>VWYP01029069.1:859916-890604 GCA_013400435.1 Pycnonotus jocosus
TAGATTGTCTTTTCAGTCAAGACAAAGGGCTATATAGGTTCATTGCCAGCATTAAACTTGACAGTTTGGTGAGATGCAAAACCTGACAGCACTTCATGTCCAAAAGAAACAGAAAAATTTAGCATTAGCATATTATTAGTACATTAAATTGAGCTTGTATATTTTAGTTAAGTCAGATAATTTTTGCTTTTCTCTTTTTTCCCTTCTGAAGAAAAAAGGAAAGAAAAAAGGAAATTCAAAACCTATTCAGATAAAAGGGTGATACAGTGAAAAGAATACATAGACAAGCTGCCAATTATTCTACAGGAAATACTTCCTGGATTCAGGTTCCTACTTCACCCTCTTCACTAAGCTATCTGAGCATCTCCTAGTGCAGCAGGTGAGGTGACCAACATCCATCATATGAGAACAACACAGGCACCTGGTCTTTAGGGAATTAGTGATATATATCTTAAGCGTGATGTAAGTTGGATTTTTCCAAGAGAAGAGAGAAAAAATTCTACTGAAACACTTGGAATTTGATAAAAAATTTCCTCAGATACACCAGAAAGGTTTCTGTATTCTTTAACATTTGAATAGTCATCTTGATTAGCAATGCAATTGAAAAAATAAAACATGATGCTGAACCAAGATAGGCCACTTGGTGGACATAACTTTGGTCCTTAAAATAAAGCATATAGTGAAACATTAAATATGAACCAGTTTTGAGAGAATATTGAACAACTTAACTTTCAGAATCTGGGAGTCATTTTGTGCTGACTGGTTCTGTGCACCATGCAAATATGAAATACTATTTCTATTAATGTTGCTCATTTGCTTTGAAACAACACTGAGTTTACTGTTATATAACAAAGAGAAATAGATTCTTTGTACATGAGAAATAAAATACAAATAGATGCATTAAGCCCTGTAGACAAAAATGTGTACAGGGACAGAAGAGTGCCCAGAGATGAACACACTGTCCATCCTGAAATTTAGCAGTTCTGCTGAGATACATTCTAGTGGTGATGGATATATTTGTACCTCCAACTGGTTCAATATTTTCTTGATAAGCTTGGTAAGAGGCAAGAAAAGCTTCATTTGAGCTATTTCCATTTTTTGTTTGCTGAGACAGATGCCCTGATCTCATTATTAGAGACAAGCACTGTTCACTTGTGTTAATCTGCTGTGTGCTAGCTGGGACTCTCTACTTCCATACTAATAATGACTTGTATAAATAAAGCAGTTTTACCTTTCAGCATGTTTTTCACAAAACACATAATGAAAAATTTCCATCGTACTGAAAACTCTTATGAGCAGCTTGAAGTAATTTCTCTTTTTCTGTAAGGTTTTTTTAAAATAAACAAAACTATTACAACATTTGACTTGTTTTACTGCCAGATAATATTAGTAATACTGCTGGTTCAATATTTGTGTGATCTTAATTTCATAATTTCCTTCCAAATAAGGTAGGCAAGTCTGTTATCATGGAATTCAAGGACAGAAACACTTCAAATATATAAAGTTATAGACCAGGTTTAGGAAAGCATTCTGTATTTCCTAAAAGTTTAAAAAAAATAAGATGCAAAATTCGACGGTACCTTGCTTCATGTATCATTAAAAAGAATCTCTTCTGTAAATCATATTCCAATTGCATGACTGAAAACTAACCAAAGCATGACAAAAATTGTTAACTGCACACTGCAGATTGTTCTGCCCTCCCTACAGCCCAATACACAAGAAATTAAAACATTACTTTGTAACTCATACACTTATTTCTTATGGTATGTTCACATGTCTTCAAGTTCTAAGGGTTTACTTGACCCATGGCTCTGTGTACAAAATTAGTCACAAGAAATCCAGGGCCCCAAGTAAACTATAATGATTATAGTTTTTATAATATTAGCAAGTCTGAACACTGTGTTCAGCTAAGAGCAACAATATAGGCAAGGAGACATTCAGACTAAGGAAACAAGATGTGACAAGGAGTGGCTCCGCAAAAAAACCCTCCCAACTAAACAAATCCAAAATCCAACGAAAGAACAAAACTAAACCAAAAGCAACCAGTAGAAGATAGTCTTAGAGGAGACTAAGTAAGTAACAGGGAGTATTTGCAGTTCCTTCACTGGTTATTTTGAAGCCCCAAGTCAGAACCAGCTGTGAAATCTTTCTAAGATCAGCATTTGCCTCACCAAACAAACTTCTAAATAAACAGGAGACTAAAAAGGAACCAATGATAATTTTTTATGTCTGTATTAACAGCACCTCCCCCTTCCAAATTATTTACCTTTAAAGATTTAAATAGAGCATTAGACTTTCTCTGCATTCAGTAAACACTGAAAAAAGGACATAGAAACCAAAAATGACTAAAGTTTATTGTGCATTTGAATTTAGAATTTATGTGATCCTCATGCCTCCTTGACCAGTGAATCCTATCTTTCCTAATGTTTTGTAGGAGTCTGAGATGGCGCCTTTAGAATTTGATTTTGTGTAAAAATACTCACCAAATCTGATTTCTGCTACATTAAGGAGTCCTCTGGTAAAATATATGACGCATGGAATGAAATAAGCTGCAGTTCTAGAATGAGTCTTTAAGCTTACTTCCTTTAGTACTTGACCACTAATATTAAAGACTACTGGATCAAACTACAGTTTTAATTGGATATATAGGACATGATACAGTAGTATTGTTAAACTGCAAGTTAGATGCTAAAATATAGCATTGATTTGTACTCTTTTACTGGAAATATTTGTAATATGAAACTAGGATACAATAAACTCATTTTTAATGCATATTCTGTACAGAGGAAAGCTACTGCTGTCACCAGGTTATGCTCAAAGTCCATTCATCAAATAAATGTTAGATTAATTGGTTTGCTGTTTCTCAGTCTAAAATGAGATTACAGATTAATCTAATTCTCATTAATAGTGATGAAATGTTGATTATACAATTCTTATACTGCTTATTGCTTACTAAAGCACACACACAAAACTGGCCTGCCACATAAAACATCTGCCATAATGAAAGATGCTCATTGTCTTTGATTTTTATATGGACAATTGAATTGTCTTTTCATTTTTGAAATTATTTGACTGTGCTAAAAAAGGAACATTTTCTCTTATACTCTTCAAAAACCATGCTTTTAGGATACATAGATTCATAACTGCTTGTGCATTTAATGGTCTCTCTTCTCAAATTCTTTTGATCCAAAAAAATGCACACTGTGAAAATTTTCTCAATTCAGTTAATCTCAAAAACCTCTATCATACCAGAAATGGAATCAAATTCTATTCTTCCGTGTTTTAAAACCAGCAGCCAGTTTCCCAGACATGATCTCCACAGGAAAACTGGAACTGTTTTATTCCTGCTCACATTGCTATACATAAAATCTTTTTCTTCTCCATATTACTACTTTTCCTTTTTAACCCTGGTTCTTTTGTGCTGAATTCTCCTCTTCTCTTTAGCCTTCTGTTTATTAAAAATGCTCCCATGAGTTTGTTGTCACGCATCCCATTACCCCCTCACCCCTCCCAAACGATTCTGGATTGTACAATCAGTCAATTCACAGGAGAAGAGGAATTTCACAAGAGCTGCACTGTAGTTTTCATTTTGTGGTTCTGCATTTCTAGGACTCCAATGGATTTTGCCTGGAAACCTTTTTGCAGATTGTGTTTGATTATTGGATTCGTGCTGGATAAGGAACCCAGCCCCATCAAGGCAAGCAGTTAAAAAGTTTGACCACATTACATACATCACCAGCCCAAATCCAAACTTGAAATATAGTAAGGGTGAGGTAAGGACATGAGGACAGATAGACATTTATCTGAAAGTATGATGTTAGACCAGAAACTGATTCCTCACATTCTGTGGAGTTTTCTGGGCATTTAGTATCTCACCAGAACACAAACAATATAAATTATATGAATGTGTTTACAGCAAAAAAGTGTCAATGCATTTACACTTCTAAAAGTTACTTTCACAGCAGTCAGGCAACAGAAGTTTTCATTAAACTCTTGTGTAACCTTTGTTGGTATCAGTGATCCAAATCAGCTAATGCTCCAAGTCAGGATTATCTTTTGGGCCTTTATTGAAATACAGAGACAGAATGTATATCTGGACTAACACAAAAAGGCAGTAGGTCGTAACTATGTGAATGAACCTATCAGAGACAGAACGACCCTTCTCTTTGCCTGCACTTCCTTGACAAAGCCTTCAGACTTAGCAAGCAGGCAAGGAGTTTCATCTGCTATATAGAAAGACAGACACAGAATTACTTCCTAAGAGCTGACATTAAAAAAGTGATCTGCAACTGGACAGATTTCTGAACCCCTGACAATGGCAGTGTTTAAAGCCCTGTGCCACAGGTCACTATTCCTCTCTAGCGAACAGGAGCTGTTATATCCCGCCTTTCATTGATTTACCATTACTGAACGGATTCCTCATTTTAACAAAACATATTGTTATATTCTAGATAAGTCTTCGACAATTCTTTACACTAACCTATGGAATTCAATTGCCACCATTAATTTCACTCTGGTATTTATCAGCAGAAGCTTTTTTCCTGCAAGAACCAATTTATTTAATTGAATAGTTTAAAGGGCTCCAAAACCACATACAAAAGATGAGGTTATAGCTAATAGCTTTCAAATATACTTAAAAGCTTGAATCATTAGCAGTTGCTTAAGCTAGGAATTTTTAAGTGCAACCCAGAATTTATTGCAAACTAGTCTTAATGTTGTGATTTTTCACATTTCATTTTTTCACGAATACAGGAGGCAGTTAAAATATTATGCTGTATTTAGGAACAAAGACTGCACTTTGCTGTCCTTCCACGTTTCCCATTTTTGGCATTCCTGGAATATCACATGCATCATTTCCTCAATTTATTATATGAGTATTAAGTTCTTAAATACATTTATCCCCACAATTATCTTAAAAGGTAAATAAATCCAGTTCCTCACATTTTACAAAAAACTGAGGCATGCAATTCCAGAACTGGAATTCTGTAATGCTGTTCCAGATAAGAAATTTTTGGCTTTCTATACATTAGAAGAAACAGGCATCAAAGGATGGCACATGGGAAACTGCTCCTTCAGTAGCTATTGGAAGATTGCAGTCCTGCACACAAAATGCACCTGAAAGTCAGAGAATCTCATTTCTAGCTCTTAACTGTGCAAATATTTAGATATTTCCATGAAAAAGGAAAAATAATTCTGAAGGTGGCTCATTGCTGAATGCCCTGAGGATAAGCACCGAGTTAGCACTGAGAAAGATACAGATTCAGATCTACTCCAGGAGGGAATATCCAATTTCTTTGTGTCCAATCAGTAGGCTGGGGAATGACAACAGTGGTATTATCCCCACACTTCTCTGATCAAAGAAGTTCTGCACGTGACTGGGTATGGATTAGGTATGCATGTCATGAGATCAAACACTAAAAATGAAAAATTAATTTCAGCATACTTCCTCTTAGCTTTATGTGAAGTGGATATAAAAGTTAAGGATAAATAAATTTTGAAGACCTGAAAATCACTGCCTTTGACTCACATGAGCGTGGAAAACAAGACCACACTGACAACCTGTTAAATGGTTCTATTAACCTGAGATTATCGGTGCAGAGAAAAAAGGCAAGAAGGGATAAAGTCCAATATACTTTTTCAGAATTATGATGAATGTCAAAAAAATAGGGAAAATCTAAGCTGCTTTGAAGAACTGAAGAAAATCCTGCAGAAATCAATAGTAAGATTGCTATCAATATGTTTGGAACAGGTCCAAAATTTTTATCTCTGACATTAACATAAAGAAATTGCAGCTGTTTGCATTTATACCTCCTTTTAGCAACAATGGAAGAACATACTAGGACAGAACAGAGTTAACCCTTTCTCTGGCATACTTTACATGCATAGTTTGGGTTTTTTAAAAATTCCTTATCTTGGTTTCTGGAAAAATATGAGTTTGGCGACTTGGGTTTTTCCTTTTGATTTCGTTGTGGTTTTTGTTTGTTTGGGGTTTTTTATTCAAATAAGAAATTCTGTCTGTATGGAACCACAGAAAAATATGGCATTTTAAATTATTCATCAAGTGAAGCTGTTGTCTACATCAGATTACTCTTAACCATGAAGTAAGGATGCAGGAGCTTCAAAGGAGTAAAGACCTTTCTGACAAAAAAACCCCACCTAATTATACAATATAGTATAAATTTTAAAGATGAAAACTGAATGGCAAATTCTGAAAGTTTGTCCTCTTAAAAAAAAAAAAACTTCTATTCACTTCAGTGGAAATTTGTTGAGCTAAAGATTAAACATCTCTAGATCTAATCTATTAATTCCAATTAAAGAAAAATGCAATACAATGCAATGATGATGGCAGCCAAGATTCAGATTCTTTTACTTTGGATCAGAGGCCCCAAAGCCAGTCTTGAACTATAACTTAAAAATTTGAAACAATATTTGACCTTTACCTTGATACTGCACAAGACGCCAACTACTGTACGACCCATAAATACAGAGTATTAATAAAATATGACATACCTATCAGATAAATTAATAAACCCAGACATAATTACTTGTCTTAATATTTACACTGGTTGTGGACTTACTTCCACATGGGTTTTTAATAATTTCTGTATATCATAACAACCCATAAATAGTTATACTCTTTCATATATTAGAAATCACAAAAAGATTTGTTTCATTCTCTATGAACTCATCAAGTTTTACAAGACATAAGACAAAACCATGCAAGTCAAAACAAGAATACTTCTGCTATTTACATACCGTGTTAAATAATGCAACAAACATGACTGGAAAAGAGAACAAAAAGAAAAATCTCTTTTCCAATCATTCTGTATGTTTTCTGCCTCTTTCAGACTATATTAAATTCTGAATATGTAAAAAAATCCACTCTTCTTTATTGCATGTATTTATGTAGTTCAGATCATAGAGTATGAAAAAGTCACAGCTAGTAGAAATGCTTATGCATATTGTCCTCCTAGCAAAGCAATTTTCTAGTTGTTTTTTGAACAACCATCAAATAATTAGGTTAAGAACAAAATGACAGTAAAAACCATCAGTTACTAGACATACAAACAAATCTCCCCTTTCAAAGAGTGGAAGTAACTCCCCTGAAATTACAACTTGTTTAAGACTTAGAATTAAACATCAATTGACTACTAGAATCATACCAGCAGTTTTTATGTAACAGAAATGGATTTTTTTCATCTAGCATAGAGAGTTTTGAAATAAACCCAAAAATCTGAACACATTTGGACTTTGGAGACATCTGCATTTGCAACTTTCAGTTAGTTCCATTTTAGCTGTAAATCTCTGTCAAAATACCTCATGGAAATACACACTGAAAATTCAGGAAATTGGAAATTAAGTCCATAGCTGAACTTTACAGCTGGGCCTGCTTTAGTTACAATGCACCTTGAGCCAAACCACATAAACAAAATGGCTCAAAACAATCTTCAGTGTAAGCAAAGTATAAACTCATATATGAGAATCATTGAAAGTGTTCTGCATTTCAAAATTATAGAGACACCTCTTTGTATTGTGGCCTAAAGCAAGTATCACTGATCATTTTTAGTATGCTGCAAAGAGGATATTGGTAACAAATTTTCATGACAGACACACACACACTCAATGAGATAATAAATTAGTTTCCCAAGTGAAGGCTCACTAATAAGATTGGATCTAAAATTTAGGTCACTTAATTTTAAGATTTAGCTAATGGGCTAAAAAAAAAAAAAGAGTATAACTTCATAACATAAATTCAGGTTCAATCTTTTTTACCATAAACATTAGCACCATTGTAAAGTTACAAAGAGTAAGCTTCTTGTAAAATTAAATGATCCAATTGTAAAATGCATTTGATATCTCCTTGCAGGGAGGTTATTTCTAAAAGAAAAATAAAATATTCTGTATTACATTATGAAGTTATAAAATTTAAGCAATTAATTTTTAGTGCTGTGTAAGGTCTGATGTCACTGGAAAGATAAATTTGTAAAACTTCTTTCCAATATGATTTATTGATTCTATTTCAAATACAGTGCTTCTTTTATTTGCAAATACAAGACCTATTATACAATCAAAGAAACTTTACCTTTTCTTCTTTAGTATTTAGAGGTGACAAGAGAGTGTGAAAGTCCTTTACCTCCTTGACAACCATATGAGAAAACTCCTAGCCTGCTAAGGTTAGAAATAGGCCATTTGGCCTGCCTCACACAGAAATAAAGCAATGTGAACTCATACTCCCAGCTTGTTCTGATTAATAGAGGAAGTTCTTTTAAAATCATACACCAACAAATTTTCCACTTACAAGGCAAATAAAGTTTTCTGAGAGGGACTTTTTACAAGGTCATGTAGCAATAGAACAAGGAGTAATGTATTTGAACTGAAAGAGGATAGATTAAGCTTAAAAGTAAGGAAGAAATTCTTTACTGTAAAGATGGTGAGCCACTGGAGCAGGTTGACTGAAGTTGTGGATGGCCCATCCCTGGGAGTGTTCAAGGCCAAGCTGGACAAAGCCTTGCAAGGTGGGAGGTGTTACTTCCCAAGGCAAGTGATTGGAACTCGATGATTTTTAAGGTCCTTTCCAACCCAAACCACTCTATTATTTTTAACATATTGCAAATCCCTCCCCTCAGTCTTTGGCAGTGTCCAAAACTTACCATTTCCATTCTCCACTACAACCAATGGCTCTCTGGAACTTGTCGTCTTCCTCAAGGGATTAATAGTCCTTTGAACTTCTGCCAGCAGCACTGCTTGCATTGCCTCAACAATCTGTCATAAATGCAAATTATTATTGGATGGTATCAGTACCTCAATTATTTATCTAAGTATTTGACAATTTTAACCAACTAGCATAAAATCTGGAAACTGTCCTGGTGAATGTCATTAGAAAGTCGACACTTATTAATAAGCCTTTCAGACAGTGATAATCATGTGTCTCTGCACAGACACTGAGAAAAAAAAAAAAAAGGTTAACTAGATAGCAATAAAATAGTGTAAGTTGTCAGTCAGGACTGCTTCCCAATAAACATTCATTTCCTTGAATGTCAAATCTAGAATCAGTCACCTATTGCCTCCTTGATTTCAAGGATAAACAATTACTAGCAAAAAATGCTAGTAAAGAACAAGGTGATAACAGCTAGTAAGTATCTTCATTTGTTCCTGATGTGTGCAAAAGTACTGATAGACTGAACAATGACCTTGTTTTCTTGGGGTGACTTGGTTTTGACTTTTTTAGAATTTCTGCCATGCAATCTTTTTGGTAAAATTAAAGAATGTTTTGTTATTAGTGGTGATGCTCTATTCCTCTAGCTCAAACATAATGACCCCATATTTTTTGCCTAGCACAGAAAGAAATACCATTCCTCAAACTCTTCTTATGCAAAAGGAACATCTACTGGAGTTCTGAGCAGCCTGTAAATGGCATTTGCAGGAGCTGATGCACCTCACGTGGGCATTAGGACAATGCAATGTGGAGGCTGTCTGACAGAGTTAATACTTTCCTTCTCTTTACAAAAAGGTGCCATAAGAACTAAGGACACATTAAGATGTAAAGACACGTATAAAACATATGAAGACCTTAGACAAAAGACCCCAAACCTTTGTAATTCTTAGTCTAAATTTCAGCATGGAGTACCTTCTCTGCATTTGGTATTTCCTTCAGAAAATGAATACAATTTTTCCCATTTGGGAAGGTATTCATTTTCAAGTACAAGAAATTTCCTGAAAAACAAGGTGAATCTAAGGTTTCAACTTAAACTTTTTGTATCCAACTTAAATTCATATTTAAATTTAATATATTTTATCATAAACATTTTAAGCTTATATACTGTTTATATCATTAAAAAGCTATTAAAATCATTTAAGTTTCATACAAATTGAAGTGGATATGCAGGATCCTTCAAATTGCCTGGAAGAGAGATCATTTCAACTCACTAATCAAGTACCTGTCCTCAAAAATATCTCAAACTGCCCTTGTAAATTCAAATCATTAAGTGGAACAAAGGCTGTGGGTGTCCTTTGTGACAAAATCCTTTATTGCAGACAAATATACCATAGTCAGGTCCACAATGTAAAAGTTCACTGCAAGTGAACCCAGCCCTATGTGATTCAACATAGCACAAACCTTCATCTTGTTATAATAGAACTTTATTTTACAGGGGACACCAAAGGCAGTTTCCAGTTCCTCACATCTATACAGCCCTGAGCTTTGGGGATTACAGATCCTGACTTTGCAGCAGACCCTTACAATATATCTACAATAATTAAGAAAGAGAAAAAAACACAGACAGGTTTTCATTGTCCAGGGGAAATTTTTGACAAAACAATTCTTACAGAAGTAAACAAAAGAAATCTGGTAAGAACCTGCCACTAATGTGGATCAGATTAGATCTTTACTTGTATCACTGCTGTGCATGCAGGCAGCATTTGAAATAACTTCCTCTAACATTTTAAAGCAAAAACTGTAAAGAAGGGCACAAGATGACATTATTGTAAAGGCATCTGTAGATGCCTCTGCATGTTACTTGACTGTGTATTTGTTGTATCTACATTTCCACAGTGCTCGGTGTGGTTTCACATTGAGTTTTGTCTTCTCATGGAATCTTACCCCAAAATTTATATACCTCACCTATCATTATCACCAAGTTTAACAATCTCCAGTAGTTTTTTCTTGTTTCTAACACATAACAAATCTACATGAGCATCTTTCATTTTCTCTGATCATTTCCACTTTATTTTAAGTGTCCTTCTGGATATAAATTAGCTATCTTATTGGCTACATATGCTTTCATTTTTTTCTCTATCATTGTAATTGCTGTTGAAAATACAATGTGGTTTTTAGTTGGGATTATTAAATGTGACAAATTATGCTGCTTCTTTGACTGAGGAAGTATAAATACCATATGTCGACCTATAAATACTGATATTAAAAGTGAAAGGTAATTGCTTGACTCTGAATCAGCACTAAAAGAGAATAATTCAAAAAGACAAGTGAACAAAAGTTAAGGTAAGTTGGACTGTTACATCTATACTAAGTTATCCTGACCTTCCTTTCTACACTTTATCAATTACTTCCAAGGGTAACTATTCTTTTTCTAATGAGTGAGTTTAAGGAGAGAAGTCAATAGATATCACTCCTGGTTATTGCTCAGGCCATAACCTCTACAGGTCTGAGCCTTGCAGAAACTGCCTCCCAGGTGCCTCCATAACACCACAGGGCAGAAAATACACATCAAACCATCAACTTGAATGATCCAGTCTGCTTTGCTCTAATTCTGCACAGTAACTCTCAGGACGGTTGTCTAGATACTTCTACTGCACTATGTAATTTTCTTCACATATTTATCTAGAAAGACAAACCCACAAGTCATTTCTGGGTGAGATGGGAGTATGGCAAGGAATGGCTATTAAAAATGGATATTTTATCTGAAAGAACAGCAAAACAGATGAAGGCGACGTTTCCTTTCAAATCATATGGGGAAAACACAAAAAAATACTTAAAATACACTTTAAATACTTAAAAAACATTTTTAAAATTTGATTCAGAAAATGACCTCCCTATAACCTTCAACAAGTCAGTAGACTCCTTTGCAGCAGGTTTTTTCAGCAGGCTTTTTTAGTTTCTTTCTTTGCACAGAATCTGTTACAGTGTTGTAAGGAGATAAGGAACCAATAATTGGTAATTCCTTTGGTTCATGTCTAAGAGTCAGTATCCTTCATGGAAGATCACAATAGAAAAAGTTTTTAAAAACACCCTAATTTGTGACATTTTTGGTAAATGTACATGAATGCCTAATCAGGCTGCTCAGGATTAATAAATTGGCCATTAAAGCGTGATTGCATAAAGTTTTTACAAAACCATCTTACTGTCAACAAAAACTATAACTTCACATGAACCACTGGTCACTAAAATCATACCTACTGCAAATGCTTTTTTTTTTTGAATCTAAAAAGTTTTATGACACTTTGGTGGCAAGCAATCCAAAATCTGTTCTACTCAGTGGGTAGTGGGTGCAGCTACAATGCTGTACCTGAACAAAGCTAACATTTTAGAAGCATTGAGAGCATGATATTTGCAGAACTTGACAGTTTCAGTGTCTTAAATTTAAAGTCTTTTCAGGTGAAAAAGTGTGAGGCAGCTTATTCCATACCTTATCTTCCAGCACACTAACCTCTTGTGCTAGATGAGACCAGTATCATTGTATGCACTGATCAGTTGCTAAATACACCAAGAAATATAAATATCTAGATCTCACACAATCAGTTATGCTACAAACACAACTTCCATAAATATATGAACTACTCTCTAAAGAGCTTCAGTGGCTGACCAGGTCAGCAAGAGATTATATACATTCCACATGACAACTGCAGTTACTGAGATTTCAAAAGAAAAGGAAAAAACTCTTGCTGTAAGAGAAAGGGGAGAGAAAAAGAATTCAGAAATAATATGGATTGTGTGCAGACAGCAGAAATATAATAAACAACTGATAAGCTCAAGATGAAATGCTGGAATCAATTGAATGTGAATATTTGCACACACTATTTTTGTCTAACAGTAAAGGGGACTATCACTGCAGCACCCTTGCAAAACTCAGCTCTGGAAAATATTCTTTGCATTTGAAGTAGCAGAGAGTTGCATTCAATTTCAAAAGTAATATCATAAACTAGATTTGTAACAGGTATTTCTCCTTTCTGGAATAAAATCCATTGTGGTCAGAGCGTAACATCTTGAGTTTTGTGTCCCTGAAAATTAACTCACTCGAACAACTGCATAACTTTATTTAAATGCATATTTCCAAAATGAAAAATGGTCTTCAGGTTTCACTGCTTAGATTGTTTCACTGCTGCCTGTCAACTCTCAAAAAGTTAGTTGTCTCTAAAGACTTCAGATTCTTCACAAATAATAGGGATGAGTATCATCTGACCAGAAGAATCCATAATTACATGACTTGCAAGTTGTTCTTAAAGACTGTTGTAATAATTAAAGACTCAGATTTTTGCCCATCACTAAGGCATTTTAAGTTTCTTCTATAATAACACATTAATACAGGACACTGCCCTCATTTTGGCCTTTCATTTTCCTGGAGCCAAAAATGGCATTTTTTATGTAAGTTACATGTGGTTGCTAGAGAAGAAATAACTCATTTCTTAAATAAATGGTATCAACAAGAGCACTCAGATGAAAGATTAGTAGGAGAGTTATTCTGTCATATCTAAACATTTACTTTAAGGCTAAATAGCTTCATGAGTGGCATACTTCATACTATAGAACTAATCTGCTTTCCACAGACCTGAATGGTATGACTTATGTCATAGTTTCCCCATAAATTGTAACTATTAGGTCACATTACTGATTCCAAATACTAAATTACAGCAAATGGCACTCAAGGATTACATTGCTACAACTGACACAGGCCATTTCCTACCTTTACAGATTGGTCATTCCAACAACAAATGAGTTTCAGCAATGAAATGCTCCCAAAGTCTGGGGAATGATATTTACTCTTATCTGAAAAATGCATATATAGTTTATGAACTGACAATATATAGAGAAGCACACAAACAGAAAAATATTTAAACATTTTAAAATTTTCACTTCAGCATCATACCTGAAAAGAGCTGAAAAAATGTAATTTCTTAGAACATGCTCTCATCTGATAAAAGAAGCACAAAGTGTTCAGACAATCTACTGCTTTAACATTTATTCTCATCCTAAATTAAATTAGCGTTTGGTTTCTTGGTTTTTTTTTTCTGAGTTGTTTGTTTGTTTGTTTGTTTGTCTGTTTTTTAAACAGAGAACTGATATCCCATGGAGTACTCTTTCATCACAATTTTCTAAATACTTTCTGTTTTGGACTACTTAATTGTGCATTCCCTGTTCTGGTGTCCAGTGTGTTCTTGATGCTAAAGAACAGGTTGGTTGTTTCTGTAATCTTCGAGATCTGCAAGTCTCAGATTTTAATTTGTAAATATAAGAAAATGTATGAACTAGGAGATATAATATATGAAATAGATTACCTTAGAATTTTTAGGTCACTCAGTAACTTTATTTTTATGTTCATGACCATTTTAGTCACCATTTCCATGCCTTTCCCCTACTTACTTTCTATTGTCACTTGATTTTATGTTCCATCTCTTTTTCCCAGTGGACATTTCTCCTGTCATTGCAAGTTCTACAGTTGTGATGCGTATTAGAGAAGGAAAGGTAACTAATTTTTGATGGGGATATTAAGGTTTGCCTGCAGAGCACAGCACCAAGATTTGATGTAAAAGAATTTGTGTTTTCAGTCTGGCCATGGCTTATTCGGTAGGAGGAACACTATTATCTGTCAGGTAACACGTACTGACAAGTGTCCATATTCTGTTTAGGTTTTTATTTAAATGTTCTTTGGTTAGTTACATACTGTAAACAAACCAAGGCTGGCTTGCAAAGCCAAGACTGACGAGCAATAGCCTGTGGGACATTAACAGGAACAGATTACTTTATTCTGCCCTGAGCCAGAAGTCTGAAGGCATTATTGAACAGTCAGGATGGCTCTTGCATTACTAAGGCAACAGTTTGCTTGGAGGGCTGTATATATTATTGGGTGGGCATGTAATGGTGATGAGGGAGATGGGGGAAGGGGGTGAGGGCGGTGTTTGTCTTATTACATTCCTGGTTTTCTGATTGCTGGAAAGTGTCTTTGGAAACTCAGCTAAATGTCTTGTCATTACAGGAAAAATATCATTGATTCTAGTTAACACTTTGTTTACACATTTTTTGTGACATTCACAGAAGAAACAGCAGAACAGTAATTCAGTTTCTCTGCTTGCAGATTGGAGAGCATAAAGAGCAACATTGTTTTTATCATTATTGAAATTAAATTCTATATTTTAGCAACAAAAAAACATCCAAAACCAGAACACTTAAAAGTTAATACTGCCAATTCACATACTTACTGCTTGGTAAGTCTCCATAAAAGCTGGGGCGGGGAAGTGTAACTGCTTCTACATTTCGCCATTTATCATGTACAGATTCTGGTTTCTGTGGACTAAAAGAATATGAAACTATTAAACAAAACCTGAACACACATATGAGGAATCTTATCTATTAAGGTAAGGTTGGGGGTTTTTTAAAGTACGTACTCTGATATCAATTACTATCAACCTCAATTAAGTTTCTCTTAAGAAGTCACTTGCATTCTTTTGCCTACAATTTGATATTGAAACATTCAAAAGTATACAACACGGAAAAGCACCATCCAAATGCAGAAACTTAAGCCTAATAAGCTTTGAACCAAATGTGAAGCTTTATTTTGCAATAAAGAAACAAATTCATATGTAAAGAACTGAATTAAAATGCTATTTCCACAAAAGAATTTGTCTGGGTTTTTTCTAATACATAGGACAAAAGTTCAAGGGAAACTAAAAGCCTTTTTTTATAGGTTTCCTTTTTTATTCCACAGTGGTAAATAATTTACAGTATCATTACAATACTTGGGATTTCAGTGGATGGCTACAATTCAGGAGTGTACATATTCTTGCTCTTTCTGAGTCACTAACTCAGCAACCTAACCCTTGAAAACAAAGGATATGGATGGCAGAGAAAGTAAGTGAAAAAAACTACTCCAAACCCTTGCACAATTTAAAACTATTTCTTTTAAACAAATCACTATAGTGACCTGCAAAAACTATATTTATGTGTCATTTTAAAAATAATGAATTTGCTTTTCAAATTCACTACATTGAACAGTGAGTCATAACCAATACAATAACAACTCTGAAAGCCTGCAGCTGGAGAGCTTTAAGTTAGAGACACAAATGCCAAAAAGCAGGACAAAACAAATTCTTTGAAGATCTTTTTTCCCCAGATTCTTCCGGTTTCTGTCCCACTTTTATGATCTGACACATTTTGCTGCAGGTTCCTTTATTTTCACAGGCTGTGTCAAGTTGTAAAAAATCAACAGCTAGACAAACACCAGGACCCTTGCAAGCTGTGAGAGCTGTCCTACTAACTACTTCTGCAAATACTAATGCGGTGAATTAGAATTCAATATGTAGGTTTCTTTTCCCTTGAGCACACTGCAGTTCTGGATAAAGCAACCATCCAAAAAGGTTTGGCTGCATACTGCACTTTTTGAAGGAAAACTCGCAAAAAAATCATTTGTTAAAGATATGTAATTTATGTTTAGGTTTGTCATTATATATCCTAGAGAAAACTTAAAATTATATAGCATTGTTTTTAAAAACAAACCAACCCCCTGCAAACAAACAAAAACCCCTCATTTTTCTCCTTGCAGCAACTTTAATATTTATAATTTTACAGGACATATGTCCCAAAGGCAGGATGTGTGTGTTTGGGAAAGATGTTTGATTCTGGTATGCTAATTAATTTCAATTGTACAATGTCTTTCCAGAAGAGTGCTGCACAAGGCAAGCATAAAGTACTTTTTTGCATGGAAAGGAATTCATGTTCAAGCTGGAATCCTGAAACACATATTCATATAAGAGCTTGTATTGAATATGGACCAATAGGCAACATTAGCAGCAAAGGTAACTGAGAAATGTGCATTTGTCCTGTGGGATGTTGCACACGTCTTGAGAGATGCTGAGTGCCTAGATCTTTGTGGGAGCACAGATATTTGCTGCAAGATCAATACTTTCTGTCCCCCCTTCTTGCCTTGGGGCCATAGAATCACCAACACTGAAGTTAATTGTCCCTAAAAAACTAAATACAGACCAACATTATATTTGCTGAACAACAAAAAATCCGTGGACAATATCCATTGCCTGATTAGCATGCTCTATTTGGCTTTTTCAAATAATGTTGAGCATGTTATTTTTCCTTTAATGCTGAAAAAGCATTTAGTCAATAAATTTGCTTTGAGTAACATAAATGCTATTTGGGATGGTCCTCACAACATAAGGGCTGATGAGGCATTCATTCTCAGTAGCTGCCATCATTACTGGGGGCATTGTACTTCAGACAATATAACTAGGGCGGACTATTCTTGTCTCTTATGTTTTATTTATCTGTGAAGTCAAGGCTCCATGGCAAAGGAAGTACGTTACTCATAGGGAGTGGAAATTTAAACAGCACAATTGTGCTTAATGCACATCTCACTACGTGCCTAAAGAGACCTCATTATTCTACTTAGTTTGAACTGTAAGGAAAAGGGTGATCTCTGTAAAAACTGGGTGTGAAGCTGGATAATTCAAGCAGTTGCTCTTATGAAAAAATTGCATCAATTCTTATCTGCTAAACAGAAAAATGTAAAGACAATTTTATCCCTATCTTCTTTTCTTCAAACATCAAAAAGCTCTAGACAAAGAACTTAAGTTCCATTAAAGAAGTACATATTTAAGAAAAGTTTGTTTCATTTTTCAATCACTAAAAAGGAACAGAAGACTCAGTATATTCTTAGTTGGAAGGGACCCTACAAGGATCAGCAAAGCCCAACTCTTAAGTGAATGGCCTATACAAGGATTGAACCCACAACCTCAGTGATATTAGCACTATGCTCTAACCAACTGAGCTAATCACAGGGGCATATAGAAGGCAGAAGCTAAAAGTATAGAAATGTACTTATTGATAATAAACTCTTCAGAGCTAAGGTTTGGGGCAGGAATAATACCGATTTAATAATTTATGTTTAGAGATGACTCTGCTGTGACTTGTTCTTTGAAATCAAGGTATTGGCTTGGTGTTTTATTTTAAGGCATGCTACATTTTTATGTGTTTTTGGGACAGAGTTGTATAACCAAGCACATAAGTGTGACTAGAAGGAATTGGGTTTGGATGCAAAGACATTAGAAAATATAATCCACTCATAATGAAGTTCTTACCTTTCAATTTCATCTGTAACTGCTGAAGGTGTGTTAATTATCCTGTTGATTAAAGCTACTCTGCTAAATAAGAAAAACAGTGTTTCCAAGTCCCTTGTTCCATAATCATCATTCTCAGGTCCATCCTTCTTTCCAGATTGTCCTTCAGTTGCAGCAAGGTATTTGTTTGATAAATCAAGGACTCTTTTTGAGAACAAATTGAAAACTTCATGTTCTCCTAGCACACCACAATGAGTACATTTCCATCCTGGCAGCATCAGAGAGAGGTGGCTTTCATCTGACATGAACCCAAAAGAAACAGGACACTGAAGCCTCAAGATATCCAAGTGTCTTGCACAGAGATTATCTATTTCTTTATCTACACCCCATGGTAGGAGACATGACAAAAGCAGTTTAGCTGTATCAGTGGTGATGTTCACATCGATGTTTCCTGATGGTTGCATTCTGATCTTTCTTGAACTCTTCGTTTTTTTCTGTCTTTTCGTGCCACCACTTTCTTCCACAGGCTTAGCTGCATTATTATCCCTATGAACTTGGTCTGAACAAACAGTCTCTGCCTGTGCATCTACCTGAGGTACGAAGGCAGCAGTTTTATTTCTTTTTAATGTCAGTGCCCTTTTCTCAGTAGTACTTTTAGCTCTTTCTAGAGTGTATTGGTTGCGCAATGATTTTGAAGACTTTAATCCATTGAGTTGAGATGACAGAATTTCCTCAAGTTTTTCCAGGTCAAACAAAAGAATATGAAAGTTTGCATCGTTCCATTTTGTCTTAGCTGGTAAAATAGTAAAGGGCTGTTGGATGCAGCTGGTATCAGTCAACTGAAAGAAGAATGTTAAATGTCCAAACAAAGACCCAACACTACTTCGTAATTTTCAAGATATCAACATAGAATTGCCTATGGAATAGACAAAATCTATTAACTCCATTAAGTTCAATTTAATTATATTTATTCCATTTTGATTAAGTAAAAATTTGCTTCCAAATAGCTTCAGATACACAGGGGCATCCATGTGTAAATAATATAAAACAGGCTCCTTAATGTCCTCAATTACACAGCCATACTGTAGATTGCACGTATCTTTGCAAAAACCCTAAGCTGGTATTTCTTCAGCTAAGTCTCATTTCAAACTAAAAAGATCATCGCAAAGTTTTAAAGCATAAAACCTTTGTTTTTTCCAATTAAAGGTAGAGAAGCAACTCCTACAAGGCTGCAAAAGTCTTGCAAACCCTGAGTGTCTGTATGTCTTTTTGCAATTTGCTACATGGGAAATACATATATATATAGGGGATTTGTACAAGATATGCCTTTTGCTATTTCAAAACATGCAAAGCTATCTAAAAGTTACCTCCTTCTGAGCTAAGTCACATATCAAGAACAATAAGGAACCCAGGTAAATAAATCCACACACACACATTTTTCTTAGCTGAAAATAATTAAGAGAAAAAGGCTACTACAATGTTTGTGAACAACTGACTTTATCTTGTGCCACCCTATTTCCTACCTCCATCTTTCTAGAATTCTCCATTACTTTTTCCCCAACTTTAAAGCTCATTCACAGTAATGGCAATTTGTAAAGCTCAATTTCAGTTCTACATATTAACATGATAAATACCTATGGCTAATTACTGCTGTTAATAAATGACCAAAGAACATAGTTTTTGAAACCAGAAGATTAGAGACAAGCTACAGCTGCTCTCAAATTTAGATTCACGTGTTAAGCTGTAGAAGTAACTTAATGATGATGAACTGTCCACTGAACATAAGGAAATCTTCAAAATATTCACCAAAAAAACCCTCCATTTTAGGCTTGCAGTTTCATTATTTAAATGATAAATTGTCATTAAGCAGAAAATTTTACATCTTTTCTTTTACCAGTGCCTTTGGCATAGGGTGAACACTACGCTGTGACAAATTCTGGTGGAAGGGATGTCTCCAGGTACTTTGAAAACAAGCTGATGAGTCCACACAGTGACACATCTTGTATCATAATCCTGCTGCATCTACTAAAGAAGTTCCTTTTACCTTCAGGGAAACACCAGAAGTGAGGAAATATAAGCTCCTTGTTGACACTTCTGCCCTTTTCTTTAAGCATTTATGACTGGTATGTTTTTATTGTCCTGCCCAAGGTTATGCTCTCAGCACCATGCTCAGCCTACTTCACCTTTACAAGCAGAAAGATACATCAAGAAGCAACTTTTCATCTTACTAATAATTTTGCAAATGATCAAGTCAGCTTCCGTATCACAAGTGACACAAAATTTTCCAGATCACTCTTAGTGATCAAAGTGATCAGTCTTAATTTTCTTTTGATAATTTGAAATATTCCACTAATGCAAAGAACTTTCTCTTTAAAATAGTTAAATCTCAAACCATCAGGTGTTAGTAAACAGGACAGCAATCAGCTCTTGCTGGAATGCAACATTGTTTAAGTCACCTTTCTTACGATCACCTTACCTAACTCCTTTTACATTAGAAACTATGATTTTATAGGATTAGCTATTTTAAACTGTTAATATTGTAGTATAGATAACACAAGGAAAGAATTGACTGCACAAACTCTATGTCACTTGACTATTTAGTTTTGGGCAGTAATATAATTTTTGTTATTTTGGGAATGATGCTGCCAACCAGATGAGGATGTACTCTAAATACATAATCTCATTTAAAGATCTCCATAGGGAGTCCTAAGTAAGAGATTATAACTGCTTGTTCAGGTTTTCTTTTTATCCATTTCCTTTTTCATTTTTAAAAAAATAATACATTGTAGTTAAGCACTAGGATTATTTTAATCTTTAATTATGCTCTTTCCTAATAGATAAGGAGAAGCCCCATGGAATGCAAACACTGGAATTCACAGGCTAGCTTTGACATTAATTGAAGCTATTATTATTTAGCCTATCATTTTCTCTTTCTATACACTTGTATTTTCTTGATTAACATATAGAAACCTTTAGTGAAATCACCATCCAAACAAAAGAAAACACAGCGACAATGTCAAGCCATTGAGACATCTGGTGATGCTACTACACATGAAGTCACAATAAACATTCAGAGTTTATTTGCAATATGAAAGCTTATTGACATTGATGCTAAAACGGTCTGCCAAGTTATCTTAGCTCTCTGCCACAGGCATTTCATTCCAATGAAAGAGGGTGTGCATCCAAAGCTTCAGACATAAAATACCATTTAGGACATATGGACAAGTAATTTTCTGTAATAGAGGATTACAGAGAATGGAAAGACATCCATAAAACTAGCTACAAACTAGAGAGCTGGAAACTGCATTTGTTGAATATTGAAGAACAGATTAACAGATATTTACATTATACATTGTACCTTTCCTTTTCTAGTTTAAACATTTTTATTTTAAAAGTTTATTTTTGACACAGACAACTTACATTTAGCTTTAAAGAAGTAAAAAGTCTGACTACAGACAAAAATTATATCCTGAGGCTTGTGAACCTCTTGCATCACTGACCCACAGCAGAACAAGCTTTCTATATCCAGAAAAGAGCAAGATTCAGGGAGGCTTTGAAATGCCAAGCTCTTTTCCATGCATGGCCAGTATCCCCCAACAGCTCTCCAGTTTGCTACTGAAGGTGTTTGAGCCAGGAACAGAAAAGAGTCAGAATAGACTATGTCAGCTGGAAGGGACCTACAAGGCTCATTTAATCCAACTACACTCTCCAAATGCCCCTTAAACACTCACAGGCTTGGGGCATTGCTCAGCTCTCTCAGAAGCCTGGTATGCAATCCATCACTGCTCCACAAGTTACAAACCTGTTCCTCTACATCTTTTCCCCTCTACTCATTCTCAGCACCCAAGGAAAATGTTTCCTGTGACTATGGGAGGGGGGCAGCACGGGGCCGTGCTTACTGTGGCCCCCAATTGCATCAACACACGCCATTACCTTTAACAGATTTAAGACAGACATAACACATAAAAATTTCATGGGAAGTACAATTCAAGTGTTGTTTTACCTAGCTGACTTCTCATCTCTAAAGGCCTTTTTCCACTGGGATCCAACTTGTTATGGGAATGGTATTCCACTTAAAACACACACTTCCATTAGCTGGCAGGGATTCCCATACTTTTTCAGTTCCTCATATGTATATACTTTCTCCACGTATCTGCTTTCTTTACCAGAAGTATTCTGTTGTGGGTTTTGTACTAAAAACAGATTTGACAAGAATGATCTTGACATTCGTTTTACACAAAGGAAACAAAGTGGCAAAAAATCACAAGGTAGAAATTTTAGAAGGCAAACAAGACTTAAAATACACTTAGAGGCTGCTTTGATACCACTGAATAGAAGTTGCTCAGTTCTCACAGCACCTCACAGTAGTATAAACTCCTATATCACCCAAATCCTGAAATATTAAATATGACTTTTCTTCCAGACTTTTGGCCTTCTTTATCCATTGCATTCTCACTTTACCCCAAACAGAAGAAGATAGAACTGGCAGAGAATTGGTCCCAAAGTTCCCAATGCCTGCAGAACGAACCATGATGTACAAAGCCTAAGTGGGACCTATCCTGTTGATAGCTGATATGCTGATTCTAAACAAGTTTATTTAATTATGTCATATTCAAGGGGTTTAATTCTGTTCCTTTGAGCTTTCTGCTTTGAAAGAATATATTTTGATTCATTAACAATGAACAAGTTCCATCCCCTCCTTTATCCATTGCTTGCCACCTGCAAAGGCTCAAGAAAATATTAGAAATTGAAGAACTTACTTTAATGGGAATTCTTAGGTAGATTAGGCAGGGGGAGACTGAGGAGGGCAATATGTGAAGCTTAACTGAAATAATGCCAAGGAGACTGGAAGGTTATTTCATTCATAGAAGGTGCACTGCTGTTTTATTTTTCTTGAGGTCAGAGATTTTCTGTTTCTGATTTGCTTGGGAGGTTTTTTTTGAAGGTATATACTTTTCTCTTTTGGCAGCAATTAGGCCATTGGCTTTTAATACAGATACTACAGCCCACTGAAGTACATCATAAAAGAGTAAGTCTTATCTGATGGACTTTTAAAGAGCAATTGTTTCATTATTAAATATACTTACTAATAATAAATTAATGCAAATTTAATCATTAAAATACCAGCATCCTACTGTTTGCTCAATGAAGATATTCTGTGGATATCTACTTGTACCATGTATTTCCAAACAAGAGTTTGTTAAATCAAACCCAATATACAATCATCAAAAATCACTGTATCTCATAGGCTCTAAGAAGATTTTTGACACAATAATTCTTGAAATATGACAATGATGTCTGATAATACAATATCAATATGCTTATTCCAACAAGTTTAAAATTGTTTTTGTCATCTGTCTTTACTGTAGTCTAGCTTTATTACACTACAAAGAAAATAGAAACTTTAAAGACAATATGTATGTCTGATTCAGTTTTCATTAAGTCTGTAGCAATCATTAAATGTAAATATTTTGGCTTTAAAAAACTAAATTGTGGAGAACCTGTTACAGAAATGAAAGAGGAAGGTAGTAGAATTTGTCAAACAAAATTTATTGATGGGTAAGAATTTTCTGTCTTGATCAGGCCAGTCACTGGATTGTCAAGAGAAGTTCAGAGGTCATAACTTCTCAGAATCACATCTCATCACTAATCTGGCTCTGGGCCCACAAAAAATAAGTACATCACACATCTGCTTGTAAAAGCTATTTAGGTACTCCTACCCTCCTGTTACATTTGCACTTTGTGGAGATTGAAGAACTGTTAACTGAAGCATGGCCACCACACCTAAGGGTCTTATACATTAAATTGTATTGTCAATGATAGCTCTATTTTACTCTACATAACATTTTATCCTTGATGGTGGGAAGGAAGGAATATCTGTATTAGGTTTTGTTTGATTTGGGTTTGCATTTTCCATCTGTTTTTAACTACTGAAGAGGTTAAAAATCATCTTTTCTTGCAAAGATATTTTTCTCTTCAACCTTTTTAATAAAAATAGTAGCATAAGAGAAAGTACCTGCAAAACATAAATCTATCTCATGCATAGTTTTGCAAAACAGGAAACTTGTAACTGTCTCTTGAATTGTCACAGAAAACAAATACATAAACAATGCACAAAATGGCTGGCACAGTGTAAATTAAAGCATTAAATTTATTTCTAAATCCTCTGAGCCCTCAGTTGCTAGAGATGGTAGTCGATAGGAGTAAAAAAAAAAATCGCCTCCTTGAAATGTGCTTGGTGAACAGCAGCTTGATGATTGGCAGCACAAATAGAAGACAAACGAGAAAGCCTTCAATCTGCAGCTGATGCACAGGAAGAACATGGGGAGCTGAGTTTACAATAGAGAAAACATTACCAAGCTAATGGCACAGGCAATCGTTTGACCACCATGCATCTCTGATAGCAGCAGGGCATCCATTTTCAGTTAAGTGTTAGAGTACCTTTTTGCTTTCTCTGACCACTGCAGGGGTAAAACAACCCCGTGCGTGAAACCCACTGACTGGTAATAAATTACTATATTGGATACTTTTTGTTTTCTTTCAGCAATGACTTTACTGTGTATTCTTGCTATCATTACCAATTAAAGTGGAGCTCACGTTAGCACGCTGTATCTAACTGTACATCAGTCCCTACGCTCCAATTGCTTTGGCAAGAATCACGGGGTCAAGAGGCTGCTTTGACCTTTATCAGCCACGTCTCTCTGACCACTCACTATTTGAAGCAATCTCGGCTGAACAGATGGACACTTTTGCAGACTCTATAAAGCTTAGAATATAAAGATAAATGAAATTGTGTTTGGGGCTTCTGGTTTATGAGCGTAAAATATAGTTAGCAAGTTCCACAAAAACATGAGATTTCAAATACCACATCTTAAACCTATGCCATGAACAGAACACCTCTTTATCTACAAAGAAATTTTATTTTTTGGATGTGTCTTCTACATATAAAAGCAAAAACTTGATGTAACTTACATGTCTACTTAGCATTAAGTCACTTCCAAATGTAGGGAGTCTAATTTACTTTGATCATTAAAAGACAAGCAAGAAGAAAAGCTAGTATAACCTTTTCCTAGGACAGCACAACATACAGCACATGATCAAACATCATTCAGTGGAAGAGTACTGAGACAGTACGGACCACTCATGTATTTTATCACTAGAATTTTGATGCAATAGTTTAAAAAGTGAGGGCTTTAACAAATATGAGCTAGAGAAATCTGAAATGAGGGTCCAAGTCTTCCCTAAAAGACATATCAAATTCTCAAGGTCTTGCTTGAAGAACTGTTAATAGATAGAAATATGGTCTTTCAATCCTATTTAGGTGTTTGTAACTTAAAAATAATGTAAGCATTGAATTGTGTCTCAGTTCATTTAATCCTGTCAGCAAACCTGCTTTCTTTATTTTTAACCTTTTTTTGCAAATACACAGTTATCTTATTTTGTTGCTCTGCTGAAAGGTTCAGCAATCTAGTGTAAAGATGTATTTATTTAAAAATAGTTACAAGCAGCAGGTATATAATTGAAATAGCACTTAAACATACACCATACACCATCTCTAAAAGAACCTGCTGAGGAAGAAAGGATGCAAATTATTGGCTACACTTTCATTTCCACATAAAAACCATATGCACTTCCTAATCCAATATTAGCTCCTACCAGCAGTCCACATACCACACCCTTGTCAAACCCTGCCCACCTTCCAGGCTTCAAATTTAGGGAGCATGTGAGGAGTTTCTATCACTAAGAGCATCTGTGGTCTCCCAAAGTGCACAAAGAAGCCAGGCCTACCTGCCAGAAAGCAAGACTGGCTTCGTGCAAAGGGTGAGCATCACAGTTATGGTATCACTATCCCAAGGTCCTTCATATTCCTTACCTTCAGACACTTCACCTAGTCACAGGACAGAAGATCCTTTGATGGGGGCATTCAGAACTTTTTTCTTATTAATTTACCCCTTTTATAGCTCAGTACTCACATATAAAGGACTATCTGTCCTTTATAAGGAAAAAGCCTGGAGTCAGTTGTAGTGCCCCAGTTTTGCTTTCACGTGCAATTTATGCTTGACCTGAGGCTTCGTCATTTGGACAATGCAGTCCTGAACAAATGCCTCAATTCATGATGAATCTTCCCATATGAACCAGTATAAATCAATTGTTTTGAACTTGCCTTGCATTACTTTTATTATGGTATTCATTACAACTCTGGTCACATTAATGAGGATGCCCAGATCCTCCTAAGAATCCACCTCCCGTGAAGAAAAGGCTACAGTATTTTTTGAGTTTGCACCAGTGTTTATCTATCAACTTAATTGCAACATAAGCAGAGTCACCCTCTTTCCTCCCAACACTGTAATCTTTTTTCTTTTGTTAAATCCCAGTGGAAGGCTTTACTATCCTCACAGCACTTTGAACAGTAACTGTAGCATCACTGCTGATGCATCTGTGGCACAATGTAAGTAATTAAGCCAAGGAGTCTTCAGGCTCAAGCTGTGTGATGAATAGTCTAAGCAACTGAATAAACCCTCTTTTTATCACGTATGGAAGGCCACTGTCAGGCAGATTGTAGTCCAGATGGATCTACTGGGCACAAAAATTTCAATTGTTCAGGAAGAATTGCTAACACATCTATTCTATTGCTCAATGTAGGGGTCTAGCATGAAAATTTAATGTTTTGCACATTTTGTTTTCAAGTTAAACCTCTCTCTCTGTAACACTCAGCTGAGAGTTTTCTATTGGATTTAATTAAAGTGTACATATAAAAGTGATTCTGGAGACAAATCTTTAAAAGATACCAAAGAATAACAGGCAAGTAAAACCAATATCCTGAATATCCGTCACAAGTTTTCAACACTAGGAAACTAGCCTATACTTTATTTTTCAAAAAAAATATTTGAGGAAATGTATATAGACTATTTTTTACAGACAACTTTTGCTTTGCTCTAGAATTCATATCACTGCGTGTCTGGGCATACTATCAAAAAGAGAATTCTAAATACTTTTGACAAAATCTTGTCTAATTATTTTATTAGAAAGAATATAAAAGGGAACTGTAAATCCACTCATCTCTAACTTCCATTTCTGACATGGACAGTCTCAGCTGTGAAAAGTTTAGATAGAAAGAAGGAATAAGATAATGTTTAAAATTAAGTATTATTTATGCACTCAACATAAAATACTCTGCCTACATATTAATATATAAAGTTATTTTGAATGTAAAAATAAATTTCCTAACTATATCTTTAGAAACTTACAGCTCAAGTGCTGGGTGGTAGTGAAAAATTTTCATCCTCACTCAGCACTTTAGAAAAAAAGATGGAACATCTCCAAAGTTTTCTTGATTATCAACTGGACAAGAAATACTACAGCAGTCCAAAGCCACAGACTGCTGGCTCAGGATTTCGGAATTATCATATTGAACAATTTACTGGATGAACGAACATCCAAATATTTGTGATATATAATGCTGAACATCGAGATACTGCCAACAGGACCTTTGCAGGAGCTTGAGAATATTGCTTTGTCCTGAGAAGGAGTGATGTATATAAAAATTAAGTTAGCAATACATGTCTGAGTGCTGACTCCAACTGAAACAATGTATTTTCCCTGGGCTGTTCTGAGTCCATTTCCCATCTTGAATTATAAGAGTCCCATCCAGAAAATTTATCTGCATAAAAGTTCTATATCAATTCATGACCAAGTGACTTTCTACTAAAGAAAAAGGAAAAAAAAAATCCTATGCATTCTACAAAGGGTCACTCTTGAGATTTGAAGAAAAGGCAAGCTGGACTTTCTTCAGATCCTGTAGCATTCCAGGATGGATCAGGACGGCAGCTAAATTTCTGTATGCATAGATTTCATACTGTTTTTTTCCTTGCAAGCTCTTCAGTCTTACTGCAGAGGCTTCCAAAAGGATAGGATTTGGAAATAAATGTTCTCAGGTGTGTGCTTGGATGATTCATCCTTTCCCATAAGTATTTTTTTTACAGCATAAGGTTTGTTTGATGCAATTCCTATTTCTAAAGTTGCATGCAAGATGATGTGCTTCTGAAAAAGTCACTACATTTTTTTAAAAAGAGATGTGTGAGGTGGAAACCTAGGAAAAGGTCTCACACTGAATTCTCGTTCATATTTTTCTTCAGTAAAATACTAATTTAACTATAAGAGGTCAGGGAATTAATGTTTAGAATAAAAAAGATTATTATCAGAACTCTAAAGATTCCACCATTTTACTATCATGAATTGTGAAGAATTTAAAGAACACCATTGAACAACATAAAAATATAAAGGTTATAACAAAGATCATGTGATTTATTTTAGAATTAGGCAGAGGACTTCAAAGGAAAATCAGTTAGACTGATCTACAGAACAAATCAGACCTTCTAGACTACAAAAGTAGTAAAGATAAAATCCAAGATAGAAAAACTGAGACTGTGCCCAGCTCTACACCCAGACGTAAAAGAAACAGTCCTAAGTGCCAAATATGATATCATGAACACTACTTCCATAAGATAAAAACTGTATGTTTTTAATTTTAAGTGTATATCCCTGAAAAAAAACAAAATGCAAACTTTGCTGAAGATTGCAAGAGACAGAAGGGAATTGCAGCATGGCAGTAGAGGTATGGGAAAAGACAAAGACTAAGACAACAATAGCTAGGTTAGCTTCAATAAATCATCCTTCAACATGTAATACTTCACAAGGGCTGTTGGTATTTGCCTTAGATTTATTTCTAGTAGGATACTATAGCAGCCTCTTTAGCTTTATCATACAGACCAATTAGTTGTCTAGGAAAAGAAGTTTTAAGTCAGTCACCTTCAGTATAGTCACAGAGCAGAAAAGAATCTGTGTCGGAAACATTGAAATAAGTAGTTAAGAGTTAAGTTATCCTGTGTTAATTGCTATCCATGTGTGTAAGATTAAAATGTGCTACAGTATCACAATGGCAACTTTTTGGTTTTATTTTGCTTTGAGGCAATAAATGGACAAAACACAAATCAACAAATCCTTGACTTGGCAAGCCAATTCAAAAACTACAGTAACTTCCATCAGAGATGGCATGTGGTCAAAGCAACCGATATCCCTCAGGATCATGGTTCTTTTTAACTGGTCCCAATTTAATCTCATAAATCCCAAGTTATTACTTCACTGTAGTTATGTTGCTACCTTGGTCCCTTGATAAAATACTTAATTGTAAAATTTCACAGAAGACATAATACTAAAATGTTCTGTAACTGAATTACACGAAAAAAAATCTGTACATATTGAGTCTTTTTTTCTTCACTCATTTTCCTATCACACTTAATAAACTACTAAATATAGCTACTGAACACTAGTCCCAGAAAAAAGAAAAGAAATATCCTTGCAGCAGCAATGTGATGTTACCAACTTTAAGAAGAAATATTCTATTACTTTCTATTTTGCTTTGTCCTTAATAATCCACTTCACATAAATCATCAAGATCTGTAATTCCCCATAATAATGCTCTAAATATTATTAAAGGAAAGAAATTAAAGGAATCCATGTCTATGACACCATTGTTATTTGTGCTTGTATCTTATTTCCATTTTTCTATCAAATTTTCCATCAGTAAGATTTAACTAGCAGTGATTTTCCAGGTTTCCAATAACAATTTTATTTTCAAATTGCTTCCTTTGCTATACTAAAACAAATAGCTGCTATTGTCCTACAGTCTTCATTCGCCTCTTACTTATTCTGTGCAGCAACAGAGTAGATATTTCTTTTATTATTTATAACTTCTGGAAATTGTTGCCTATACATATTTTTGTTCAGAGCAGACTATGTATACTATTACATAAGTGAATATCAAGTTCTAAAGGACTCCTATTACAACATATTTTAAGAAACTGCTGAGTTAATATATCAAAAAATACATATACTTATAAAAGACCACAGATAAATGAATATGTTCCCCTCCCCATCTTTGCCTTGTCTTATATACACATTTTTAAAAATCCCTTTTCTTATCTAGATTTTCAATAGTATAATTTAAGAGTTCAAGCTTCAGTAACTATTGCACAGATTTTATAAGCTGCTTTTCTCTCAAATGTTTTACCCAGACCATTCCAATTACTGAAATCACTAGAAATATTACTGCATGATAAACACAGGTTTATATCCAAAATATTGAAGCTGAAAAGGTAGGAAACTTTCCAACATGAACGGTTTCTGGAACATCAGGAAAACAATTCTCAGACACATCCAGCTTTTTATGTGCATCAATGAAATCTTCATATGACGCACTGAAGCATTTCAATTTTTTTAAATCAGTTTTTCACAGAGCTCCAATTTTCAAACAGAACTATGACTTGGAGGTATAATGAGAGCTAGTTCCACATAAACACCATGAGCACAGTCTAGTGTGTATTCTATTGTAATTAAGACCAGTGATTCAATACCTATTGCTACTGGCCAGGTATCATAGCAACCTTGTGTCACTGAATACTGCTGGAAAACTGTTCAGCACTAGCAAGACCATGCTTCAGGAAAATCTACAATGGCACTACAGATTGTCAACATCTGTGGGGGTTGTTACTGGGAGAACAACAAAGAAACCTGCTTTAAAAGAAACCCTATACTTGGAAAATTGACAGGGATACTACAGTGGCACTAAAAAAAGAAAAATAAAAACACAAAGAGGAAGGAAAAACATTTTTGTCATTAGTTACACAACTTATGCACTCACATCCTAACATGCATCACTATAAACAGAGTTGCAAAAATGCTGCATCATCACATTGTTTATGTATATCCACAAAGCACTGTCTTCTCTTTTTAACTAAACACAAGCATCATTCACCACCAACACTAATCTGAAAATAAAACAGCCTCCCTTTCAAAATATTTAAACTTTCACAAATGAACTCTAGATAGTCTC
>VWYP01029071.1:0-35841 GCA_013400435.1 Pycnonotus jocosus
AAATTAATAAAAATTAATAAAAACATTTAACATTTTAATCAGGTGTCTTTCTTTAATTTCACTAACCCTGACTGGCACCTGAGGTGCCCAGATGAGGTTACAAGTGCCAGTGCAGCAGGGAGAGCACCAACACAAGATCCAGAGCTCCCACCACCTTCAGGTGTCTTAGGCAGGAGTGCAAACACACTGAGTTTTCTCAGAAAAAAAAAACCCAACAAAAAAACCCAACAAAAACAAAACCAAAACCAAAACCAAAAAAAACACCCAACAAAAAACAACAAAACAAAAAAAACCCCATAAAACCCAAAACAGAGACTTAAGAGGTATGTCAGGTGGAAATCTCACCCTGAGAGGACTCCCACTCTGGCACTCTCTTCAGTCCCTGTCCCACCTAACTCACAGGATAAAAACCACCTGGGACTTGAAATCCAAATTTTTGTGCCTCTGAAACGTCCTTGGAGTTGGTTGGTTGGTATCAAGGCTTCTGTGGTTTTGCCGCTCTGATTTTCTCAGCTTATTTTTTGCCCACACCAGAATTCTCAACCTGCTCTTTGAGACTGCTTTTCCCAGTTTTAAACACCCAAAGACTTTATTTTTCTATTTTAAACAAGGCTGTTAAGAGGTTGCTATTTTCTCCCGATTGCCCCCAGCACCAGCTCCTCCTATTAAAATGGAAAAGCTACAGCAGCATTAATGCCTTGGTTAGCTGAGCCTTTATCTCCTATGGAGAGCATTCCCAGCAGTTCCCTGGCTGTGTTTGTATATAAAATATTTATATTTTCATTACATAAATAACAGGGAAGTCGCTTGCAACTGTGCGCTGTGTTTGAGAAACCTGCAGTCCCACAGAGAGCTTGACTTCTCTAACAGGGTTATGAGATGCTACAAATCACCAGGCAGGTAAACTCATTAAAAGCTCTCTCATTAAACCCTGGAATATATAAAAAAAAAATAGTTTGCTTAAAGAGCAGAGGCCAACCCAACCTTTTCTGTCTGTGCCTGAGGAGCCTCAAATTTGGGCTGTGATTAAAAACGTTGCAGGCTGGGAGAGAAACTTGTAGAATATCGTGTCTGTGCCTCATCTTTTAAAAATAACAGAGGCTGGAATGTGGATGGTTCTATTTGAAGGTAGCCTGGCACTGGAAGTGACAGCCACAGATGAATAATAGAGGATACAGAGAGTTCTTTGCTCTGTACACACCTTGAGAAGATTGAGAAATATTCCCCCCGTCAGCAAACAGGGGCTGAGCAAACACTTCAGTGCCTCTCCTCACCTCTTCCTGAATTACTCAGCTATCACCAGACCCAGGTATCATCCTCTGCTCTGAGGTGCTGCCTGCACATCCAAATCTGCATTTTCCCATCTGACTCTCACTCAGAGATCACACTTCAATGTTCTTACACAAGAGGCATCACTTACACCTCCCCTTTTCCGTATTTCTCCCTTTTTTCAAAGGAAAACATTCTTCCCAGCTGATCAAACATTACACAGAATATTCTACCACTGGAAACATTAAAGCTTAGCAATATTAAATATGTACCCACAGGAAATTCCAAGTATTAGGTGAAGAAATACATCTGATTGAATTATTCCGGACAGTTGGAGCACCTGCATTGCAGTTCCATTTAAAATTCAGTTCATACACCAAGCCAACTTTGTGAGTCATGAAACTCATTGTTTCTCAAGTACATTTGGAAACAGACAAAGGAATGATGGTTTAGGATCCTTTCTCCTCTGTAATTTTACAATGACTTCTGTTAATATTTTCCAATTAAAAAGAAAGAAAAAAAACCCATAACCCGGTGTTATCACAGATGAACGGAATGCAAAGCCAATCAAAATGCCAGTGAAAGTGAATTCAGAAGCAAACAAAAAAAAAAGACATCACAGAATCCTGGAATGGTTTGGGTTGGAAGGGACCTCAAAGACCATCCAGGTCCCACCCCCTGCCATGGGCTCCTCTCACTATCCCAGGATGTTCAGAGTTTCACCCAAAGCAAAGAATGGAATTGACGGGGAAGAGCTGAGCCAGCGGAAAGAAATGGGTTAAAATCAGCTAAAATAGCTACTACACAGGCATTTCAATCTGGAAAAGTGGAAAAAATGTAAAGCTCAAGAGTTCCTCTGAAGGCCCTGCAGGCCACATGGTGCCTTCAGCCCTGAGTGGTTCCTGGGTTAGGTTAATGCAGAACAGCCTGGTAAAAACATGAAAAACTGAACCATCCTTGACTCTGACATTTAGAACTGGCTTAAAATTCTCATTTCTAATTATTTCTTAGCACATTATGTTCTTGCTGTCTGGTTGGAGCCTATACTTGAAGCTACCTGGAATTTCCCATTCATACTTGGTTGTTTTTTTGTCTTTTCTTGGTTTGTTTGTGGATGTGGACATCAGTTTGGGGGCTTTTGTGAGTAAAATTCTAACCAGGTGTGCTTAGAGGAAAGCAGCATATAAACAGCTTTTTCCAGGAACTTTGTGGAGTCTAAAATGACTTTGAATTACTCTAACTTTTTAAAAGTCACATCCACTCCCTTGGTAGAAAATGAGAAAATCTGCATGACAGGAAAGTGCCAATTTGAGGTCACCAGCACAGCACATTAGAGATGGTTTGCAGGGAAAGGGTGTGCCCCAGTGGAGAGAAATGTGTTACCACAAGAGCTGCAAAAGCATCACAGCAAGGAAAGAAACAAAAATAACATTATATCATTCCTGAGATTTGGTCTGTGAAAAGAAATGTTGGGATTTAATGTGAAATGAATATTTATACACAACTCCTTGTGTAATCTCTGTGGTGGGCTCTGTGTGGGCAAACACACAAATTCTTGTGTGTTACATGGTTAACTTTAATATCTGGATTCCTGAAAAAGACTGCAGTAAAACCTTATAAATAAGATCACAAACTTTGCAGAAGCAGCAAATAAAAAGCAGGGATTTTTTTATTTTTTTCTTATTAGCTCTGGTTTGCTATTTGGTATTTCATTAAGAACTGTTCTTTCCACAAGCTGGAGCTGATCACTAATTATCCAGCTCAGCAACCACAGTTATGTCCTGAAACGTGAGCAACTGGGAATTTGCTGTCCTCCATCTGCCAGGAAGGTCACCCCTCTGAGAGCTCCAGAGATTTGTTCATTTATTTCCCTTAATTAAAAACTGTTCCCCTCTTAATAGCAAGATAACTTTCGAGGGTCTCAAGCTGAGCACCAAAAGTCTTGAAACATTGAAGGCTGTTGGTCATTTAACATTTAAATGCCTTTTGTCTTTTGAGTCTTTTAATGGTTTTGGTTGCAGTCTGAAAAATATGCTTGCATGGCCAGGAATTCAGCTTTTCAGTTTCTCCCAGGGCAGGATCCATGTCATCAACACTCCTATGGTCTGTGCTTGTTTTTTGGACTTCTATGTCCAAAAAACCAGCAACTGAATTTGAGCTAAACTATTTTTATAGTCAGGAATCTTACATGAACATCAGTACCTAAATCAGGTTAAATTTGGGGGCGTTTCCCTCTACCAATTAACCTAGATGAAGTTTACTGTAGTAATTTTAGGGATGTATTATAAAAATTAAACATACTCAGTTTTTAATAACTAATCATTTCTACCTGACCACGAAATCTAAGGAAGAGTCACAGGAGCCATGCTCTAGGTGAAAATTCCAAGACCACACATTTGTGTGTAAAGGACTGGATTGTTTGGATGAACACAATTATGGCACCAGTTCCAACCTGATCCTACAGAATTTAGCAGAATTATACAATGTGTCAGATGGGCAGTGAAATGGACTCTAAATAAGAGCCAAAATGAAAGGAAAAAGAGTATTTTTGTGGGCCAAAGCAAAAACAAGTTCTGTGTGCTGCCTGCTATGAGGCATAATAAATAATTGCTATACAAGAGCAAAAAACTGCAAAACCCTCTAAAAGATGTTCTGGTCGCACTGCCATCCCATTCAATAGCTGTCATTTAAAAATAAAACTAACCAAATGGCATGAATTCTTTCAAATACTGACTATTATTGTGCACCAATGAGAGAATATCTGTGGATTAAGCAAGTGCAAAGCATTTGCATGGAAGTTGTAGAAGGTTTTTAATGGGAATGAGCTGGAGGATTTCAACCCTGGTGCTGTTTGTCACTGAATCCCTGTGAGCAGTGCTCCTGGAGAAAAGCTGAAAAGCACATTTGTAATCAATGGTTGAGCACAGAATTGTGTTGAAATGCAACAAGAGGTTGCTGCAGGGCTCGTGTATGGCTTCTCACAGTTACAAGGGGACCAAAAAAAAAGAAATAAATCTTTGTTCAGTGGTTTTGTGGTTTTTGTGTGAGGAGAGATGCAGTCACTGTGTGTAGGGACAATGGAGTGGGAGAGTTACAATCCCCAGATGTGCTAACATGGAGTTATTAATGGAAGAACATGTTATTTAGTAAGTAAAGGCTTGTGGGGGAAATTAATCCCTGTCATCTTCATAGAGAGTTGAATACCTTCAGAAAGATGATGGATGGCTTTAAGTGTCTTTAGTATCTTCAGAGGCCCATTTGTATTGTTTCTTAAAATTGCTCCTCTGAAAATGGAGGCCTCCAAAAACAAAGAATACCTCGAGGTTTAGGTTTCGCAGGGGGCATGAAGGGAACCTCTAATTTTATCCCTCTGTCTGGAAAAAAAATTCTTAAACCAATGGATTTGAAACAGAGGACCTATTATTTTTCCCCCCTAACTATTACTTTATTTTATTTTGAATCTTGGTTAAAAACAGTGAGCAAATGCTCTCAAGGGATGGACTTGCCCTTCTCAGGATGAACAGTGACCACAGCCCTAATTCATTAACAAACGAGGCTGCAAAAATCTTAACCCAAACTTCGAGACCACCCAGAAAAATCCAGAATCAGTGTCAGCAGCAGATCCTTCCCTCTTGGCAAGTGCTGGCCTTGAGAACATGTATTTATATCAGAACAATGCAAATAAAATCATTTTTCCTTACCACAGGAAGCAATACGAGGCTGAAGAAGCAGATCTTCCAGTTGATGGCCATCTTCTCTCCTAATTTTGGACAAGGTTTGCTCGTTAACGCTGTGATTAGGGCTGAGGCACAGAGCTCTCTGCAGATATTTTGCTTGAGGTCTTCACATCAAGGCTCAGATCTCTGCAGAAAAAGAGGAAAATCATTATAAATATGTAAACCACAGAGAGAATGAAAAAGGAATGGGCAGAAAACAGAGAATCCAACTCTTGAATGGAGAGTTGCACTTATTAGAGACCAACCAGGCTTCTGCGGATTTTAAATGTGGTCTTGGATCTCTAAATTAAAGGCAAAAGGCTTTGTATGATCAGTAACTTGTGTCAAAGAAATGCTGGAACAGGATCTGTAGCTGCAAACACCAGAACTGCACCCAGGGGAGAAGGAAGGGTGGATTATTTTGGACAAGGAAAAAGATCTGTGAGCTTCATCTCTGAAGCTGTGGTTTGCCCTTCATGATTTTCTGGAGTGTCTGGAAAGCAAAACTGTCTGGGGGCTTTTTAGAGGTCTGGTTCCCAAGGTAGTTTGTCCAGATAATAAAATCCATTACCAGACTTGTTAATAACCTGTTAATAAGCTTGTTAACAGCCTTTCTGAGAACTTGGGCAGTAGAAGGCAAAGGAATGAATTGTAGTCTCAGGCTGAAGATTCATCCAGGACAGAATCAGGAATGATTTGTATGAACAACAATGTCATCCATACCTGTGACTTCCATTGCTTGGCCTCTCTCCAGAAAGAATTGAGGACTGGAGGGAAGGTGTTTAAAGATTTGGATTTATTTCTCATTATCCCGCTTCGATTTGTAAAGGGATGATTTGTAAAAGAACTTTTAGAACCAAAGGACACTCAAGGTTTATACTGGCTGCAACACACTGCCAGGACATCAGCATTTAGAGAGGAGAGTCTTTCAATTCAAAAATAAAGCAGGGAAATTAATCTCTCTCTACATTTTGGGAGAACAATGATTCATGAAATTCACCCTAAACTGATCTGTTTTCTTCTATCCTCACTTGATCAGTCACTCATGCTCTGTTCTGGCACTGAATTTAATTACCTAACTGTATTTCTGATGGTTTATCAAATAATGAGCAATTGATAAGATCTCAGCTGAGGAGGACAGCAAACATCCCTGGTGACATTCAGCCGTGAGGACTCGGAATTCCATTAACAGCAGCAAGACAAAGCCAGACAGACACATCAGCAGCCATCGGATTGGAAATGATCTCCTGATCATTTGCTCTCCTGAGTGCAGCTCAGCCCAGAAAAGCCAGAGAGGGGTGTGCAGGTTGCATTCTGTCCTTTCATTCTGTCACTGGAATGCATCAGGAAATGATTCAAACACAGTGGAAGGGTGGGAGATGCCTGACCAAAAGGTGGACACACACAAAGATGCCCTGGGGGAAAAGTGGTGACCTTTAGAACACTCTTTTCACATGAACCTGGCAACCCCTAGGTTTGAAAAGTGGAGGGTGGTGGTTTTCTGTCTTGTCTGAGTTTCAAAGGAGCTCCTAAGGAGACAACAAGAACATCTGCAAACCATTTCATGGCTTTTCTTTCACATATTGCAGGGAAAATAAAAAGAATCTACTTCGTTTTTTTGCCTTCAGGGTAGTCATGGAAACCTGCACCAGATCCTGGGCTGAGCCCTTCATGTCATCCATGGAGACTGGAGTGTTTATTAGGGAATAACAGACACCAGAACTTCTGCCTTGGGCCTGCAGCAGAACATTTTATATTGTTGAGCTGTTCCTGGCATGTATTTTATACATACAGAGTCCACCTATTATTAATTAAAGGCTACTTATCTCTATTATCAATTAAAAGGTAATTATCTCTATCACCAATTTAAGCCCAGCTACCTCCCAAATAAGTACTATCAGCTTTGTTATACTAAAAAATAAACTTTTTTTTTCTTTTTTTTTCAAATATAGGCAATGCTGGTAAAGCATTACCATTCAGTATTGAGAAAAAGAAATAAATATATCAGTGTTGGATTTGGGAGGGAAGCTTGAATGATTATATTTTCTTCTGATGCCACTGGTTGATAAATCCTGTAATTTCATTATGGATGCTTCATGTTGTTGTTTTATCTGCATCTGCCACTCTAATTAAAATTAGTGAAGTCAGGAGACCCAATAGCAGAGGGGTTGCACCTTTCAGTTACAGACAAACAATTCCTCAAAATAATCTTCAGTTATCTCTGGTGAAACAGAAGGGCTGTTGAAGTGTCTGAGAATCTGGAAATCAGCTGATTGTTGCTAAAACAGAATGGGTTTCAGGGGTTTATATCAAGCATGGCTGATACACAGGAAGAAGAAGAGAAAAAAAAAAACAAAACAAAAAAGAACATTGTTTTGGTCACTTGGTGACTTAAGAAAATAATTCATCCCCTGTGAAGGTGGATTGGTTTGTCCACTGGAAATACTTTCAGTGCCACAGCAGATTCTTTGTGAAAGTCTCTGAGTTGTTTCAAGGACAGGTTGAAAAAGCTCTGGCAAAACCTGTTCTGCTGCAAGTGCCCATTTCTTTCTCCATCTAACAAAGGTCTCTGGAGGCTGGTTAGGACAACTCCTCCATGAGAAGCCCACAGCAGTCAAGTGCACAATCAGATGTCACCAATGAACAAAGCCACACAGTGAGACCTTTCTAGATACGATGGGGCTACTCCCAGGGAGGCATTAAAAAGGTAATAAATCACATCTTAAAAGGATAAAAAGATCCTGCATCAAATATGGGTAAAATACCCACTGGATGGATGAAATGGAGGAAATTTTTTGATGAATGAAAAAGGATTTTTAGTGGCTTTCCAAGGCAGTTACCAGCTCTTACTGAGATCTCACCCAAAAGAAACCACCTGATCTGTTGGGCTCCTTGTTGTGGTGCTCTGGGATGTGTGCCAGTGGTTGGAAAGGAAACCAACACATTCCAAAGCTGGCCCACAGTGGTTTAGACCAGTGATGATTGAATGGGAATTCATTACTTAATTCATCTCACTTCAGTGTCGAAAGGAAACCGACACATTTCAAAGCTGCTCCACAATGGTTTAGACCAGTGGTGATTGAATGGGAATTCATTACTTAATTCATCTCACTTCAGTGTCGAAAGGAAACCGACACATTTCAAAGCTGCTCCACAATGGTTTAGACCAGTGGTGATTGAATGGGAATTCATTACTTAATTCATCTCACTTCAGTGTCCAGGCAGGGCCTCTCACCACATCCTCTTCCTGCCCTGTACAAAGCTACTGCCCAGGTGTGGAAACCTGAAATTCTCCTGACAATCTGCAGGAGAAATTGAGGTTTTGCAGACTGAATACATTTCAGAAAAGTCAACCACCCCCTGCACAGTTACTCCAGTACTTCTTAGAGACACAAAGAACATTTTCCTATGAAGAAGAAACATGGGTGGAGAATTACTGGGTGCAAAATATATGGACAGGTAATTATCATAAAATCATAGAATGGCTTAAAGTTGGAAGGAAACTTAAAAGTTCATCTTTCCAGCCTCCTGCCATGGACAGGGATATCTTCCACTAGAGCAGATTTCTGCCCTTGGACACCTCCAGGGATTGTCAGTTCACAACTTCTCTGGGCAACCTGTTCCAGTGTCTCACCAACACCACAGCAAAGAGTTCCTTCCTAATACCTAATCTCAATCTCCTTCAATTTAAGGCCATTGCCCCTTGGACTTTCACAACATGAAAAGTCCCTCTCCAGCCTTCCTTTAACTCCCCTTTAGGCACTGAAAGGTGCCCTAAGGTCTCCCTGGGGCCTTCTCTTCTCCAGCATGAACAGCCCCAACTCTCAGCCTGGATTCATAGGAGAGCTGTTCCAGCCCCTGACCAGCTCAGTGGCTCTCCCAAGGCCTAGGGCTCCTTTCATTATGCACTCAATATTTTTCTGCCTTTAGGCTCTCAATAAAAGGTGCAAAACCCACTGCATTTTATGATTTCCCTCCCGTAAGTTCTTAGATGTTGTATTCCAGCTACATCATTTATTTAAAAGGCACAGTGCCCCTTCCTCATGTTCCTGCTCACCAGCCACGAGCAGAGCTGGGAAATCAACCCCTCAGTGACCTAGGACACGTCTCCTAATTTTAGAAACCCTCTCTCTTTAGGCAGAGACATCCTCACACATGAGCTCATTGGCAAGTCTCTTTTTATATCAACAGAGAGAAGCAGACATGTGAAGAAAGTGTTTTGTCTGACCTATTTTAACCATCTCCTCTAAACTTCCAGCTCCTCTCCCAGAGTGTACAGGAATTCTGAACAGCCAGCTTGTTTGTTGACATCTACACTGTGGACATCTAAATCTGGACAGAATCATCCCACCTCCAGTCTGAAATATAAGGTACAGCAATATGAAACCCAAAACATCAAAGTTTCATCTACCACAAAGGACTGAGAAGGAATTTGATTGTTTTGGGTGTCAATAATTTGATGCTGATATATTTAAGGCAACAGAAAAGCTAAAAGAATATTTAATATCAGGCAGCAAGAGCTCTAAAGCTTTCCATGGAAAATACTCCACAAAGAGCATCCCTATTAAGCCAAAGGAAAAGAACATCATGATCTTTCCACTTTCTTTAATAGAGTAGTTATTATTTCTTGAAGTTTAAGTATGTTGGGTTGGTTTTGTTTACCTACTTTCTAAATTTGGTGAAATTAAATCCTCTTTATGGCTCACAGCAGCTGAGGGTCTGACTCTACTTTCTTTTATAAACCAAGAAGATTTTTATTCTGCCTTTATGTACTTAACTGGGAAAGTCTCTCGAGTCCTTGTTCCCACTCACTGAATCTGTTGTCAATGACAAAACAGGGTCATTACATCAGGAGGGCTAAGAGGTGGATTTTCGGAAAGGATTTACGGTTACAAAGGACAAAACTCTTTTTCAGCTGCATACTAATGTCTTGAGGGTCTCAGGCAAAACCCCCACACCTTTGCCTGAAAGAGTTGTCCACAAACAATGTGGAATTTTTTCACAGACTCCTCCACAAGGATGGATGCGGAGTGCCCACTGTTCTAATATGTGAGCTGATGGGAGAATCACAGGCTGAAAAATGTCCATTCATGGCAGATACATTCAGGCAGACTCTGCTGGTATCCAGCTTTTTTCACTGTGCAGTAAAACTGCTGCTTAAGAAAACCAAATTTAAAAGGGAGCTGATACAGCACTGAAACAATTTTGCATGGATATATTTGAAAAAATAGATTCAGCTGTTGCCTGGCTTAGGCATTTCAGTGTTAATGAACATCCAAGTCTGTTAGCAATATTCAGTAATAATCTTTTTACTTTCTGGAGGAATAGGCTTTTGATTTTTTTTTTTTCCTTGCATCAAACTCGAGAAACATCTGTGAATTTTACTAGAACTCCTCTTCTAAAAGTGAAGATAAAAGTGATTACAAAAGTAGGAAATTGTAAACTGCAGATGCTGAGACTCCCATATGCAAATGAGAGCTCAGGCGTCCAAATATTTCTACATGAAGTAGGATTATCATTTTCATTTACTTCCATGAGGACTTGTGTAGGAAATAAATCAATGTGGTTTTGCAAGAAGGATGACTGCTAAAGAGGATTCACAGAACTGGGGGTAGGAAGAACCTCTGGAGATCGTCTAGTCCAACTCCCCTGCTCAAAGCAGAGTCAGCTACAGCAGGTTATTCAAAACTCATTTTCAATCAGTGTCTGAATATCTCAAATGTTGAGAGTCAACAATTTATCTGATCAACCTCTTTTAGTATTTGACCATTCTAACAGTAACAAAGTGTTATCTTGCAGCTGAATTTCCTGTATGTCTGTTTGTGCTTGTTGCCTCTTGTCAGGGCAGAGAAGAGCCTGGCTCCATCTCCTTTGCACCCTCTCGTCAGATATTCCTACACATTGATAAGAACCCCCCAAAATCTTCTCCTCTCCAGGCTGAACAGCCACAGGTTCTCTGAGCCTCTTGTTGTAACTCCTTTATTATCTTTGTGGCTCCTGCCAGAACTCACTGTGTCCATGCTCTCAGCAGCCCAGCTCTGGATCAGGCACTCCAGGGCTGAGAGAGAGGATTTAGCACCTCCCTTGATGTGCTGCCAAGGCTCTTCCCCATGCAGCTGATGCTGCTTTTGGATTTCATCGCTGCAAGGGCACTTTGCTGGCTCAGGATCCACTTTGTGTCCACCCACAGCTTTGGGTCCCTCTCTGTATTTCTGCTTCCCAGCAGCTGATTCCCAGCCTGCCCCTGTGCATGGAATTACTCCTCTCCTTTCTTTCTGCACGTCTCTTTCTTCTTCACCTTTCTGCCTATTTCTCAAACCTCTCTGGTTCCCTCTGAGCAACAGCACAATCAACCTCTTGGTCCATCAACCACTCCTCCTAAATTTGTGTCACCTTCAACCTTCTTGCAGGTGCCCTCTGTCCCATCATCCTGATCATTAGTGCAGACATTAACCAGCACTGCCACATCAAAAAGATCTTTATTGTTCAGCCCAGCCTGCCCAGGCTCTCTCTGCAGTCGGTGGAGATGTGAGTAACCTCAGGGAGCAATTTCTACATCCCGAAGCTTGATGCCTTAAGGTAAAGTTGGATGGGGATTGGAGGGACCTGGTTTAGTGGGAAGTGGCCCTGCCATGGCAGGGGGTTGGACTGGGAGATTTTAAAAGGTCCCTTCCACTTCAAACCATCCTATGGTTCTGTGACACTATGCCTAATTTTGGACAAAATGAATTAATGCTTTGCAAGAACCAATTTTCTTTTCCTCTGTTTGTTCAGGCCTGATGAGGGCAAACACAGAAAATTCCATTCCTAAAGTTTAAGACACCAAAGCATTAATGGTAAGCAGAACAGAGCCCTGACTTCCCTCTACCCTGCAGCCTTTTCTTACTTTCAGTACTATCTTAGTTCCTTTTATTAACACAGCCTAATAACTTCCATGTATGTTTTAATTCAGCTGTCCCCCATTACAATTTTGGTGGAGTGTTGGTTTTTTGGGTTTTTTTAAATTATTTTCCTTTGAGTGGTTTCAATTAAATTGAAATTCCCTGAAGATATGAGCATTATAATTTGTCCTTACAGAGTACACTCTTTATCACTTCCGTATAAACCTGCAGCTCCTGCATTTTGTAGTCCTCTAGCTTTATAGAATTTTCTTAACATATTAAAATAAAAAAATCTAAAGCTATTCTAAACCAGATTTTAGTAAGTGTTGCTCAGCCAGTTCAAGAAAGATATCCAGATTTACACTATATGAAGATCTGATTAATTTCTTGATTATCTGCAAATTATGAAAAATGCTTTGAAAGTCCTAATCCTCTTTATCTCATCCCTTCACAGATGTGGACATAAACCCCAGTTTTCCTGAGCTTTGATAGTTTATAATTTTCTGGGACATATGTATAAAATTGAAAAAAACTTAATTTTTTTTTAAACAAACTGCATTTAAAATGCCTAAATTTTACAAATAAAATAAATTCTCATAATGTAACAATTTTTCTCCTTCATATTATGCTGCTTCACCGATACAGATATGATGAAACGTTGAAGGCTAATGACAACTCAGATATCTGAGTATTTTGACATTGTAATAGCTTTGAATATCTGATTGATGGAGGTGCTGCTTCAGGCTCTCTGAAAATTCAAGTGGACACGAGTGGATCATGCACCCAGAGGTCAAGATCTTTTAGCTTATCTTTGCAGAGATATTCTCATGATAGCAGAGGCTATGGAACACAATTCAACCCTCCCTGGGCACAGAATTGCTTTTCTTGGCAGGTCTCCCACATAAAATCATCAATAAAACTCTTGTCTTGATTGGCATTATTTTCCCCATTGCATTATCCATCAGGTTTATTGTGCCCTTGTGTTATTGATGTCCCCAGAGGCCTGGTGAAATGACCAAACTTCTTAACTGAAGGCTGCAGACACTCTGATGCAGGGAAATAATTGCAAACTACCACCCATTCAGGAAGCATTAAGCAAAGCAGAAAAAAGAAAAATCATGTGAGAAGATTCCCTTTTCACAGCAGATCAATTATCCTTTTCAAGCATCTGTGGTAAATGTGATACTTCATTGCTAATATGAAATTAATACTGGGATCATAAAGATAACGATGTGCTGCTCCATTCCAGCAGGGCTTTAAGTGGTGCTTGGCAAGAGCCTTCAGAATTATTACTGCACAACCAGGAAAACGTGTTCTCTACCTGGCATAGCAATGTTTTTACAGGAGCTCCTTGATCAATTTGCTTTTCTTGACTGGTGGTCTGCGTTTCCTTCCCTGCTTGGAGGTGTAAATATTGTTTCTCATGATCACTCAGGAGGTTGTGAGCTCTGTAACCTGTCCATCAGCCTGTCCATCAGGCTCTGCTTTCAACCTGCTCAGCACTTGTGGAGCAGACATCTCTCACAGGCAGAGGAAAGAGGAAGAGCAGAGCAGAAAATGCAGCTTTGGACCAGAACCTTTTATTCCCATTGTCTCTGAGGATCTTCCCAAGTGCAGTACTTGGACAGTACCTTCAAAACAATTCCTTAACTCAAAATATTCTGTTTATGAGAGTGTGGTGCCACTGTTGACACCCTCAATTAAGCACTGTTGATGTGCTGAGCTGATTATCTTAAGATCAAACTGCCATAATACAGCCACCATTGCTCCCCAGCAGGCTCCATGAGCCAGGCTCCATGCAAGGTGCTCTCAGATGTGAGGAAATGCCAAGGGTATCTTTAAAAAAAACATTCCACTATTTATTATATATAACATAATATATCTATTTATAACATTTTATAACGTTTATTTAGCACAGGCAGACTCCACAGGAATGTTCCTGTAGCTGGTGGTGGACCTGGAGCTCCAGCAACAGCACAACCAACTCTTATCACCCCTGGGAAACAAGACCACCCTTCCTGTCTGAGAGCAGGACAAAAGTAATAAAATGGGCAATGAAAGAGAGTATTCTGATGGTTTGAAAGGTGCTGAATACAATGAGCAGCTGACTGTATTTCCTGACACCAAAGGAATAAATACAAGACGGGTGCAAAGAAAACAGTCTGATACAACCTTGGTATTGAGAAAAGGGTGCTTGGGAGTGTGGAAAAATTACCAAGCTGTTCAGAGAGGATGATCAAACGATCTTTCTTTGCCTCATGTGTACAATTCCTTTTCCAGTGCTAAGTCAGAGGCATTCTGAATAAATACAGCTTGTACTTCCCTGAGCGTTGTGAGCTGACAATCTGTGGTGATGGCCCAGATGAACCTCCACGCTCCTCCTCTGCACTTCTAATCAACATCAAAAGCTTTCATGGGCCAAACTCCAGCCCATCTTGATAAAGGGACAGACAGATAAAATGTGTTTCCCAGCTTCTCACTGGGTAGAGAAAGATACCTCTACTATTGTGATTCCTCAAGGGAATATTGTCAAGGAAATGCATCAGGCCTGTGGCTACAATCCTGTCTCTTCCCTCTTAGGAAGGCAAAAATCCCTTTTTTATTTGTTTTAACAGTTTCACTCTTCTCTACTACACTGAAAGACAAGTTTAAGGCACTGCATGAGCACTTGGAAACTGTAATTTTTTCCCCTCTACATTTCCTTTTGTCCTGCTTTCCCATTGCACTTCTGACAGCCTGGGCTCCCAGCTGTGTCCCATATTGAGCTTAATAAACTCATTACGTTTGGACATTATTAGGACCTTCCACAGCACGTGCTCTTGCAGCACCAGGGATGGAATCCAAGGCACATAAAGCTGCCTGTCTGAAAGGGAACCATCTCTATCCACGCTGGCTTCTCTCAGCTGCTTCCACAGGGAATGGGAGATGAGAAATCGCCCTCAGCAACACTCAGCTTTGCCTTGCTCCCGGACAATGTGGAACTCATCTGGGCAAACTGAGGGGTAATAAAGCACAAAATCAGTTTGATTAGCTCAGGAGAGCCTGTGTGGAATAGGCACAACCATGAGAACAGCAGAAGTATTAATTTAAAGAGGAAGAAAAGCAATGGAAATCAAAGTCAGCATTGGGTCAAAAGGTTAAGCTGGGAATTGGAAAAGAGCTTTGGACCATCAGCAGAAAAAAGACCTGAAAGTGCCTTCCAGAGAGAGGAGGAAAGTAAAAATAAACTTAGAATTTTGAGAGGACTCCACGTAATGCGAATATTTGTAAACCAATTTCTCTGACACATGAAGACACTGCAGTGTAAACAGACACAGACTCCCAACCCCATGGCTCTGGTTCAGAGCTGGATCCCATCTTTCACCTTAAAGCACAGAGCAAACTCCTGTCTCTGCAATGAGGAAAGCTTTGATGAGGAAAAATGCATCCCTGGAGGTGTTTCAAGGGCATCTGGATGTGGCACTTGAGGACAGGGTTTAGTGATGAACCTGGTGATGATGAGTTAATGGTTGGACTCGATGATCTTGGAGGTCTTTTCCAGCCTAAAAGATTCTGTGCTTCTAAAAGCTCTGACGCAAAAGGCAGTCATAGCCTGACACAGAGAGAAATGAGTCTAGAGAAAATATTGCCTAGAGAAATGAGTCTAGAGAAAAAGTTCTTTCTCCTTCTCTTTCTCTTTCTCTTTCTCTTTCTCTTTCTCTTTCTCTTTCTCTTTCTTTCTCTTTCTCTTTCTCTCCTTCCTTCCTTCCTTCCTTCCTTCCTTCCTTCCTTCCTTCCTCCCTTCCTTCCTCTATATAATGTAAATATTCAGCTTAATTCATACACCACCACTTCACTCTAATTATGAATAAGGAAGCTTTACCACTTCTAGAAAAAAGAAAAAAAAAGAAAAAGGCAAATATAAATGAACGGAAGTGATTCACTCCCATGTAATCATCTTTTCAGCCAGTGATTAAGACTATCTCTGTATTCATCTTCATTATCTGCTCATGGATCTCCATAAGAGAGTTCTAGAAGATGAGCTGGCCCTGTGGTGCTCTGTAGGGTGGCAGAATATGGCCCTAAGGGAATACCTGGGAAAGTCAGAATAGTTCAGGACCAAAAGAATCTCGTATGAGCACAAACACATATAGATATAAAAGTACATGCAGAACTCATTGGCCAATAAATGATGCATTCTCTTATTTTATCAGTTCTAGAGGTGTCAAAAAAACCCCCAAAACCAACAAAAAAACCTCATCAAAACACAACTAGAAGATGTCAGTTGTATCCATTATAGCATTGTTCATACTTCAGTCAAATTCCAAGCTGCTACAGCAGCAATCTGATCTACAGATCCTGGGTGAACAGGAGACGATGGAAGCTAAAAAGATGGGCAATTTTCCTCTCTTGGATGTGCCTGTTGAAGTGAAAGCTGCAAATCCTGATTATAGCTATTAAGCTGTCTGATGGTGAAGTTTACAAATTGACAGGATGGTCATCGGATCAGACGCAACCCAACTCGCCGTGATTCACACTTTCCTTTGGGTGTCACGTGGAGCTGGAATATCCCTGGTGGCCCAGAAAACAATCAAAGCGCTGTTCATTCCTTTCCAGTGGATAGCTTTGTCATTTCACCGTCATGCATCCCAGTAAAACCCAGGATACAAACGCGTAAATCCAGCCAAGCTGAAATCCCCTCTCCTCCAACGTGCCCACTGCTCAGTTTGAAACAGGCTGACTCATGTCTCAAAGACACACTGAAAATGCCTCTCTCCCCGTGGGGGGCTCTTCAGAGCCCTGGGTGAGAGTTATCTCATTAAAATGTCTACCTCTAAACCCTAGATAATTTCCATAGTATAGTCCCTGGGATGTAATCAGCACATCCCATAGAGTTCACAGCCCACGTTAGATTATCCTAAATTATGTATTTCAAAGCAACAGATTAATTACGTCCTTTTTCTCTACATTTTCTATCAGGAGGAAGGGAGGGAAAGAGAAGGATTTGAGAAACAGCATCAAAAGATTCAGTCCAAACATAAAAAGTTACCAAAGCTACACTCAGCTGATGAGCAGCAGCTTACAGTGGGCAGCAAATTAAGGTTAAATAATGTGTTTAGCAACAGGTTTTTTTCTTGTTGCTCCAACATCCTCCCTTTACTTTCCTCACATCAGATCAAGTGTAAATTCTGTTCAGGTCTTCATTCACACCCACCCTGAGCTTAATGTGCAATATAAGCTCAGCTGAAATGGCACTGAAAAAACGTGATTATCATCATCATGTGCCTTTCAAGCAGGTAATGAAGGTTTGATCCTGTAGAAACTCTTTAGGACAGAAGATTTTGGCTAAAGATTTTACAGTTTCATCATGGTGTATAATTTATCAGTTCTACATTATCCCCCTATTTCCTTGGATAGTCTGGGTAGAAGGTTTATCCTAAACTCTTGGAATAACTATAAAAATAGTGCTGTAGACAGGGACAATTTCCCAGGCTGATTTCTCATGGAAGCACAGGATCTGCCCACCCTGGTCAGCATTTGATAAAAACCTTTGGAAATGATCAGAACACTTCCTAACAGCCAATCTAAAGAAAAGCAACCTGAGGAAGAGAAAGCTTCATTGATCTCCAGCCTCCAAAAGATGCAATTTATTAAGATGAGAAATCCAGATGTCCCAAAGCTTTCATTTCTGCAGTCTGAATTATTGATGGCCCTCGTGGCTGCAGATGGCACAGAGCTACATCCAAGTGGCCTCCTTGGGCTCCCTCATCCAAATAGAGGATTAAAGGGAGGATTCAAAGTGGACCAGGACAAGAAAATAAAGGAGAAACCACCAATGGCTCAACGTTTGAGAGTGAGAGTGCCAACGTGAGAGTCAGGTGGCAAAACCTAGGGCAAATTTTAATGGTTCATCTGTGCTTTGGGTGACCTTGGAAACATCCTTGTGTTTAAACATGGAAGCCATCCTAGGAATTAGGTACTGGTAGCACAGAATAACTTTGAGTTATCTTCACAACATTTCCTGTCTCAGGCCAGGCTGGTGAACATTATCTGGGAATATATTCTGCACCAAAGACCAGCTTTTCTTTGAAGGCTCCACTCAAATAAAATTCCCAAAGCCAACCAACCAAATGAAACAACAACAACAAACCCAAAGAAACAAAAAACAAAACAAAGCAAAAAAAAACCCACAAAACCCCCCCCCCAAAAAACCCAAAAAACCAACCCAACCCAAACCAAAAAAAATCCCAACCAGATTTTCCCCTAATGCAGTAGAAAAGGTGAATCTGCATTTTATGGTATTTCCTCCCTCATATCCCAGAGTTCACTCCTGTCCCTGGAGTTTGTTGCCAGCTGCAGCAAATGAGGCATGGGATGAGTTTGTGTGTTTTTCTGAAACATGCAACTCACTGGGGAGAGCAGGGTAGGGACGCAGAGAGGAAAGGAAGGGAATGATCTTCTCTCAGCAAATAAAACTCAATGTGTGATAACCTGGAGTCAGCACAGTGGGAGCCTGTTTTGGACAAGCAGAATCAATTTTGTGCTGGAGTCTGGATAGGATGGTGCACAGAGGAATCTCCAGGGCACAGCTTGGCTGCCATTAGACATGTCCAGAGAATTGAGTATTTTATTGAAGATTTTTTTGTTGTTTTATTCAGAAACGGCTATAAAATGAAAACGCTGTGTGAGGCAGAGAATAATTTTTCCAGTAATATTTTCCAAATTTTTGGGTGTGTATAGTCTCCCACTCAGATGAAACCAAAGTGTTGTGGCATGGATTTAGATGTCTTTTGGATTGTTTAATTCTATCCAGCACTGCTTGGCTCTAATTGATCACAAAATCCTCCTTGATGGACAATAATCACAGGTTTTACAAAAATAATCCTGGCTCATGTTCTGCAAAGGAGTGAGGTGTTCTGTGTTATCTTCAAGTCAGCAATGACAATAATGACAGTTTTTAAATCAAAATAATGTGGGATAACATGAAAACAACCCTTCCAAAAAGCAAAGCAAAGTAATAAACAAATCCCAAACCTAAAGCAGGAGATTAGGGCTTACAGGTCATAAATAAGCAGGTGAATAAAACCTAGTAATTAGTCAGTGACAGTCATCCAGGTCCAGTCCAAAAGGCCATGATTAGCATCTCTCTAAAATGGAAATTAATGTGTGTTTCTCCTTCTCCTGCCTTTTTAATGTGTTTCCCAAAGCAAACCAAACTGCCCAGTTTGCTCCCATGTGGAGAGGCCTCCTCAAGGCAATCTTCATCTCTGAATTTCTGCAGAGTGCCTTGAGTGAGAGAGGAGGGACACTGAGTACTCCACATCCAGGTAACCTCAGTGTTACAGATGATGTTACTCAGGATTCCTTTAGCTCCAGGTACCTGCTGTACCTCCTCTGATCACTAGCACAGGGAATAACACCAAATTCTTGGTTTTCACTCTTCCACAGTTGTTTTTTTTCTTTTCAACTGTTTTTAAGTTAATAGTATTTTGTTTGCATCAGCCGAGAGGAAATTGAAATTCCTTCAGCAGAAGATGTGGATTCTCTCCTTCTGTTGACCCTCTGTAGAAATGAGGTGTCCACCACTGGGTACGAATCCCACAGGGATGCTTCAAATACCCCAAGAAAGGTATAGACATGCTTGTCCTCACTTCTGGTTGTGCTGGAAAAAACATTGCCCCCAGTCAGCCTAGAGACACCAACCTGTGCTGCACTGCTTCCACATCAAGCTCCTTGTGGGATCACTGCCTGACCCAACTTACTCCAAGTGAACTGGGTTAAATTTGATTTAAATTGGGTATTAGGAAGAAATTCTTTACTCAGAGGGTGGTGAGGCCCTGGCACAGGGTGCCCAGAGAAGCTGTGGCTGCCCCTGGATCCCTGGGAGTGTCCAAGGCCAGGCTGGATGGGGCTTGGATCACCCTGGGGTAGTGGAAGGTGTCCTTGCTCATGGCAGGGAGTGGGAAATGGATGAACTTTAGGTTCCCTTCCAACTCAAAATATTCTGTGATTCTATGATTTTGTGATTCCATGAGAAAATAAAGCTTTGGCAGCCAAGGCCAGCGCGGTACAATCGGGTCAGGAACTTTCCTCAGCAGCTCAGAGGGGAGATCCAGGAGGTGATGATGAGATGGTGGAGCTGGCTGGAGCTGCTGGTGCCTTCAGGGAGCTGCAGGGCTCCAAAACCACTGCATGGACTTCGCACTTCAGAACTCATGGACTCAAGGTCTTCCTATGATCCTGTGGGGTTTTTTTTCTCCTTTTTCTTGTATGTGCTGTTTCTTACTCGAAGTTTATGATTTTAACTGTCAAACACCAGATTTATTTTGACATTCTTGACAGAGCAGGTGAAGCTGGGTCTCAGCAATGCATACATTCTAATTTTCTGACTGGAAACACCTTCCAGTACTAAAATCTGCACCAAATTCTCCTGCTCTTTAATTTGCCATTTAATCCATGTGTTGGCATCATGCTCAGTAAATGGTGCCCTGTCAGTTTAATTTGTTCAACTCTTGTTGTGCTGCTTGTTTTCACCCTCCCTTGCTTCCCCCCTCCCCAGCACATAACCAAGGTATCATTTTGCATCCCATGTGGCATGTCTCTGCTTTAACCTAGTAGATCTTTTATTTCCTAATTTGCTATTCTGCTCTAATAGATTCACCCATGAAAAGAGCCCACAAAGCTGGAGCTGAGAAAAATCACTTTCATTTTTCTCAGATACTATCGAGTGATTTGATGTAAAATGCACTCGCAGAGCACAGTTTGTGATCTCAGATTTTATCAGCCACGCGTTGCAGAGCTGAGTCAAACCTGATCAGGTTTTTGATGAAGGGATAAAGACTCAAGTCTAGGCTGGAACCACTTAATAATGGTGAGATACTGAAAAAAAAAAAAAAAGAAGAAGAAGATAGTTGCATAACAGCAAGGAGCAGTTCACAAGAGAGACTGAAATTTGGCTCCAAAGCACTGGTGTGAAATGTGGACACAAGTCATCCAAAGCAGAACAACTTAGAACTTAATTAATCTTGCTGCTTCATTATTAGAGATCTCCATTTAAATTAATGATCCAAAGTGTTAAAACAGCAAATCGACAATCTATATTTAATCATAAATGCTGTTTCTGTTTGTCATTTACATTTTTAGCTCTTTTTTCACCCCACCCTGAAAAAAGGTTGATGATAACTGAGTTGGGAGGCAGAGTTTGAAATACTTTCTTTCAATACTGGGGAAGGTATTTTGAGAATATTTTAAGTGGATATATATTTTAATTTCTGTATTTTCATTGATTTTTCCATATTGGATCATGCCATATGGTTCATTCTGATTTAATTTCTAGCAATTCATAACTTAATCAAGAATTACTGTCTAAGAATTGAACAGAAATTAAAAGCACATTTGGAAATGCACACACACCATGTTCTAAGCCCCCCTGCCCTGACTGAGGAAGGGAAAACAAAGTTGCTCATGACATTGAAATTTATTGAGAATTACGTGACACCCTGAACAAAGAAAGAATCATGTGGTGTGAGTGAATTGACTGTACTGCTCCTGGACAAAGAGTTCTTCCCAGTTAATTATTAGCGTTTAAATTACAAGCAGAGATATTTTAGTCTCTTTCTGCTGTTAATAAAAAGAGCCTGACACCTCCGTGGCATGAATCATATTTTGACTTCAGTCACTCTTTGGTCTCTTTGGTTAAGGATGAAGCCTTTACAGACTGCCCTCCTAATTCAGAAATTATAATAGAGTTTGTACTTTTTTTTTTTTTTTTCCATGTTCTGCCTCAGTTTCCCCACGTGTTGTGACCTCTAAAGGTTCTCCCAGCTTCCAGATTGAGAATTTTCATGAGGGTTTCAGTCAGCCTTGTTGTCTTGGAAATCAAAACTAAATTCCTGTGAGTGTGCTCAGGGTCTTTAATTGCCAGGATGAAGAGTGGCTGCTCACCCTGCACAGTTTNTACTGTGAATGTTGACAAATATGGAAGTTGATGACTTTTGTCAACAGTTGTCTCTTAAGCATGATTTTGTGGTGGTTTTGGGTTTTTTTTTCCATTTCACTTCCTTAATTTTTTCCTTTTTCAAGCCTGGTTTTGGGGGTCAGTGTCCCTTCCATGACAGTGAGATTGGCTTTAAGGAGTGTCCACCCTCCACACCCCCCAGCACTGATGTCACAGGGATAACCTCCCAACTTGCTACCATTTACTGGACATATTAAAAATCCTGCAAGATCTGTTCCTTCAGCTCCCAGGGTGTCTGTAAATTTATAAATAACAACAGTTTTAAGACAGATCCCTATGATAAACAAAAATTTTGATATGTCAATGTGAGCTAGAAAAAGAGAAAATAAAGACAACCCAGGGAAAAAAACCCAACCCTTCTGAAGGAAAGTGCCAGTTGTACTCTGACTTCTGAACATCTCTAAAGCACTAAAAACAGGCAGGAAGAAAATGCTCTAAAATTGCTCTTGTTGTTATTGTCACTAAGGAAACAGCTTCCCAGGAATCTGCAAGTTGAGGATACAGGCTCTTTGATGTGCAGCCAACTCTCCCTTCCAGCACACTTCCCAACTCTGGTGAATCAGGTCTGTCCACCAAGGGAGATCTCTCCTGCCCTGTCTCAGCTGAGCCCTCGCTCCACGCAGGGTTTGAACTCTGATGCTCCACAAAAGCCGTAATCCAGACTTGCCACAACACGAGATATCAAAGCACAGAGTCATGACTAAACTGAGGGATTTTGCCTGAAGATACTTCTTGCAATCCCCCAGCACTGCCAGGAGAGCTAGAATAGCACAGGAGCTGGGGAATGTGGGAGGCACAAGGAAGATTTTTTTTTTCCTGTCTGTTCATTTGTGGTGGTTTTTTTTTTCTGCCACACTTCACACGCACCCCACACACACAGTGACTGAGATTTGTGCTGGGTTTGGACTGAGGCAAATGGGTTTGTAGAAATTGTTTAACCTCTTCAGCCCCTCAAGCAGAGTGGCCATCTGCACACTGCCTGTTGGGAATTACGTAGGAGATTGGATCATCTCTGATTTGAGCCCAGGCACTGTGAAGAAGAATCTCTGACGTGCAAACCCATTCAACATGCAAATTATTTATCATTCATTTAATAATAATTTAATAACGGCTTAGTGACCAATTTCCCAGAGTTTAGGATGTTCCCTAGTGGTGTTCAATTTCCCAGCATCAGCACAGCCAATGTTTTCCTGAGTTGTAGAGTCCCTCATATCCCAAAAAGCTTGAGAACATATTCTGCTGAAATACATTCAAAGAGGAGCACGCAGAGCAGCTATTCCCTGTCACCAGTTCTGCTGCATACTAAGGAGCAAATAGTGGCTAAATTAATTGAAAAGAGACAGCACAGAACAGGCAGCAACTAAGGAACAGAATTATTTCTTTAATTACTGGAGACTAAGCCAAGATTTAAAGAAAATTGGTTAAATAGAACCGTGTAAAGGCTTCACTAATATAAAATCATTTCAGAGCATTTGAAATTTGAAAATATTTTCTCTTTATCATGGGCAGGTGTCCCTGTCAGATCTGATTTCCTGAGGCTCCTTGGAAGACTAAAGCACTTTTATCCAAGAGCCAGAACATGTCTTTGTAGATAAGTTTATTTCTAGTGTGTCCTTATCTTCGTGCAGTCTCCAGTCTTCTATTCCCCTTCTCCTTGTGTAAAAGGGTAATCTGGCTCTCTTTAACTCTCATTTTTGAGCTGTGTAGACCAAAAGTGCTTAAAAGGTCTGAAAGCAAAGCTGTTCTGCCCGAGCCAACAGCTGGACCACAGTGAATCCATCTGCCAATGGCAACAAATCAATACCCACAGAGCAATCCCCTACCAGGGTAAAAATCTCTCTGTGCAGCCAGCGAGGAGCCTTTGCTTTTATGTTAAACTCATCACCCACCTTTGGATCAGAAGTGACTTCTCAGCCACCTCTTTGTGAACAAGAGGGAGCTCAAGGAGTAGCCAACAACAATCAACGGTGGCAGGGTCAAGAAAATGGCTTTAATGTTGTAACTATAATGTAAAATACACCAGGTTTGGAATCTTTCTTGGCCTTGAGGTCAAGGTTTAGTTCTCTCCCTCACTCTGCCAAGCTGCTTCACCACCAACCAGAACAGCCTCATCCTGTGGAAATGCCTGTGGAAACACCCTGTGGGCCACAATATTTGCAACTCCTGCTTGCCTTCATTTGTTAAATACCTTATTTAGATATTGCATAAAGAGTTTGGAGATCAGATTCTCCCAAGCTACTGCAGATTCTTGCTGTTTCCCTCGCACCAGAGCCCTGTAAATGATTATCTGCCTTCCTCACCATTCCCAGTCTCACTGGTATTCACGCCAGTGCTGTCAAGCAAACGCACCTCTGCTGAGGAGATCTTAATGAAAACAGTTTCCCCTCATCTGGGGAGATTCATTTCATCTCTGAAAAGACAACAGAAATTTCTGTCACTGTGCAGCGCGGAGATAAAAGAGGCACAAATGCAAAACCCAAGCAATTGAAAAATGTTTGACGACGAGTCTGTGCCTGTCTGAGCACGCAAGAACTCTGACGTGAGTTTTCCTCAGATAATTCCTTAACTACCAATTTAGGATAATGACAGTGACACTTTCAAGAAATCCTTTGGGAGAAGAGTAAGTATTCACTTTTAAATTCGAAAAACCTGTGAAGGAAATATTTTGATTTTTTTTTCACTTTGAATCTATTAACCCTACGTCCCATCCTTGACATGGAGAGCCTTTGTTTTGTAAATCCATAAGGGGAGTTAAGAGAGTGTTTTACAAATCAAAGTGGATTTTCCTCCAGCAGCTTCAGACGTGTACTTTGTGGATGTTTATAGATAACCAAGTTATCCCAGACTCCTGTAATGGACAGTGGCAGGGCAAGAGAGAAAGCTATTATGCAAAACTAGACATCTGATTTATTTAAAAATTTTGCTTCAAGAAAAAAGAAATTTATTTAACTTTATATTCTTATGCTCTGTGGATATAGAGTAGAAATTTGTGTCTATGTACATGCGATGGAGAGAGTCTATGTATAAGGGCATGTAGTGCTAGGACAAGGAGGAATGATTGTAAATGGAATGAAAGCAGGTTTAGATTGGATATCAGGAAGACATTGTTCCCTTGAGGGTGGTGAGGTGCTGGAACAAGTTTCTCAAAGACGCTGTAGATGTCCCATCCCTGGAGTGTCCAAAGCCAAGTTGGAAGGGGCTTGGACCACCCTGGGATAGTGGGAGGTGTCTCTGCCTATGGCAAGGGGTGGAAGGGGATGATTTTCAAGGTCTCTGCCACTCAAAGCATTCTATGATTCCATGACAATGATATATTGTAGAAATTTACTCAAAGTGCAGCCCTCCAGGTGTCTCGTGCAGCGTGTTGTGATTTTACAATGGAATTTCACTGCTACTGGAGCAACACATTGAATAAATCCCCAAATGAGCAAACAAGTTTCAATACCTAGACTGATTCATCTAAATTATTTATTTTAAAAGAATTCAAAGAATGTAAATATTTGCTAAGAGACATACTAAGAACTCGGGGTCATGTCTCGTTTATCCCACGGTATTGTTGAAAGGCCAAGTTGCAACAAGCAGGATGAACATACCTGACAGACATTTCAGCATTGCTGACATTAAAAACACGGGTTCCTTCCCCGAGCTCATTGCACAACACCGAGGAGGAGCTCTTCCAGAGCTGCTCACAGGAAACTCAGAGGGGAAAACTCAAAACAGCAGGTAGGTCACACTGTGTTTCTCCTGCTTTGTGCAGTATTTCATGGGTCACTGAAGACAGCAGTCTGCTGAGAGAGGCAATAAAGAATAAAATGTGGGATCCTATAGAACAGTTTTGTAAAAACAGGATTGAAAGTACAGAGCTTCCAGCCACGGAGCTCGTGCTGGTGTTGGCTGAACTGGACTAAGAGGGAGCAGGGCAAAAAGGGGTAGAGGATGATAATAGCACAGAGGGGAGTGGAAAGTGCTTGGAAGAATGTACATTGTTTTACTCTTTTGCACTTTTGATTATTAAATGGACTGGCAAATCACTGTGGTTCCTTTCACTGAGAGTGGAGGAGTTTACATCTTTCTTAGAGATGAGAACTTTTTGAGGGCTAAGTCCAACTTCAAATGGAGTCAATACTACTTGCCCAATTTAGAGCATATTAGGTTTTTTTATTGTTATTATTTCTTCAAGATCCCTTGTATCAGTGATTTTTCTTAGCCTTCTTCACCTTAGAGGAGAAAAAATTGCCACAAAGTTTAATACAATGTTTAGAAGTGTTGAAAATAAGTGCAGGAGGATGTCAGGACAACACCCTGACCCGTGTTGCTCCAGCAGCAAAGGAAGCGAAGTCCTGAGACGCATTTTGAGGAAAGATGGAAACTATTATTTTCTTTAAGAAGTTAAGAAATTCTTTACTCAGAGCATGGTGGGGCACTGGAACAGGGTGCCCAGAGAAGTTGTGGATTCTCCTTCTCTGGAAGGGTCCAAGGACAGGTTGGACAGGTCTTGGAGCACCCTGGGATAGTGAAAGGTGTCCCTGCCCATGGCAGGATGAGACTGGAAGGGCTTTGAGCTCCCTTCCAACCCAAACCACTCCACGATTCTCTGATTCTATGATTGATTCCCTGATTTTATGTTGAGGGCAGCTGCAGAGATGTGAAAGAACAAGGTAGGCTCAGCCATCCTCCAGTCTGTCTTCTTTATCTTTGCCATTCCTGATAAAAATGCACTAAAAACATAAATACAGGTCTTGCTTTCTGGTCTGATCTTCTGCCTGTTGCAGGCTAAATGCAAACACAAAGGCACTAAAGGTGGGGATTTTTCAGTCACACAGAAGCAGTAACATTACAGAGATGCATTTTGGAAATGGCAAGGACGTGGCACAAGTACAGAAAAATTTGGCATGTTGAAGCCAGCCCTTGAATCAGAAGCTGTAATATTTTGGGTTAAAGCTCTCAGAGGTGATTTATAAAATGCCAGCCTGAACATGCTGCTGGAGAGAGTGATATGGATTATCCTGGCCATGCACTCAGACATGCCTGCATACCCTTCCAGCCTGGCCAGTCTACATGGAATGGGGAGAGCTGTTAACTTTTCTTTTTTCAGATCATCATATCTGACTCACCTGGCTCTTCCACAGCATTCACTGCCCAGTATTCCCCTATAGCTAATGGAGGTAAAAAAAAAATGTCCAATGCAATAAATTATTTTAGAAACCTGATTTGGGATCAAAAGAATTGAAATCTGGATTCCACAGGTTTCATTGTTGTAAAGACAACATGTGATAAATACCATTTAGTTCCACTCAGACATCTGCACACACAAAAAGGTTGCATTTTAGAGCAAGTAGTTATAAAAGAAGCAAAAAGGAAATTACATAAAATTATATATGATTGCAAGAAAATTCAGACAACCCCTGGTTTAAACGAAAGCATTTTTAAACTTCGACACTTCAGTGAATGACATTCATTATGGAACAGTCTGTCAGTTCATTAAGCAGAATATCAGGTTAGAGTTTCTGCAGTCAGTGAAGAAATGAACTGCATGCTAATGCTCAGGTGAACTTCCTTCTCACTCTTTTAGAAAATAACTGTGAGCTCCAAATGATCTGATCTAAGTGGTCTGGTTGAGCTCTCACGTTGTTGGTTTCATACCCATGTTTTTATGACATTTCACACACTAAACTTCTTCTGGCTGTGAATGGGTTTGGCAAAGGGTCACACCCATGGTACTGCATAATGTAGTGTACATGAAAATGTGCATAATCTATTTATTGAGGTCTGTCTCAGGAGCTCTTTGGGAATAACAGAGTAACTAAATTATGTCCCTGCTCTAATTCAGTAGGGACAATGGGAAGGAAAGCAAGAGATCGAGGTAATGATCCATCAGGAGAAAAAATATTAAATCAAGATCATGTGAAAAGGGAGACTTGTAGTTTGGAGAAACCATTTTTATCTCTGCTAGGAAGATGTGAGACTTACTTTTCCAGATGGATCCTGGAAAGATAAGAAGCCATTTTTCTTTCAGGGAGAATTTCATCAGGGGTTTTCCAAATTGATGCACATGAAGCTCTCCAGAGGACCTGGGAGATGCTGAGTCTATCAGAAGAATATTAAAGCCTGGTGCTTTGAAGAGTTTTGCTCTCAATAGGTCATGTTTTGTTTTAATCACCTTGGACACACCGCTGTGTTTTTTGGAGACAGAGAACATACCAGAAAAATGAAAGCAGACAAAAGCCACACAAGCCTTCACCAAAGAAATTATGTAGTTGACATTGTTCATTCCAAACAGAAGAGTTTGGAAAAACTGAAACGACTCAGTAGTAAAGCCAACAGCTCTCTGAAACCTGGACAGAAAGGTCTTTTCCCATTAAAAATGGAAAACTTTTTGTAGATGGAATCTACATCTCAAGAAAGCAGGGAAAAGGAGTTGCAAGGAAAAATTCCAGACTGGAGCTGGTGAATGACAAACATTCAAAGAATCCAGAAATTCTTTCTCCCTTTAGAAGGAGAGAGCAATCTGGGAAACAAAAGCCAGGAGCTGTCAGTGGTAGCTGAATCTGGAGAAAATCGGATGCAGCCTCGAGGTTGTCTCAGGAAAAAAATGAGTCCAGGAATGATTTGGAGATAAATAGATACACCTGCAATTAAGCATTTTTTTTTCTTTTCCCTGTGGCCCAGTATCTTAACTATGATCCAAGAAAGAAATTCAAAAAGGTATTTTACAGCCCTGCGTGAGAGTATATGAAAATCAACCCACTCTTTGTGTGTTTGTAAGAGCACTGAGGCCGAGGTTTGATCATTTTCATTCTACACCAACAGGAGGAGGGATCAAAAGCCAGGACAGGACTCAGCCAGCAGATGAAACCATCTCAGTGGTATTTATGGAAGACTTTTTAGGCTGAAGAGCTACAGAGCTCAGTCCATAGTAGATAACTGTATTTATCCACATTGACTGGGCACTGGCCAGAAGCCAAAATCAGCAGCTGAAATCTGGTGTTTGGTGCAGCAACACCCCAGGGCATTTAACCTGCCCTCAGGAAGAGGGGAAATGATGTGGTGTAGATAAACACCACACTGACAAATCCCTGATGGATGACAGATACCTCAGGGGATCTCAAATGACACTTAACACCTCTGTTTAAGTGGCTGAATCATGTCCTAATTCTCCTTTTATTTTAACAGGAGTTTCTGCACTCAGACACAGGCAGACACTTCAAAACCCACACCTGTCTCGAGGTGTCTTGATCTGAGAGCTGGATCTTATTTCAGGTCAGCATCATAAAAATTATCTGAGCAAAAGGGACCCGCAAGTTCCATACAGAGAAAAGGGAATGAGTTGAATACTAGGGGTGAGAATCTGTTGGGGATACACTTGCTGGAGGCACCAAAAAGGCTGTGATGTGCTTTTCTTCTCCTCTTCTGAACAAAATTCAGACTTTGGTAGCCTGTGAAGGCTCTTTTCCAGGCATTGCCACATCCAGCTGTGGAACAAGCAACAAGCCAGAGAACAAAAAAGCTGGAGCACACAGAGCAGTGTCCAGAGGCTTGGATGATGCAGAGAAATGACTTCCACATGGCTTTCCAATATTGGCTTCCCACTCTGTTTGCTCCCTGCAGCCACCAAGGACTATTCTCTAACCAAGTTCATCCCAGCTGTTCACCCACTGTACGTAATCATCTCGGCTCACAGACCCATTCAGCAACACAAAAACCCCATCCAGGCTGTCAAAAGCCACCAAACCCGAATGAATGAGCGTGGCCTGTGCCATGCAAGGCTCCAGTGACAGCTGTGACACACTCACAGCCTTAGTCATGAAGAGCTCGAGCATCTGCGGTATTTCGGATGCTCGCTCATCTCCTCTGCATTTTAAGTTGGAGCACAAAACTCCTGGAAGGAATCCAAAGATCCAGCTCTCTAAAACACAGGAAATGAGTAACTTCACTAACTTTAACTTGGATCTTTAAATAATGCACTTGTGCTGGCTTCTTTATAGAATTTGTTTCCAGGCCAAGAGAGAAAGTTCTGTTGTGTGTCCAAAATCTTAGATGCAAATTAAGCCTAAGCTCGTATTTGGCTTTTGGTACTAATTGCATCAATTTAAGAATGCAGATGCATGTAAAATGTCATTATTACAAATATTTTGTTTTGAAAGGAAATGTTTTTTTACTTATGACCATGACCGTGCCATTTTATGTTTTTACTCGAAATAAAAAACACTTTCTCTAAACCTACTTCAAAAAATGTGACAGTAAGAGCAGAAACAGAAATGTTGTGATTTAATAAAGTCCTTCCATTCCAGGAAAAAGAATATGGAGTTAAAGATACCATAGCTATTTTAAACTCACTTTCCAAATATATAGAATTTATTTCTGCTGTGGAGAAATGTACTTCTTACTGCTACGATTCTACCTCCAGTCTATGTATCAATGTTTTCTGAGAGGTTCACATTTTTATTATTTTGCATTATTTGGTTTTCAGTAAATAATTTTAAAGGCCATAGTGAAGGAGGAAGATGATAGTTAAGTCTATTTATCAGTGGACTTTGTTAGCTTAGCACAGAGGCTGAAAGCATTAAAATAAGAAAGCACTGAGCTGTTGATATATGGCAAAAAGCTGCCTTTTAGGTCACCTAGTTCTGTGCACAAGGGCTCCAAGCTGGTCAAAATGTATTTCACAAGGTGCCAACCCTGAGCTAATGAGGTCTGGTCAGCATTCATCTCCAGCTCTGTGCAGCTTCCAGTGCAGCCATTCCCATGCAGGGCAGAGCAGATGAATCTGGAGCTTTGCACAGCTCCTGCCTGGCTCAGAGGACAGGCAGAGCCAGCTTGTGTGCGCCTGCAGAAAATCCTGTCACTGTCCTAGATGTTCCCTGTGCTGGTGTGTCCACAAAATCACATCCCAGCTTCAGCTGGCAAATCCCTCTGAGTGACTGGACAAAGGAAGAAAGTGTTGGTACATCCAGGAAGCCTGGCAGATCTCAAAAATCAGGGAATAATAATAATAATAATAATAATAATTTTTTTAAAAAAAGATAACTAGGTAAGATATTGTCTGGGACATGTTGCATGAATTCTCTAGCAGCTGCATCTGCCCTTCATGAAATAAAGGAAGATAAGGGTGAGGAAGATGTGGGGTCCACCACATCAGTATTGGGCTTTTCATACAACTTCCCAGCTATCAAAATTTGTGAGCTATTAAAATATCACCAGCCTTCCCCTCCAAAGAAAGATGTGGCAGCAAGAGGCTTCCATTTTCCTTCCCAGGGGTGCCTGAGAGACCATGGAAGGCTCCATCTGGCCGATGGTGGATGTGTCTCTGAGTCAGCTGCTGCAGGAGCCTCCATGGGGTGATTCACCTGACCCACCCCAGGATGGGATGAACCCCTCTGCTCATTCCCCAATGCACTGAATTAGGGTGATTGGCTTGGATGGGAGGATTTCGTTTTCAGGTGCTTTCAGAGAGTAGATGAGCATCATCCAGGCAGCCAAACACTTCCGAGTGAGAAAGCCTTCCCTCCACCCGAAATGAGCAATAGTTTTGCCAGGGGATCCTTTGGGGGACAAGTTTCCTCTTGAGAATGAGTGAATTTATATATCCTCAGCCCCCTAGAGGTGGACCTAATGATAAATCTGCTCCCCAGCAACCAAGAACTTAATACAGTCACATTTCCCTTCAACACTTTTTTTTTTTTTTTCCTTAAGAATCCTCATAAAATCAGATTGGACAATGCACTGCCCCTTGCAGGGACAGAAAGCAGCAAAAGTTGTCTGATTCTGAGCAACAAATGAACAAAAATAAAAAATCCAGGCTATTAACCCACCACAAAGATTAAAACATCTTTTCCTGCCCTAACCCTCGGGTCCATTTAGCAAACCAACAAATCACAGATAACAGACCATAATTATCCTTCCATTTGCAGTTCCCGAGCAGTCGTGACCCAAGCATCTCTAATGGGGTGCAAAAGCCACTGTGACTGAGGAACATTCCTTGTGAAATGCCTCAAGCTGGATGGACAAACCTGAAAACAGACCTGGCAGATGTTTAATGTATGTTAAGGAGCTCTCAGACATCAATACTCCCAATGCGTTACAAAATTAATTATTATTATTGCTAGTGCTGTAATTATAATCAGGAAGAATTTGACCATATACATATTCACCCCATTTTCTCTCAGTTTTAGAGCAAATTATGAATTACACTAACAAAAACTAGAATTATTATTTGTTGGGTATTTTGGTGCTTGCCTTGGTTTGGGTTTTTTTAACAATGGCATTAAGATTTTTTTTATGTTTAAAAACTTTTTAACAGAACTATGGCACTTAAATAGATCAGAGCAGTTTCAGATCGCAGCTCTCTATCAAGGAGTTAAATGTGACACCTGAATGAGCAGGGATGAGACTGTCAGGGTGTCTCCAGGGCAGATAAATTGAAGAATTTGTATTCAACAGCAGCCTGGAACCAGAGCAGCAAACAAGAGTCCCTGCAGCTGCGTATTTCTGCAGGACCCCTTCGGAGGAAATATCCCTCAGCACAGCAGCCACACTGGCTTTAAACCCCCTGTGGGGTGATGCTCCCACCTTTTCTTTAGGAGATGGAATGGTTTAGCTCATCCTAAGAAGTTCAGCCCTGAAATTATTAATCCAGCCACTCTGGAGATGAGCTTGCAGGGGGACACAATCTGCAGTGAGTTACATAAACAAGGCTTGAACAATCCAGTGAGTTTTATATTCATTCCTGGTTTACCTTGTGCAGATAAAAGTGCAAGCCTAAGAAGACAGATTTTGAGAATTGAGAGAGCAAAAGCTTTCCAGAGGATAAAACACCAGCAAAGCAATGAGGTGAGGGGTCAATATTTTGCCACAAAGCTTCTGGAAAAAAAAAAACAAACTGCCTTTTTTCCCATATATTTGTGCCCACTCAATTACAATCCAAACAGCGTTTCAGCAGACACAGGAATTCTAGAACTTGTTAGCGCTGTGGAAAACTACCAAACACCTTTCTGTATGCAAAGCATTCCCTAAGAACAGAACAAGTTCAGCACCAAGGGAACTGAGAAAGTCTCCTCAGGGATACTCTGAGCAGCCAGTTTGAGCAGTGCCACAGCTCACCCTGACAAGACACTGTCAGCAAAGATGACTTTCAGGTTGTGGATAGCAAAAAGGAGAGAGTTCCTCACTGCTGCATTTGCATCCCTTTCAGCAGAGCTGTTCCACTTCTGCCCTGATGTGGAAAATTCACTCCAAAATCCTGTTGACTGCAGTGTGTGCCGGAGCACAGATGGTGTGGGATTGGCTGGACGTGACAGGAGCAGAGGAAATGGAAACAAGGAAACACAAGCCAGCAGAAAAATCCCCCTCATTGACTTAAAGATTGTGGCTGCACTCTCTGGGCCAAGAATGGGGTGAAATAAAATTCAGCATCTCCATTGACTTCCACATCCTCAGATCAGTTTTCCTCTCCTGAGAAGGGTGGCAAATAGGCAATTTCTCTGTTAAATCAGGACTAACTGCAAAACCTGATATTTCTTCAGGTTTCTCTACCAGGCATGAGCTGCAGCATGATCCTGCCCTGAGTTCACTTTTTCTCAGCGCTTCTTAACTCAGATACTCTGGTTTCATTAAAAGATAATCTGAGCTAATTTAGGAATTAGACTGTTTGTACTGAGTGTGCTCAGAAGGAAGGAAAGGCAAACAAAATCTGCTACATTGGAATGAATCAGCTCGAGGACACGGGGCTCAACTTAGCAAAGGCACAGGCACATATGGAACTCAACCCCAGGAAAAAAATATCTCCAGGATGCCGCCTCAGCCAGCTGAAGGAGGAGAGACGTGATGAACAAAGGTCTGAATGTGCTCAGCAGAGCAGCCCACAAGCTCAGAAACCTCAGGTTTTCTCTCCCTGGTAGCATCCCACAGCAGAGCTCCTGCCTCCGTGTTTGTGAGCCTCACAAACAGCAAAAGAAGCAGCTCTGGGCAGTTCTGTGCCTCCAGCAGACACCTCAAATCCACAGCCAGGGACCCCATGGGTGATGGCAAGCTAAAGCCAAGGAGCAATCTCAAAGCCTGTCTAGAGAGAGATAAGTGTATTTATCACACAAAAAGCTCCCCCTGTGACCTTGGAGGCTGTGCAGTGCCCGTGGTGATCCTCCCAGCTGTTCACACATCTTTGGTTGGAGAGAACAGAACAGAGGAAATCTCCCCACTCCGCGATGTCCAAGATCAATGCCCAGGACAAAACAACGTCAATTGGAGCTGTCCTGAACGACAGCAAAGCAGCAACCCTGGCCCACAGCACATGGAAACAGGTGGGAATTAAAGTGTAAGACCACAACCCACACACAAGCAGATACATCAGCTTTAATCCAACTCTCCTTATTGCCCTGACCAGCATTCCTTAATTATTCACCAAATTCCAGCATTGCCTTACCCATCCTAGGGGAGAACTCCTTCCAAGCCAGCTCCAGGGTGTTTGGCACTAGCCAAAGGGAGATGCTTGTATAACACGTTCTTTCTCTGCAGCTACACTTTCAGGAGTTTGCCTCTGTGCTACTGTTAACCTCCAATAATCAAACATTCCCTTGGATCAGCAATGGAAGCGTTTCCCTGCTGTACCTGACCAGTGCTGCATAGGCTGGACAGAGGAATCAGGGGGCTGTGTACCCAAATAACAGCAAGTGCAAATCCATTTGTTGTTTTTTTTACTCCAACAGATGAAATTAAAAAAAAAATAAAAAAAAAAAAGAAAAGAAAACAAACCAACAAGCTGCTTCAGTTACATATTGCTGTATCAGTCCACCACTTGCACTGTAATTAACATGCACCAGAAGGATGGTAATTGATAATTCCCCGAGAAAAAAACATGTCACTTTGCTGCCTTATTCACTTTAGTTAAGATTTTCTTCTTATTATAGCTACCTCCAGTGCTACTCTAATACATCCTTCAAGCTAAAGGCCAGATTCTGTTTACCTGCAGATCAGATGCAGAAGAAATCCACTGACTTCCAGGGAGTTCTTCCAGATCTGCTGCTGTGTAAGTGGGATGGTTGTGTTGCCATAAACACCAGTGTGTCATTAATCAAATCTCCTTATTATTTTTTTTTTTCTCCCCGTGCATTTTCCAGTTCTGCACAGCAAGCTGCATTATCGCATTCTCGTTCTCTCCCTGCCTGCAAACTCCTCAGATTCCAACACATACCTGAACGCTCAGCATCCTGAATTCAGAGCACAGCGGAGCAGAGCCTGTCCCACCCCCCGAGTGGAGATGTGCTGGGCACGAAGATGCTGTCATTAGAGCCAGCTGTGCAAACACTGATGAGGAGAAGTGCCCAGAGGCACTCGAGCAAAGGTCAAAGGCACACGGACCGCAGGTTCTCCCTCCTACCCCACAGTAAAAAAACCAAAAGCAAGTCCTGCTGCACCGCTCGAAGGGTGAATCGGAGTTCCTGCGGCAGGTGAGGATGGATGCAGAGCTTCCATCGGGAGCCCGTAGCTCGGAAACGCCGGCAGCAGCGGCGGGGCTGTTAGCAATCAGGTTTTATTTACCAGCCATATTGTGTTAAAACCAGACGTGACTCCCATACCGAGCGCCACAACCTGTCACCGCCAGCGAAGGCAGATTGATTTGTTCGCAAAGAACCCGATCTATCTGGAAGACGCATCCTCCGAGCCAGCCGAAGGCAGCGAGCCCGCACGCAATTCCCCCCTCCAGAAGCGTTCGCAGGCAGGGACGCGGAGGGACGAGCCCGTAAATCAATGTCACTCGCGGAGCAGCCGCCCGCTCCTCTTCCCCCGCCGGCTACGGTGACATCCCTGGGCTCGGGGGCTGCCCCGGGAGGAGCTGGGGGAGGCCGGGGAAGGACTCACCATTGCAGCAGGGCTGGGTCCCGGCGCTGGCGATGCCGCATCCCCGCGGGCGGGCGGACGCGGGGGGGCAGTGGCCGCGGGGAGCGGTCCGGCCCCGCTGCCCGCGCTGGCTCCCCCCGGCCGC
>VWYP01029071.1:35900-55586 GCA_013400435.1 Pycnonotus jocosus
TGAGATGCTCTGGTGCGCTCGCCCCTGCCCCTGTGCCTGTGTGTGATTCTCGTACCCAGACAATGCTCTGCAAAGCGAGCTGGTCCTGCGGAGAAATGCAAACACCTCCTCCCCCGAGTGCCTGAGCAAAGGGAAAGCGATACGGAACCAATAGTTTCTCCTTGGCTGCTCTCATTAATATGGAGAGGAAAAAGAAACCAATGAGGAGGAGCGGGAGGAGGGATTTATTCAAATCAAATTTACTGATTCGAACACCCTTTCCCCCCCTTTTTTTTTTTTCTCTTTCCTTTTCCCACGTACCCAGAATCTGCCTTCTCCCCGTCACCTTAGCCCCGTTTCTGCTGTCCCAGAAATTTTTATTTCTTATTTCATCGCTGTGACAGGGTCAGCAGCACACGGCGATGGGAGGGAGGATGGCATCGCCGCTGGGAGGGAGAGGAGGCTGTGCGAGGGAGGATGAAAAGGAGCCCATTTCTCCCGGACCTGCAGAGTTGATTGCGAAGAGAAGCAATAAAGTAGCCGGAGTTGTCGGGGGCGGGGGTGGAACTGAGGGGGAGCAGAGCAAGAATTTCAGCTGGAAACGCCTTTTTGCAGATGGTTTTTGCACATGGGCAGGTGGGCCTGAGCCCTCTGAGCTTGGAGAGAGGATTCTGTCCTCTCCCACAGCAGATGCACAGCCAGGGACTGCACAGGAACAGCAGCACCTGCACTGCCCTGCACTGCCACAGAGCCATCCAGCCAGGAGACCCCTGGAACAGCAGGGAGTGGCACTTGCTGCTGGAAAATCAGGGAAGAGGAGCTGTAGGGAGGGCTGAGATGGGGTGAAGGGAAGGGGTCTACAGCTGGTTCTGTGTTCAGTACCTGCACAAGAGCCTCCAGGCACTGCTCTCACTGCACAGTGCCCAGGGAAGGCTGTCCAGACCTGGGGAATGACCCCTAAAGGACACAGCAGGCCCAGAGGAGCCCTCTGCCAGGATATCCCATGGAGACACTTGCCCCCATGCTGATTTTGCTGCTTTCAGGCCCCACAGCTCCATGTCAAGGGTTTGAGGTGCTGGATGCCCAGATCCTTACCCAAATTCTGTGAGATGTTCTGGAAGAGCTACTGCCTGCTAATGAGGTTCTTCTAATTACCCTGAAATTCTGTGACACCTGTATGCCTGCTACTGCTCCTCCTGCTGTGGAAGCCCTTTCCTCTGCTTTTCCTTTCAGAGGATCACAGAATCATTAAAGTTGGAAAGATCATTGATCCCAACCTCTGACCCCCTGTCAACTACACAGAGCACTGAGAGGCACATCCAGTCATTCCTTGAACATCTCCAGGGAAGGAGAGTCCACCACTTCTCTGGGCAGCCCATTCCAATGCTTGACCACCCTTACAGTGAAGAAATTCTTCCTGATGTCCACCCTGAACCTCCCCTGGCACAGCTTGAGGCCTTGTCCTCCTGTCCAGGGGTTGTTACCTCTACCTGGCTACAAGCTTCTTTCAGGGAGTTGTAGACAGTGATAAGGTCTCTCCCAAGCCTCCTTTTCTCCAGGTTTTTACCCCTTCTTTTTCATTTCCTGCATCTCCTGTCCTCTGTTTCCCATGGCATGTAAATTAACTTCAAATCCTCCTTGCCTTCACCCTTCTTCCTTTAAACAAAGAAGGGAAAAAAAAAAAAAAGGCAATTTTTGTCATAAAATCAGCTGAATCCATGACCTGTCCAGCATGAAAAGCCCTGTCCCAGTCACTGCACTGTCCCTGTGGCTCTGAGCAGGAGTCTGGGGGAAACAGCCCCACAGCAGAAACAGCAGCCCAGGCAGCCCTGCTGCAGTCCCATGGCACAGTCACAGCCCCAGATGCCTCCTCTGAAGAAAAACCTTGTACAGACACGCTGTGAATGCACCCAGCCCTGGTTTTGTTCCAGCACCATGGAGCAGACTGAGAAATCAGCCAGAACTTTCAAAGCTTTTCTTTGTGAGTCTTCCTGCAGGTCTGTCATCTTCTGTAGTCACATCTCACAAAGAAAATAAATTAAAGATTATGGAATAATAGAATGATTTATGTTGGAAGGGACTTTAGAGATCATCCTGTTCCAACCCCCTGCCACATGCAGGGACAAGTTCCACTGTCTCAGATTGCTCCAAGCTCTGTCCAGCCTGGCCTTGGACACTTCCAGGGATTCAGGGACAGCCACATCTTCTCTGGGCAACCTGTGCTGGGGCCTCCTCACTCCCACAGTAAAAAATTTCTTCCCAATATCCCCTCTAACGCTGCCCTCTTTCAGTTTAAAGCCATTTCCTTTGTTCTGTCACTCCATGTTGTTTTCCAAAGTCCCTCTGCAGCTCTTCTGGAACCCCTTCAGGCCTTGGAAGGGGCTTTGAGCTCTCCCTGGAGCCTCCTCCTCTCCATGCGAACATCTCCAGCTCTCCCCGCCTGGCTCCAGACATTTGATCACATTTGTGGCCTCCCCTGGACTCTCTCCAACAGGTCCATGTCCTCCTTATGTTGGAGATGCCAGAGCTGGAACCAGTGCTCCAGGTGGGGATTAACCAGAGCAGAGTAGAGGGGAGGAATCACCTCCCTGGACTTTCTGCCCACTCTGCTTTTGATGCAGCCAGGGCACAATTGACCTTCTGGGCTGGGAGTGCTCAGTGCTGGCTCCTGTCCAGCCTCTCCCCACCAACACCCCCGAGGCTTCTCAGGGCTGCTTTCAGTCCATTCCCTGCCCAACCTGGTTTTGTGCTTGGGATTGCCCCAGCGCAGGTGCAGCACCTTGCACTTGGCCTTGTTGCCCTCCTCAAGGTTTGCACGGGTTTGCACCCACCTCTCCAGCCTGTCCAGGCCCCTTTGGATCCATCCCTTCCCTCCTACATGTCCACCACACCACCAGCTCAGTGTCACTGGCCAAATTCCTGAGGGCTCACCAGATAATAAAGCGCATTGGATGATGTAGGACAAAAAACCCCAAAACTCCAAATGTTTGCTCTTCCCACAAAAAGGCATCTATGTTCACTCTGCAGACTAAAAGAACCTCTTCCCCCACTCCAAAAAAACCCACAAGAAAACAAAACCAAACCTCTATCTGTGTTCTGTCAAAACTTCCAGAATTTATGGCAGTCCTGCCTCAAAAAGCCCTGCAGTGAGATGCTGCCTTAGCTTGCTAAGCATGGAAGAAGACTCCCAGGTGTTCAATTATTATGTGCTGATCCAACATCTGCTCCTTATCTTTCCCAGGAGAAGGGCAGTGGGCCAAGAGAATCATCTAGTGGCCCATATCCAGCAGCTGTTGGACTGCCTTAGATGATCTCAGCTGATTTTAGTATCAGGTTTCCTACTGAAGTACTGAGGAGAGGCTGTCCAAGAACTTTGTTCCCCAAAGAAGTCCATTTTCACGAGTAGAAAAGCAATTAAGCCACTCCCAGGCAAATGGTGTTTTATTTGTATCCTCCTGAGCAGTCTATTAAACAGGTCTTTATTACTGAAGTGTGTGTAAAGCACAATAACTACCCTTGGCTGGTGTGAGGGACTGAGGGGGGCAGGAGGAGGCTTCCTGAGGGCAAAGTGTGAGTTTCTACTGATGACCTTGACATGCATGCATGCATGCATCCATCCATCCATCCATCCCTGCATCCATCCATCCATTCATCCATCCATCCCTCCATCCATCCGTCCATCCCTGCATCCATCCCTGCATCCATCCACCCCTCCATCCATCCATTCATCCATCCACCCCTCCATCCATCCATTCATCCATCTCTCATCCATCCATTCATCCATCCCTCATCCATCCATCCATTCATCCATCCATCCATCATCCATCCCTCCATCCATCCCTCGTCCATCCATCCATCCATCCATCCACCATCCATCCACCCACCCATCCCTCCATCCATCCATCCCTCCATCCATCCACCATCCATCCATCCATTCATCCATCCATCCATCCATCCTCCTACACAGGTAAGCTGGTTGCAGGAATATTTGCTAAGATTGGGTTAGAGGTGTTTTATTAGAAGTCCTTTGCTCTTTTATTTTGACAGCTGAGGTGTGCTTTAACTGGGTCTGAGTTTTCCAAGCACCTCTGCCTTTGTATTAAGGTCAGGTGCCATCAATGCAGCCACTGGAATATGAGGCGAGATCCATCCCAGCCCAAGGGGATGCTGAAAGCAGCTCCAAGGAACTGTGTCCTAGATGTGCCTGTTCCTCTCCATCCTCTAAGGGTTAATGAGATGAATCCCTCTGTCACTATCAGGTTTGACAAGCCTGGAATGTTGAGGCTCACCCACGTGGTTTGCTCTGCTCTGCTGGGCAAGAGCTGCCCCCAGACAGAGCCACAGCTCCCACCCACACTGGGATCCCTCCTGCCAGGCCTGGCTGGGCTGCAGATCCTCTGCTGGGATGGGCAAGCTGTGTTGGGCGTGCAAAGGAGAGACAGAGGAAAGTAAAATTCTGTTCTGCAGTGTGAGGTTGAAAAATACCTCATGACCTGTGTGTTTTTTATCTTCTTTTCTTCTGTTAGAGCTGGGATTGAATGCTGGGGAGATGCAGTGTTTGTGTTTGGCCTCAGTTGTTTATTAATTCTTCCCTACAGCACAGTCTCACAAGTTGTGGGATCTAGCTAACAAAGTGAAAAATGGCTCTGTCTCTAACTCTTTCCAAGGTCTTTTAAGCACAAATGAACCAATTATGAAACGACACCTAAATTATTTTTACATTTAACCCAATAATTAACCACCTATGATCTGCAATGCAGAACTTTTCACTCAATTACAAGCTACCACCCAAGCCCATGAAGAAGAAGGTGAAAGAGAAGGACTCAGCCTACACCCTAAATCTTCCATCTTGCTTTATATGTACTACTATATTCTAAAATCTTAAACTCTAAGTTTTGCACCCTGTGATATCACACACTTCTATTCAAACTACACTCCCACAATCCCAATGCTGTCACTCAATTTTGGAAGCCTGTTCCACGGCCTCAGGTCAATGCAGTGTTTTCTTGGGAGTCAATGCCTGTTAGCAAAGAAAGCCTAAAATCCTCAGCTTCCAGGGTTCCAGCAGTGACCCTGGGGCCCTCTGGTCTCCATATTCCTCAGTCACTTCCCACCAACCAGGAGATTCCCAACTGTCAGAAAGAGACATTCCCTGGTTCCTGAGGAAAACATCTGATGGGAGTTTTATGCAGACAGTGCAGTCACTTGTTCCCTGTTTGGCCGTGTAAACGAGCTGCAATGTTCAAAGACATTTCTGCTCCTAGAGCTGTGTCCACAGCCAGGGGGATGGAGTATCCCAAATCCCTCACCTGCTGTGGTCCTCTGGGATGTTCCTGGTGTGTAGACAAAGGTCTGCAGCACTGTGGTAAAGGGCAGTGGCTCAAACCACGAACCTGAAGAGCAGCAGGTACCCTGTTGTGTGACTGCTTTTACCTTTTAGCAAATCTAAAGTAGTTTAACCCCCCAGAGCTGAGCGCCTCAAGGTGCTGGAGGGTGTCAGAGCAGCCACCAGGGAGAGCTGGATGCTGGAAATTTCATCCCAGCTGAATGGATAGGAGGCTCTTGAACTCAATACCCTGAAAGGGAATTTATTTGAAACAAATTCCTTTATTCCTGTATCCAGTCATGCATCTCCTGCAGCTCCTCTAGGAATGTTTTAGATCCACAACATCTACTAAAAGAGTGAATAGCTCAGGTGCAAGGCTCCAGTATCCTACTGCTCTTGAAGTTAAGAGTACAGTCACCAATAAATTGAGAATTCTTTTCCCTACCTGACCTATCTCCTCTTTCTGGAGCTCCAACTTGGCATGAAGACAAAATTTATTCTTTCCTCAGGTAAATAAACTACAGATGCCCTTTGACAACCCCTTGTGATTCATGATCAGCTGTTTAAAGAAATTGCATCGTGTGAATCATCCTTCCAGTGGAAGTTACATCCCCACTGAAGGGAGTCAGCAGAAAGAAATGTGTGTGAGCTCCTCTGAGAGGGTAAAAACAGGCAAACCAGCGATGAACAAGACACAACAGGAGGTCATCGTGGGAATTGTACCTGTGGAACTGCTCTGGATTAGGAGCCTTCCACTTCCAGTGGAGACTACTGAGACAGAAAGTGGTGTGAACATATAAAAATGGTGTTGAGAAGGTAAATAAGGGGAAAAGCACCCACTGTCCTTCCTAACGCAAGGATGGAAAGATGCCAAAAAAACCAAAAAACCAAAACAACCCAAAAATATCCCCCCAAAAACCAAAGAGGGAGGCCTGGTTCAAAACAAGAAAATGTCTTAAACTAAAAATGTGAAATGACCTGACAGATGCTAGAAGCTTCCAAGGATTCAAAGCTACTCCATGGAGGAAAAGTCCCTAAAAGCAATTCAATATCTTGAGACCACTTCTGGCTCAGAAAGTTTCTGAAGTGCTTTTCAGTGGATGTTGGGAGGTCATTTAAGGCACTTCCATGTTGATGCTTGCCCCTTGCTAATATTCTCTGCAGGACCTTGCAAGACTTGCTGCTTTCTGGTCCAACTCAGTGCAGACATTCTTACATTTTCTGTTGTCACACCTTGTCACCCCCCAGCACCCCCAAGTCCTTCTCCACAGGGCTGCTCCCAATCCATTCTCCTGCCAGCCTTTATTGGTACCAGGGGTTGCCTCAAACACCTGCAGGACCTGACACTTGGCCTTGTTGGTCCTCATGAGGTTCATATGGGACACTTCTGGAGCTTCTCCAGGTCCCTCTGGATGGCCGCATCCTTCAGGAATGGCACTGCAGCCTCAGCTTGGTGCCACAGCTGCAAATTAGCTGGGAATGTGCTGAGTGCCACTGTCTGTGTCATTAATGAAGATTTTCATCAGTGCTGACCCCAGTACAGAACCCCAGGGGACACCACTGTGTCCCTTAGAACATTGAGCCTCTGACCACACCCCTCTGGATGTGACCATCCAACCAATTCCTTATCCACTCAGCAAAATTCCACCTCTTTCTAATCTACAGAGAAGAGTGTTGGGGGGAAGATGTGCCCAAGGCTTTACAGAATTGCAGATAAAGGACATCTACAGCCTTCCCCATGTCCACTGATGGAGCCACCCCATCAGGGAAGGACACTGGGCTGGTCAGGCAGGATGTGCCTTTGGCAAAGCTGTCCTGAATCACTTCTCTTCCCTCCTGGAGCCTCGGGACAGCTTCCAGGAGGATCTGTTCCATGATTTTCCCAGGTCCAAAGGTGAAGCTGACAGGTCAGGAGTTCCCAGGGTCCTTCTTTCTACCTTTTAAGAAATGCTTGGAAGTTTCCCATTTTCCCATCACCAAGGACTTCACTTGACTGCCACATAAATTTGTAATTTACAGAAATATATTTCATGAATATACCTTTAAATATGTGTTATGTAATTTATTATATAAATTTCTATTTCGATCTGAGCCGAAAGCTGCAGCATTCTTGCAGTTCTGCTTGTAACTCCTCTATTCCTGCGTGGCCAAGATTCATCCCACCACACTTTAGACATTTAGATGGATGAATTTTCTAGGCATTTTTGTGTTCTATGTCCTCTGCTTCTGAGGATTGAGCCCTCCTGTGACCATCAGGAGACTTCAGAAATGTCTGGGAGTTTCTCTCCTTCCGAAACCTGGATAAAAATGGAAGGGAGACCAACAATGTTTACACTGTGTTTCCATACTTGGCACTCACTGAAGGAATTGTGTATTACTATCTGACAGCACCTCCTTATCAGGAGGAAAAGACATGCAGAGTCTCAAAGAGCACAAAAAGCTTCTTTATGTCTGACAGAAAGTAAAGCTGACAATGAGAACTTCCAGTTCCACGGGAGTGTGGAAGGAGTCTGCTGCTCAAACTGTGCTTTCAGCCTGGGATGGGGCTCTGGGTTTTGTCAGGATGAGCCTGTGAACCTCCTGTTGTCATATCTGAAGTGATATTTAAGTTTCACACAGAAGACACCAGCCTCTCCATAGCTGAGCTGAGAGCCAGCCCACTGATTTCCCTTCATTTGCTTTATTCCTGGAAGTCCAATTCTCCAACCCTTCACATCCAAACAATCACCACTGGGTGAAGTTTCTGCCTGCTAGAAATCAAGGTGGGAAAAGACCTTCAAAACCCCCAGTCACAATTGCCAACTCACCATGTTCTCCCCTAAACCGTGTCCACAATTGCCAGTACACAGGATTTTTGGACAATTCCAGGCATGGTGGCTCTATGACTTTTCTGGGCAGCCTGCAGGAACACAGAGGAGAAGATGGACTGGGTGCTGGCAGCACTGGCCAGGAATGGAAAGCAGCAACCAAGTGCTGAGAAGCTCGAAGGGACAAGCTCTGAGCTGTCACTTATGTCCCCCTAAGGGTCAGCAAGAGGTTTGGAAGAGAAAGTTGAAATTTCCAGTGAAATATTTGTATTTTTTTTCTTTTTCTTGTCTTGTTTTGTTCGTTGGGGGCAGGTGGTTTTCAGGAAATAGCACAATGAGAGGCTTGTCCTTAAGCAGCACCAGAAGTCAATGATTTGGTCAGGGCTATTTCCAAATTCCCAAAGAGATATTTAATTTTAAAAGCTCCACATTTAACAACATTTTTTAAAGTTATTTCTCAGAATAGAATTTCAAAGCCTTTTTTTCCTCTAAAAGTGTTACTACATAGATCTATTTCTCAAACAAAGTTTTTGACACTCTGTAGAAAGAATTGGAAAAAACAACATTAAAATAAGAAGGAATATAAATGTGTGTCTTCTCTGATAATCCAAATATCAATAATGAAGGGTCTTCAGAAGGATTGATTGCTAACTCTGAATTACCACCTACAACTATAAAAAAGCTCAATATACACAAAGTTTTTGTTTTCAGTAAGAATTTGTGATTCTTTCTAAAGAAAAGAAACTATAAATAAAAACAGGCCTAAGCAGTACCCCTTATCAGTTCTTAGAATGATGGATATTGATTGTAGCGAGATATGGATTTTGATTGTAGTGAGAAAAGGTGCTTAAACTAGAAAATATTTGAAGAAATAAATGTTCTCTGAAGGCTTAAGTTGTCTGTGGTTCCTGCTTGCCAACAAGCATGGAAAAACACCTTCCACCAAGCATTCAGACACTCCTGCATATTTATCTGAATGTGACTGATGAGCAGAAGTCTCCTTTCAGGTGCATTAATCTATCCAAAGGGTGTGGATGCCCATCAGAATTGATTACATCTTCCCTTGAAAGCCACCCAATAAAACACTCACTTTCAAATCTTAAAGATGGTTGAAGGGGAGTCCACCTGAGAATTTTCTTGTGCTCCAGATTGACCTCTGAGGGTTCGTGGCCTAAGCCCTGGCCAAGACTTTCTCCTTAATGAAAGCATAATACAGACAGTAACGAAGAAGATGTGAGGAAGAGGTCACTGATCTCTCCAGCTCCCACCTCCAGCTGGCTCACACACCTTCCCTCACCTTCCAGCTGCCTTTTTCAGCAGCTGGAAGATGCAATACATCCTCCCCAGACAGTTCCTGCTGGAATTACTAATGACCAACCTGTGGCTAAACTCCAAGGTCACGCTCCCCATCTGAACCCTCTTGATTTATGAACTGGTTTTGCCACTTGGGACAGTTCTGCCTTCCTTTATCTGCAGGCACACAATGATTGCTCCCTCAACCCTGCAGTCAAGTGTTTTTTTCTTTAATTTCTCTGACAGGATGCCTTGAGTTCACTCCTGGTGAGGTGAGGATTATCCAACAGTGCTCAAGGTCTTTGATTCTCAAAACACCTTCAGTTTAACATCTGGTCTCCTCTTCTCTTCTCTTCTCTTCTCTTCTCTTCTCTTCTCTCACAAAACACATTGGAGGGCAATTTTCCACTGCTGAAAGAACAACTGGAAAAATTTTCAGCTGTAGAAGACCAATAAAACCTCTTTCCCTTCAAACAGAAGAAAATAACCCTCTGGTGAGGATGAAGATTTATCATTGGCCTGAGCATCAAGCCTGGGTTAGCCAAGCCATCATGAAGGGGTTTTAATGCAAGGAGCTCAGAGCTAGATTTGCAAATACAGCTCATGGAATTTTCTCTTGAGGAACTGATGCCTGTGCTGCTTTATCTGCTGCAATTCTTTATGTGGAATGAGGGAGCAATCTTTTATCTAAAGAGATTTTTTTTCTTTGTTTCATATTTCTCTCAGAACTTCATTATCCTCAATTTCTTACTCCTTTTATTACATTTTTTTTTTAGTTTGTTTGTTTCTTTATACACGGTCTTGGATCCTGGGTGCTGCATGTACACAGAATTCACATGTGAAATAGCAACTTCTGAGATAAGTCAGGGGTTGAAAATGCAGCTTTAGCCATTACAAAATATCTCTTACTTGTGCTTACACAAAGGAAGTAGCTGTGTCTGCTGCTGGTAGTTTATCATCATTTAGTAAGCCAGACTGTGAAATAAGGAATATGCTTTGTCACTGGAGTGTAACTGTTAATTCCATTCAGATTTGGGCTTTTTTTCCTGATTTTTCCTGTATTTTTTTATTTTCTGTGCAGATTCTCTTCCCTTGCACTTGGCTGAAAGCCAGTTTTCTTAAATGGAATATGACAAAGCTAAAAATCCTTTTCCTCCTCTAGTAGAAATCTCTTCTGCTGTTCCTATGCTGCACAAACCCCTTTGCATTTCAGTGTACATTGATATAAAATCTGATCTCCTACAGGAGACTGTGGCCTCCCTTCCCTTCTCTGAGCCTGAAAATCACAGAATCACTGAATGTTTGGGGTTGGAAAGGACATTAAAACTCATCCAGTTCCACCCCTGCCATGGGCAGGGACACCTTCTACTGTCCCAGGCTGCTCCAAGCCCTGTCCAGCCTGGCCTTGGACACTTCCAGGGATCCAGGGGCAGCCACAAAATTCTGAACAACCAACCAAGGGCAGGGTCATCCAAAATTTCTGTCTTCATCTCCTCTAACATGAACATAACGAAAATATAGATAAAAATATAGATAAAATATTCACAACAGGAGAACACTTTCTCCTCTGGCTCTGTCAAACATAGAACAGAAAAGCACAAACCAAAGTCAGGAAGCAAAAGCCAAACAAATGCATTTCAGAAATTAAGAGGAAGAGAAAGAGGAAGAGGAAGAAGAAGAAGGTCAATCGTCTTAAAGTAGGAAAAGTAGCTACTACAATAAAGTACCAGCAAAAGAGGAAAGTTTGTAATATCTGAACGATTCATCTAATCAAAGGTTGGATATATTTATAGTGGAGGTGCCTGCAGCTGAGCTAATCCTTCTTTCCCTTCCCAGTCACAAAAATCTCCTTTAGAGTCACCAAAACCCAGGGCATGAATCACATCAACCTAAGGCAGGCATGCAGAATAAATGAGAAAAATCAAATCCTGAAAGTGCTGTTTCTCTCCACTGGCTTTAAAGGAACCTGTGTTGTCAAGATCTAAAGGTGGGTGAGATGAATCCCACTCTATAAGTCCTTTTGCCACTTGAAGGAGATGCTTTATCCAAAAATAAATCACTGACTTCAATAAATGAATAAATTGTAATGGCTTCTGAGGCCAGATGAATGTGAAAGTGTGGAACTTCACCCTGATAAACGGAAATACTTCATAAGACAATCTTCAGTGATGGAACACATTTCCATAAAAAATGTCAGAGAGCAAGAGTACAGTTTAAAACCAAAGGAATTGGAAAATTAAAAAAAAAAAAAAAAAGAAAAAAGAAAAAAGAAAAAGTCAAGATTATCCAGAGAAAAGATTAATAATATTGAAGTAAATTTAGTAGGGTACATTACAGCTTGACAGCTTTAATCAGTCTGCAATTGCTAAAGGTCAAAGCAAAAATAACAAAATATATTACTCTAGACACTGAGATTCTTATATTTTCATCTAATTTACCTTTTCTAGGCAAAGAGAAGATGGGATTAGACAAGAAAAGGATCTGATGAATATAGGATGTTTCTATAGTCTCAAAATATTCTCAATAATATCCTATATTCTCAAAACATGAAAAAGAAAATCCATTCATCTTATTTTTTGAAGTAATTCATAATAATCAAACAAGCAAATAAACAAGACCACCACCCTTTCTTCTTATTTAGATCTGGATTTCTCCTCTATTCTGAAATTTATCACTTCACTTTTTGACTTTCTTACATTTTCCTTTTTGAACAGGTGGTGGATAACCTGATTTTGGCAGTTCTTCAACAGGAACAAGGATCATTATTAGAGTTACACAGAAATATCTGTTACAGACAGCAAAACAGAGAGTGAGTTAATTACAAAAATCAAAGTCATGCAGAACAAAAGGCCTCATATTTCACGTGGCAGAAAGACATGGTGCAGTGTCACTTCAGGGAAAAGCTCCCCAAAAATGATTTTTTAGCACTTTCTTTTATCTTTGAGCTGTCTCACTTCCATTTCTATTAATCATTTATACTTGCTTTGCATAGCCTTACAATAAACAAGGGATAAATTCAATGGGTTTAATATAACTCCTTTTGTATTTTTGTCACAGCAAGGCTGTCTCAGGCTGTCTCACTGTAAGTCTGCACGTATTTTACATTTGAAGTTAACAGTTCCTCACACGTTGCTTATTTTAAACACCAGCTTTGTTTCTGCTCTCTGTTCAGTCAAAGCATTATCTGATTCTAAGGTGCTGACACAACAGAAGGTGGATATAACACATCCCCTTCCTAAAAAATTGGTGATTTATGAGGGTTTTTTTCCCAAGATTAGCAAGAGTCAGACCTGCCTATGCCCAAGACAAATACTTTTTTGTCTTTTTATTTTATCCCACCAACACACCATGAATTCACTTAATGCCTGCCTGAAAACCTAATTCCTCTCTGATTCAGTTTAGTCTAAACCCTTGTACAAAGGTTACAGCATCCTTCCTCAGATCAGCTCCCATCTCTGAACTTCATCCAACTGCAGCTGTTTGCATTTCTCTTTTTCATTCCTCTGGCTTCTCTCCACCTGTGCTGCTGCTTTAAAGATGCTGCTTTTGTCATTTAATGAGATTTTTTACAAGGGCAGATAGCGATAGGAGTGGAATGGTTTTGAACTGAAATGAGGGGAGATTTAGATGGGCTATTGGGAAAGAATTCCTGGCTGGAAAAGTGGGCAGGATCTGGCACTGGGTGCCCAGAGCAGCTGTGGTTGCCCCTGGATCCTTGGAAGTGTCCAAGGCCAGGTTGGAACGGGCTTGGAGCAGCCTGGGACAGTGGAAGGTGCCCCTGCCAATGGCAGGGGGTGGCACTGGATGGTTTTTCAGGTCCCTTCCAACCCAAACCATTGTATGTTAACATGATTCCATGGCAGCTGAGTGTCTCTCAGCCCTCAGGAGCAATCTTACTCCATCCTTACAAGTGATGAATGAAAGGTTTAGAAACATTGGCAAGGATACAAGTCTGGGATTCAACCAGTCTTCTCCTAGTGGAGAGATTCTTAAAATAGCTCGTCTCTGCTGAAAGTAAAAATATGGGTTTATTCCACTCAGTGAAGATGTCTGCAGTGTAAATGTTTACATTTATAAATGTGGAAGGACTATCACTACAGCCTCCTCTTCCATATGTACATCCACCCAGTGCAAATAAGGTCAATAATTCCTGTAATAATACACATTGCTCATGCTGATTTTAAGTGCTTTTGCAGCCAAAGATAAAGCACATCCCTCAGATGTCTCCCATGACATCCTTGGCTTTTCCCCAAGTACGTGCAGACTCAATACCATTAGATCTGCAGGCAGCAGGGATTTACATATTGCAAAATTGTTCTAGCACCATTCCATCTTTCAAAACAACTTCTCCATGTGGTTTGTGTTTGTTTTTTTTTTAAGCAATAAATATACGTCCTGCAAATACATTAAGAATTAAGCTGATTTTATTCCGTTTTCTGAAGTGTGATGGATGGAAAACCTCAGCTGAGGTTGTGGCAGTGATGGTGTGAGCTCATTTCTCCTCCTCTTTCTCAGTTTCCCCATTTAGAAATGGCAATCATGGTACTGACCTCCCCTGGAGAGCACCAACAGCACAACTCTGAGCTCCAGAGTGTTTTTCCTCCATCTCTTGGAAGCAGATGCTGACACACACGTGACTTGGAGCTGCACAATCCCTGGATACAGATGTTTTCCCAGGACACTTCAGCCCAGGGTCACTCCCATTTAATTAGGGCTTTGCCATCATCATGGAGAGACCAAAGTTGGTTTTCTATACATTTGTGACTATCCCAGACAATTCTGAAGGATGTGCTCTGCTGGTAAATATTTCAATGAACCACGGAGCCAGTTTTCTGCAACGAGCTACACAAACCCAGCTACAAAGCCTCTGAATGTTCCTTTATTCATTCCTAGTTCTTTTTTTAAAGAGCAATAAAAAACCATCATTCTATCAAATCTGCTGTTTTACACTTTAGGGCCATAATGAAATGCTCTGAATGAACACGGATTGGAGAAAAACCAATCAGAAATGTCGGCGCTGGTAATAAAGACTATAAGCTTTAGAGCTGCAATTTTTGTGGGCATCTCTTTCATGCCTTTTTTTTTTTTTTTTTTTTCAAATAGCTTTCCAAATCATGACAGGCAAAGCAGGCTGGCTTAACACAATCATTTAGATTGCACGGAATTGTCTCCCAGTAAAATTGCCAGCGATCATTCTCATTTGAGGCACTCGAGAGCGTCTCCTCAGAAATCCTCGGCAGAAATTTGCAGTGTGAGTCGGAATTGGCTCTATGGGGGAAGCAAAACAGCCTGGGGATTCCTGAATAACAAACAAAGTGTTGGTGAAATAATAATAATAGTAATAATAATAATTATCCTCAGTGCTCGGGAGATGGTTCATCACAGAGCCCCGCAGTGCCCTCAGGCAGCCAGAGCAGGGTTTGTGTTCTGCAGGGCTTTGTCTGGGAGGAGAAGCACAGAACCTGCAAACAGGACTTCAACACATGGATAATTCAGTGTTAGAGGAGGGGCAGAGGGTCAAGGTGCTGCTCTGACAGCCCCACATCCTCTTTCCTTTGTGCTTTGATCCATTCCAAAGGGAAATGCAGTTTTCCTGTGAGGATGAGTATAAATGTCGACGTGGTGGAGAATGAAAGCAGCAGGAGAGGAGAGTGTTTTAGAGATTTGAGATTGCTGATGAAGAGAAAAGGAGTTTAGAGGTTCATAGAACTTTTAGGGTTGGAAAAGTCCTCCAAGATCAAGTCCAATCTTTGACCAAACATCTCCATGTCAACCAAGCACAGAGTGCCATGTCCACTTGTTTCTCGAACACTTCCAGGGATGGGGACACCATCACTTCCCTGGGCAGCCCCTTCCAGTGCCTGACCACCTTTTCAAGGGAGAAATTCCCCCTGACATCCCACCTGAACCTCCCATGGAACAGCTAGAGGCCATTTCCTTTTGGAAAATGCATTTAGAGGAGTTTCCTGAGCAGCCTGGCCTTGGAAACCAGAGGTCATGCTGCCCATGTTTCATTTTCACCAGAAATGAGCCCAGAAAACCCAAGAAAGCGGTTTGCCAATTTTCTTGTTTCTTTCAGTGTGTTTCTTCAGCAGTGATTTTCAATATCTGATCATCTGTGAACCCCTGGGTATTTTTTTCCCCTCTCCAGTGCTATGTAGCAAATTTAAGCCTAAAAAATCATCTCAGCTGTGTAATTACCACAATCAGGGAAAATGGGTGAGAAGTAATTCTAGAGTAATTCAAAATTATTACTTTCCAGGCCACTGGGAAACTGCACAGGCAGGAAAAGAGGAGTGCAATGATACCAACCCAGCTTTCGGATCAGGGAGGCTTTGGGTGCCAACAAACCAGAGATGGATTTAACTCTGTCCAAAGTCACATTTGGTGTGGAAATTGGGAACTGTAAATTCATGGCTGCACGTGGCAGCACAAAGAGTGGAAGAAGCAGCAATTTAATAAGTGGAAAGTAATTTAATAAGTGGAAAATTTGGAAGGGAGGAAGACAAGACTAGAAAGTGATGGTGACAGCCCCTGTGCCAGCCCTTCAAGGGTCTCTCAGGTCCATGTGCATGGAAAATACCCCTCCAAAACAGTTGATAACCATTTTTTTCCCAAGGGAAAATTAAGGCCAGGAAAGAAGGGAAGGAGACTACCTGGTTGGGTTTTTTTGGGTTTTGAGGGTTTGTTTGTTTTGTTGATTTTTTTCTTTTTTTTCCTCCTCCAGATAACAAAAACAAAACAAAAAAAAATTACGGTGGGGGTCTGCTCCTCCAAATGTATAAGCCTGGGCTCCAATAATCTCCTGGAGCAGAGGTGACCCTGAAGGCACCAGGAACATCCCTCCCTTCCTTCTGGCTCAGTGCTAACAAATCCTCTGGGCTCAAACAGACTCTGTTCAGTGTAATGGCTGTGGCCAGTGTGTCCAAGGGACAATTAAGCTGCATTTTCAAATTAATCACATTCAGACTGGGAGGAAGGAACAACATAATCTGAACATTAGCTAATTAAAGGGTGATGGTAGGGGAGAGAAAGCTCCAGAACCCAAGTTATTGAAGGGGTACATAACATCTGAGACAGCTTTTGAGAATGGCAAATTTTCTCAAAAAATGTGTCCCATCAAGTAATATTTGCTCAGTAGTGTAACTTAGGGACCCAACTTTATCTCTTCATTGTCTCTTCATTGGTAAAACAGCTCCTCCCAAACATATTTTCCTACAGACTCTGTTTTCTCAAGTCTGGTTAACATTCTCTGAACATTCTGAACATACTGATCTCAAAGAAATGTCAATCAAATAGGTTTGATTTCCTAGCATGTAATAAAGTACCTGAAAGGAGGTTGTAGTAAGGTGGGGGTCGGTCTCTTCTCCCAGGTAACTGATGCCTTGGAGAGGCTGAGATGGAACAGAGACTGGACAGAGGTGGAGAATAAAGGAGAGATTTATTGAAAGGCCTTTAAGGACACACCTTGGGCAGTACAAGAGCCTGGCCAGGGCTACACCCAAGGTGGACACAAAATGGACACAAAATGGACGCCCGGTCCCGAGGTCTCCCACTTTGATCAGTTTTGGTCCATTTGCACCTTGGGGTTGAATTGTCCCATTGCAGCTCCAGGTTCTGCAGTCCCATCCTTCTTGTTTTCTCCCTTCAGCCACCGTTGGTTGTGCTTTGGGGCTGCAAACTTGTCCCAGTTGTCCTTGGTGTGCAGCAGGAAAAGGATTTGTTTTGTGTGGGTGCTGTGTGCAGAGCTGAGTGACCCTGACTGTGAGGCTCAGAGCTGCACTCCTGGGCACCACAGAACATGAAACACAGGAAAGCTAAACCTTAAGGCATCATAACAAGTGACAGGATGAGAAGAAATGGCCTCAAGTTGCATCACAGGAGGTTTAAATTGGATATTCAGAAAAATTCCTTCTCTGAAAGGATGGTCAGGCATTGTAACAGGCTGCCCAGGGCTGTGGTGGAATCATCTTCTTTGGAAATGTTCAAAAGGCACATGGATGTGGTACTTGGGAACAGGGTTTAGTGGTGGATAAGGTGTTGGATCAACCATTGGATTTGATGATCTCAGAAGTCTCTTCCAACCTTAATGTTTCTGTGATTCTATAATTTTAAGCCTCTCACTCTGGCAAATTTCTTTTTCCAGGAGTGTTTCTTAGCTCCAGTCTTCCAGTCAAGCCTTAGAATCTTCACCTCTTCCCAGCATAATTTACAGAACAATTTGTGACATCCAGCTGTACCTTGCTGGGCAATAATACCTCACCAACAATGAAACCCATCCTGAGGTGGGTAGAGGTGAAGTTATAAGCAAAGGACATGTGCAGCTGCACCTGCATGAGGAGAATAACAAAAATATCCACTTGTCCTCCAAGGGCCTGGTGAATATTTCAAATATCACAAGGGCCTCTTTTATCTCAGGCAGCTGATGGATGGAGAAAGAATAATGGAACACCAGAAGAGTTTGGGCTGGAAAGGACCTTTAAGGGTCATCTCATCCAAACATCTGCCATGGGCAGGGGCCGTCTCCACTAGATCAGGGTGCTCCAACCTGACCTAGGACACTTCCAGGGATGGGGCAGCCACAGCTTCTCTTCTCACCTTCTGCCAGGGCCTGCCCACCCTCGCTGTGGAAAACATTGTCCCTAAAATCAGTGAATTATCCCTGGATTCACTCTGGAATTCACTCTGGAACAGCCAACAACCCAGACATGCAGCAAATGGAGGTTGGGCTGCCCCTGAGCCCCTGGGCTTTGTCACAGAATGTTTTGCTTGTCTGGTTCCTGGCAGGTTTCGAGCTGGGCTCGTTATCTCTACCTTGCCACATCCCTGAGCTGCACATCATGAACCTGTGCAGGTGAGTGTGAGGAAAGGGAGAGCAATGATGGCACTAAAGTGTTGCCTGGGCTCCCCAAGCCCCAGACAGGTTTGGTTTGTGGTTCTGGTGGGGTTTTTTACTATTTATTTTTCCTTTTTCACATCACTCATGAGCAGCAGCAGCATTTACTTGCTGTGTACAGAGGTCCAGGGATGTAAGGGTGACGTCTGGAGAGAATCAAAGACATCATTCCCATTAAAGCCAAACAGGGAGGGGTTTTTCCTAAATATAATAAATATTAAAATACTGCAACTGTCTATCCTAACTGGCAGCAGAGAGCCTTAAAAATCTATTAAGGGAGATTATGGGTGTGGAAAGCATTTGGGTTCATGAGCCAACAAATAAAAGAGCTCGAAGAGGGAGGGTTGGAAGGCTCCTCTCGGTGATGATAAATGTGGACACGATCTCAAACAGTGCAGAGGTGTCCTCAGCCTCACACAAAGGGATTGATTAGGGAGGGAGGACTGCAATACAGAATGCAGGCTCTTGACTTGTAAACTGAGTTGTTTTCACGTGGCCAAACCTTGTTTTAATGGCCACTGCAGATACCTCATGAGCCAGCAGTTCTGGGTCTATTTTCCCCTTGCAGATAATGAGGTTAATTGACAGCTGCAGCATCCTGATATGACCTGATGGAAGATGAAATGCAGGCCCAGAGACAGATGGAATGAGATAACTCTAATGACCAGCACTAACAATGACGCTGACCATTATTAAATCTGTGCTTTCATGGAAAGAGGGAACAGGAGTTACTTCTAAACGTGGTTTCTTTCCCAGTAAATAATCAAATAACAGCAAATGAGGCACTTGAATCCAAGAGGACCAGTGCAATGGTTCCTTGTAAATTGGAGAGTTCCACACCTGAGAATTAGGAATGGAAGAAGAGTGTGTGTGTACATGTGGGTTTTGGCAAGCAGTTATTTTAAAAAGGCTGCTGAGAGAAAGAAGATTCAATGTGATCCTCTTTGTCTGTCTGTGAAAAAAAAAAAAAATGGGAGTGGTTATTGGCTGAGTGGAGAGGAGAATAATGTGTTATTTTTGCTCTCTATACTGTTCCTGTGGAATTCATCCAGGAAAACTGCACATCCTTGTGCACTGCTGCTGAAAAAAAATTAAAAATTACTGAAGATACAGAACATGTGTATTTATCTGCAAAACTGGCATTTGCTGCTGAGCAGGTCAAATCCAGCTCAGTAGATAGTCAGTGGGAAGGAACAGGCCCTTTTCAGGTGTGAGCCACGTGGCATATTTCAGATATTTATTTTAGGGTGAGATAAATCATGTCCTGGTTTCCACTGACTCTTTTCACTGGCTCTTCAGTGACTGCCAAGAGTCAAGAGGGAATAACTCCAGTAGAGATTTCTATCTTGAAAAATTGTTGTTGTTCAGTTGCATAAATCATGGCC
>VWYP01029072.1:2861-16106 GCA_013400435.1 Pycnonotus jocosus
ATCATCCCCTGTATTTTCTTATTGGATCTTGTTCTTATCTTATGTAAGAACCTCCCCCCCACAAAACAACAAAAATTCAATATTCAAAAAGAAGCTTAAACACAATAAGCACTAGTAAGTAAATATTTTAGGATATGGAGAGGTGAAATGGAGAAAAAGCATACAATTTCATCTTCTAAGAACTTTCTTTTAGACTGAAGATCTATTTTCTGCAAATTGGGAAAATTAACAGAAAAGTAAAAATTTCTCAATACCAAAAATATACACATTTGAGAAATTATTTTAAAAGACATCAACCCCCCCCACTAAAATACATTCCAATGCAACCGCTTTTAGAGATACAGCTTGTTGTTAGTTTTTAATGACTTGAGATTAATATATTTGCTTTGAAAGATTACAGAGTTACAAGAAATATGGGGAAAAAATATTGAAAAGCTAAATTCCAGTGGCTGCATAAAATGTAATTTTTTAACCCTCTACTACATGATATTTTTAAGACCTTCTTTACAATGTAATCTGCATAGACTTTTAAGTACTTAGAAATAACACTTAAAGTGTTATGACAGATCAAATTTGATGCAACATTGATTTATATTGTCCATATAAATTTTATGAATTACATATATAATTTTGACTATTTAAACATTATAAAGTTACATTTGACTATTTGTTGGATTAAGAGTACATTTGTGTGTTTAAATATACATGTACACAAACAAATTGCATGCAGTCTCTTGATTAAAGGTAGAAAATGCCTATTAGAGCAGAAGTAGTCTTTTTATTCAAACCCAAATGCAAAACTTATATCTTGATAAATATAGGTAATTCCTTGTTTCAGCAGTACAACAAACAAGAATTCTTCTAATAATGAAGATGAACTATGGAAAACTAGAACTGCTGGAAAAAACTAGTAATTAAAAGCTAATATTCCAATAACAACAACAAAACAAGAAAAAGAACAACAACAATTTAAAAACCCAAACAAACCAAAAAAACCAACAACCCCCTCATAAAAAAAACCCAAAAAACAAAAAACAAACCAAACCACACCACAGACCTTGTTCTGACATTATGCCTCAAAGTTTTGGAAGAGCTTAGTTTATAGGCAACAACACATGATAATTTGTAAACAGCCCCCTCATAACCCCCCAAAACTACCAACAACTAGTAATCAAACAACATAAGTACTCCATCAGAAAGAAGAACAACAATTTCCAATTTGCCTAGCTGCCATAAAGCAATAGCAGAAAACATAAGTAATTTTTCTATACCCACGATTCTATGAAAAGAACTTGGGCTTTGACTCAAAGTGCAGGTTTAAAAGCTTAAGAAATGTCCAATTTCTTAAGGTGATATTAAAGACAGTGATGAAAATGCAATTTCTATTTTCAGAAAGGGACATGTGAAAAGTACAGAGATGTAAACCTGAGATGTAACAAGACTGTAGAAATTATAATTAAGCTTGAATTCACCTGACACATGGATAAAAATTACATCCACAAAGCATCACGGCTTTTTTAAAGCAAAGTCCTGCATGATAAATCCACTAATGCTTTCCAGCGAGATTAGCTGGCATAGAGATGAGAAAAATCCAGTTTAGGTATACTATGTGCAGTTCTAAAAGGGCATTTGAGGAAGCGCAAATGGAAAGTTCTTACAGAGATTAGGAACTCTTTCATAAAACGACAGGCTTTTTCTGCATGTTTGCTTAAAATATAGTCAGTTGATGGTAAAATTAAATGGTCAGTTCTGCCAGAGGAGAGAAGTCACTAATGGACTTCTTCAGTACCTAATCTGTTTCATTGAATCATAGAATGGGTAAGGCTGGAAGGGAGCACAGTGAGTCATCTGGTCCAACCTCCCTGCCCAAGCACGGTCATCCCAGAGCACATTTCCCAGGAGAGCATCCAGATATTGAATATTTCCAGCTCTTAAAATATTTGCAGTGAGGGAGATTTCACAAGCTCTCTGGGAAATCTGTTGCAGTGCATGGTCACTGCACATTAAAGTTCTCCCTCATGTTCAGATGGAACTTCCTGTGCATCAGCTCTTGCCATTGCCTCTATTGCTTAGCACTACCAAGAAGAGCCTGGATCCATCCTCTGATACCCTCCGACAGACATTGATGAGATCCCCTCTCCAAGATCTTTTCTCAGGACTGAACAAGCTCAGATCCTTCAGTCTTTCCTCATAAGAGAAATGCTCCAGTCCCTTAATCATCTTTTTTGCCCTCCACCAGACCGGCTCCAGGAACTCCATGTCTATTTTTCACTGAGGAGCCCAGAATTGGACACAGCACTCCAGATGTGTCTCATTAGGGCTGAGTAGAGGGGCAGGATTGCCTCCGCTGATCTGGTGGCAATGCTCTTCCTAATGTACCTCAGAAGACTGTTGACTTTCTTGGCCACACAGGCACACTGCTGGGCTCATGGACAGTTTGTTTTCCACCAGGACTCCAGGTCTTTCTCCACAAAGCTGTTTCCCAGCAGGTCACCCTTAGCTTGTACTGGTCCATGGGATATTTTTCTCCAAGTGCAGGACCCTGCTATTTGCCTTTGTTGAATTTCAAACTGTTCTCTGCCCATGTCTCCAACCTCTCAAGATCCTTCTGAAGGCCTGGACAGCCCTCTGGGGTGTCAGCCACTCCTCCCAGCTTTGTGCCATCAGTGAACTTGCCGAGGAGACATCTGCCCCTTCATCCAAGTCATTGATGAATAAGTTAAACAATATTGGGCCTAGTACAGAACCTTGGAGGACACCATTAGTGAAAAACTTTAAACTAGACCCTGTGTCACTGATTATGACCCTCTGGGATCTGCCATCCAACCAATCCTCAATCCATCTTACTGCCCACTCATCAAGTCAATAGTTCCTGATTTTGTCTAAGGATTTTGTGAGAGACACTGTCAAAAGCCTTGTTGAAGCCAAGGCAGACAATATCCACTGCTCTCCCCTCATTGATCCAGGCAGTTGTTTTACTGTAGAAAGCAATCTGTTTGGTCAAGCCCAATATACCTTTAGCAAATCCATGCTAAATACTTCTGGTTGCCTTCTTGTCATCCATATGGATACAGATGGCCTTCAGATTGAGGTGTTCCATCACCTTTCCAGAGACTGAAGTCAGGCTGACTGGCCAATAGTTTCCCATGTCCTCCTTCTTGCCATTTTGGAAGACCAGGGGAAAATTTGCTTTTTTCCAGTCTCCAGACACCTCTCCTGATCACCGCAACCTTGCAAAGATGACTGTGAGTGACCCCTCTACAGTGTCCAGAAGCTTTCTCATGGACACATCCTGCCAGAGCCCACAGACTTGTGGATGTTGAGTTTGCTTAGGTGTTGTCTAACTTGATTTTGCTTCACCAAGAGAGAATTCTTCCTCCAAGACTCCTTTACCATGGTCTGTGTCAGAGAACTCTGAGGGCTGATCATGTCAGTGAAGATTGATGCAAACAAGAGTTTTGATAGCCCTGCCTTCTCTGCATCCCCTGTTACCAGGGGGGTAACTCTCCCTTTACTCTCCCTTTACTAATTGAGCCCACATTATCCTTTTGTTTTGATTCTGTTATTGATGTATTTTAAGAAGCCCTTCTTGCTGTCCTGGACATCCTTGGTCAGATTTAACTGCAGATGTGCCTTGGCCTTCCTGATCTCATTTCTACTCACTCTGACAATCTTTCTATATTCATTCCAAGAGGCTGCTTCCATCCCTGCTTTCATACCCTGTATATTTCCTGTTTATGCTTGAGTAATGACAGGAGCTCTTTTTTTATTCACACACCTCTCTTGTCCCCTCTGTCTGATTTCCAAGGCTGTAGGATGCATCATTCTTGTGTAGGGTTGGAAGTGATCCTTGGATATCAACCAACTCTCTTGGATCCCATTTCCCTGTGGTGCCTTTTTCCATGGGATTCTTCCAAGAACATCCCCAAAAACACTGAGGTCATCTCTCCTCAAATCAATGGCTATAATTTTACTCCCTGCTCTGCTTCCTTCACATCAAATACTGAACTTCACAATCTCATGGTCACTACAGCCAAGGCTGCTCTCAACCTTCACATCTCCAAAAAGGCCTTCCCATTTCATTAGAATGAGATCGAGCAGTACACCATTCCTTGTGGGGTTCTCCAGTACCTGTGTCAGAAAGTTGCCACCAATGCCTTCCAGGATCCTCCTGGACTGTTTCTGCTTTGCCATGTCGCTTGTCCAGCAGATGTCAGGGTAGTTAAAATTATTGTTTAGGCAATAGAGGCAAAACAAGGCAAGCAGTGAAATGACAAAGCTTGCTGATGATAGCTTACACAAAACAGTAATGAGGACAATTACCTGTGAAGAAATAAAGAAAGGTCCTGCAAAACCAAGTAAGCAGTAAAATGGGAGATTAAATACATTGTATTTTCTAGGAAAAAAAAAAATGAAAAGGCAACAGATGAAGCTAGTGGAACAACAGTGAACAAACAGAAATATTTCACTGAAATGTCCTTGCCACAAAACATTTAGAATAGTAAAATTATATGTGGGCTTGAGAGGAAAAGCTGACAAAATCATGGATGAAAATATCCATCACTAAATACACTGGATTTGGTAAGTGTCTATGCCACAAACTGTTAGGGAATAAGAAAACATGTTGTAGAACTATCACTATATAATTTCTTGCTCTCTTTTCCTTATGTTGTACCCAGTTAAATAAGTCTTTTTTATGTCTCTCTACAACTGTTCCCATATTCTTATAATCCAGGGATTTCAAACAGGAAATTTTATGTTGAATGCATTGTTCGAAAATTAGATATAAACATATCTGGATAAATTATCTAGATATTAACATATCTGGATAAGGCTGACTGAGTAGAGTCAGAAAATTCAGTAGTGAATTGTGGGCAACAAAGCAGAAAGAACACAAGAGTAAAATACAAAACCGATTAATATCTTGGCATTAAGTTAACAAGGGAAAGTGCCGTAGGTTTCTGAAATGGATGCACTTTTATTCAATATGTTCAAGAGATATCTGAAATATAAATTATCTTGAATTATAAAACTTGCAATAACTTTCAGCAGGCATGTAATCAACACAGAGAAATTTATCCTGTATTAGCAAACAGTTGGGTGCTGCACATAAATAAATGTTTAATTTTTTAAAAAATACAAAGCAGTATTTGCATTTAAGAATTTGAACTAATCATGAGACTTACATGGATTAAAATAATTTGCATGGATTTTCATCATTAGTGTGAATCTCTGCATGTCATTCTTTCGCAAAATGAAGTTAGGATACACAAGGAATAGAATTGGGGGTAGAATCCAATTAAATAAATAATTTATATGATCCTGTCTAGTTAATGCACCACAAAACACACAAAGAGAACAAGCACATGATGGGAAACACAGAGAAGAGTGGATAGATAGGCAACAGAAATATAGTGAAAATACCACAAGAGTATATACACTAAATGTATAAAACTGAACAGTTCAGAAAGTAGAAATGTGTCATAGATTTAATCCCTGATTTTGATGTGCAGAAAGCAGAAAAGCCTCATTTCTCCCATCCTCACAAAAGGAGGATTACATAGTATTTAACTAAAGAAACACATCAAGTGTCATGTGAAACCCAAAACTACACAGTGAAACTGTCCTCAGTGTCACTGAGGTTTAGTTTGGGGGGTTTTTTTGATTTTTTTTTTTGTTGTTGTTGTTTGGTTGGGTTTTTTTGGTTTTTTGGTTTTTTGGGTTTTTTTAAATTACCCAATAACAAGAACAGCAAGAATTAAAGCTATATTTTTCTTGGTAGAATGAACATGAAGGTATATGTTTCACAGATAAGCTACTTTCACAGCTTGTCAAAAATGAGACGTTCCTGAAGTCTATGTTAAGGTAAATGTATCGTATTTCACACATTCGGAATTCATGTTTCTAGACATAGGGGACTAACAATGGACTCAGATAATTCAGTATTCTGTCACCAATAGAAAAGAAATCGCTGTTGGGCAGTTAGTCATGGAAAAATATCTCTGTGCCATCTGTGAAAAAAACCTGTCACATGTGTCTGCAACACAGAGCTCACTGCTAAGAAAATAAGATGAAATGTGGATCACAATCTCCAGACGGCTACCCCAGGCTGCACCAGTATCCCAAGCACTCAGGAACACAAGCCATAGTGCTTGAAGCAAGATGAATACCATGCTTTAAGCTAGAAGAAATCTTCTGAAATACTGGGTGTCAGAGTGTAAATCCCACATCCTAAAATCAGATCATCAACTGATGAAATTGAACAAGCAAGTCTACTTTGCTTCAAATTCACTTTTTACCTGCACTGCTATCTAGCTTGGCATCTTAAATAGTCCTCTACTAAAACCTGTCATTGCACTTCAGTCAATCTAACTTTATTAAACTTTATTTTCTTATGCAATTAGATTGGAGAATGTCTGATGTATTAATAAACAGATTTTGTCCTAGTAGGAGGCAGAACTATCAGGAGATCCTACCGACTTAAGAAGTTTCAAATAATAGAGAAAAATAGAACAGAGACACAAACAGAGAAAAATTTTCCTCAGATTAGGCCACCACACAGAAACTGAGGGTGTGATATCAGAACCTAACAGAAAAAGACTGCCCTGGGGTTAGTTTTGTCTGTTTCAGAAGACAGATCTGACCTAAACAGAAGTTGAGCTTTCCCACATGATGCTGATAGAGGATTGTTTTTTTACTGTGTTTACACTACTGATTTCATTCTCTACAGCATTTTTTCCTATTAATTTACACCATGACTATTCACATTATTTGTTAATCCCATGAATTTTGTCATACAGTTTATGTTGAAAGAGTGTATAAGGACTATCTTGTAATTAATCTTTCATACATGTCCAAAGTTACAAAAGGAGGCAAGTGTATATGAAAGCTATTTTACTCATAAAATTCTCATATATAATTTTCCAGGAATTATAATATTCTATTGCTAGATAATAAAAGTATTTTGTGAATTGAAAATAAATTCACAATTCTGCAAGAACTTATCTCAGAAAAATGGGTTTCTTTAAAGGCTCTGCCGTAAGTTTGTTTGTCTCATACTTTGTGCAGCTGTTTTTTTACTCAATTGTAGATGAAGACCATTCAGTTCCAGTGTTTGAACATGTTGGAGATTGTTTCTCTACTACTGTTTAGCTAGATACCTTTTTTCTCTTCACTATGGCTTTGACACAGAAGTGCTACTGTGACAATATGGCACCATTTCTTGAAATATTGAATTCATGCAACATGCCAACCATTAAAAGTATTAATTTGAGGTTTCTTTTCATAATACTGATATGAAAAGTCTGAAAATAATCCATTATTTGTTTGTTTTACTTGGTAATTATACCAAGTAAATTAGGATTTCGGTTTTCAAATACTCCGTAAAATTACGATGTGAAAATAATTCACTTGCAATTTCTAAATATTCCATATTTTTACTTAATAATGCTATGCATATGTTTGAAGCATGAAAAAGACCCTAAACAGTTTACACTACAGTGGATAACAGATAATGTATAATCTGCAGTGAGGCAGTGCTCATATTTCTGTCCTGCCTAATCCTGATATTAATTAGTCTACCTTTATATGTAGTTTTATTTTATGGGATACTGGAAAAGTGATTTCAAAACAACAGTGAAAATTTATTTACTTTAAAATAGTCTCACAAATAATTAAATCTATTTTTAATATTTAAATATTTATAATGTTATCCAGCTATTATAACCATAAAATAACTCCATATGCAACCCCTCAATGTTGAAATAAACAAAGATTTTTATTATTTCTCAAAACCTTTTTAGATTCCCTCAAATGGCAGATACATAAAAGAGGATCCGCTGTTAGTTCCTGTAATAACATAAATTTAAAATAATTAGCTAAAAACTGATAAATACAGATGTATTTGAAAAATAGTTTGTCTATTTCTATGACTAAAAATGATGTAGCGTATTCAGAAAGGAGGAATCTTGCGCTGTAAGCAAGTATACCATTGTGGGGAGCAATCCGGAAAGGGCACTGGGTGATGACATCCCATAATCTTTTGTTCTTCATATTCCATGTAGGAATTGGAACAATCTTAAAAATGCCTGCCAGAATCAAACCCAAATGTCACTTAGATTTAAGAATGTGTTTTTGAATTTTGATTGGATGAGGCATGGCTATCTCTAATATCTCTTAGTTATTTGAGCATGAGAAGCACAAAACCAGATATTTAGGCATAAAAACCTTTTAGTAGTAAACTATTTAATGTTAGTAAGTACTGCTATCTAGTACAATATCAAATAATTAACTCCAACATAAGCAGATCTTTAAAGTGAAACAATAAAATATACAATACCCATATTATCTATATCCATTTCATTGTGTTTTAGTGGTTTTACTTTGAAAAAAGCTTTACAAGTTCCTGAGAAATGCCCATTAGCAGCTGGAGCACCAAAGGAATGCTATTCCTTGTGCTATTCAACTGCATCTTATGAATTACTTCAAACAAGTGTAATTTGTGCCTTTCAAGATTGCTCCATGATGAAAACTAAAACTAAGGGCATTGGGAATGATCAGAAGAAGATTCAGTTCAAAAATCAAACTGCTAGATCTAATGTAAAATGCTCACGTACCTTTCATGTAAACAGAAATTTACAAGACTTAAACACATACTAAATACACGTATAAGTAAATACAATATCAGCCTCAGCTAGGTGTCTAAGTGCATAGTGGAATTTGTGAGGTGAAAGATGCCAAGTCAAAGAAATACATTTGCTCTAGTCAAGAGATGAACAAGCAAGCTAGGCATGCATTCTAAAGAATTCACAAACTAACTTAAATTTCCTTTGACCCGGAATCCTAGAAATCATCATTCTCTGAAGCATTTATAAAAATTCTCAGAAAAGGGAACATTCTCTGCAATTTTTTGATTCTAGTAAATAGTTCAGCATTATGTCACAGCTCTGCACAGTTCTAATGCCAATACCCAGTTTACCTCATTGGACTTTCTCTCAACTTCCAATTCACAAATTTCAAAACTTAAATTTCAGAACAGCTGCTAATCCAAAATACTACCCATTTATCTGTTTTCAGTGTCTACCATCATTAACACAGCTTTAAAAACAAGAGAAATAGCAATTCCTTAAAACCTGACTTGCCCCTGATACCCTTTCCATTTTATTTAATGACCATTGCCCAATTTCTGATACGTCTAATGAGCACATCCTCTCAGGGATCAAAGTGAAGGCAACTTAGATAAAAAAGTTCTCCCATACTCTGGATTGGTGGTGAGGTGGTGGTGGGGAATCCCACAAAATAAACCAAAACGAAAAGAAAAGGAGAAAACACAGGCAATCCACCCTCACAACCACCCCCAGAGAGCACCTATCCATTGAGTGCGTGCTGCATTCAAGGGCTATTTAGTGAACTAATGTAAAATACCATTGTAGGGCAAGAGAGAAATAGATTCAATATCTAGGCTTACAATCACAAAGCTGATTATATGGAGATGCTGTTGTGAATATTCACCCTTTCTGTACCCTTCTGCCTATTCATATTCAATTAATTTTATTCTTGCAGAACTATAACTTCTAAGAATAAAAGTAACTCATGAATAAAAGAAGACATAGCACATAAGAATAGACAATAATCCTCTGCCTTCTGCAAACTAAAATTGCTGCAAGTAAAATTAATTTTACCAGGAAAGAATCATGTAAATAAAAGAATCGAGAACTTGAGCTCTGCAAATTAGAGTTGAGATCTAAACCTCATCCTTTTACACTCAAATATGTTTCTAGTTTAGCTGTATTAGTAAATTATTAAACTAATAATTTTCTTGCCCCTTTCAACAGCCTGAATGTGGAAATCCTAGGTCTTAATGATTACCATGCAGCAAAATGCTAAGACCTTCCTATCTCAGTCCACTAGATCTGAATATCAAGAGTGCATAAGTGCACTTGTACCATAACAATATGGAGCTTTGCTTTACACTACAGGAAAGTTATGGACATAAAAAAAAAAGCCCAGCCAGTCAGGTTGTGCAGGTGTATTTGCAATCTGCTCATTCACTCCATCTGCCAATTCTCAGCAACATCAGCTCCATTTCTAATACACAAAGTCTCTGGTTTAACTTTTGCCTCTCCTCTCTCATTTTCTGATGAATAATCATACTTTCTATTATCTGGTTTGGGTGCTAGACAAAAACCATGCAATTAAAAAAGTTATTGTAAGAAAGACATACATTTATGTTAAAAGTAATATAAAAATAACAAATTAACTAATTCTGTAATAATATAAAAATGCATATATTGTATATATATGTGGTAGTTTAGCTTTTTTTGTTCATGCTCTATAATGACTCTATGTTCTTTGAGAAGTATCAAATAGCAACAGATGGTTTATATAGTTCATTATGCACTTTAAGACCATAAAGAACAACATTATTAGGTTTTCCTTTGTCTTGGCTCAAAACTTAGCAGTAATTCAAGATGTTCACTTGCAGTGTTTTGGGTTTGTTTTTTTTTTTCTTATATTATGATAGGCATCAATTTGCAAAAGAATGTAGGAAGAATTCTTTTTTTAATTCATTCATCTTTAAATAATCACAGAATTATTTCATTTTAATAGTTGTCAATAATAAATAACAGAAAATAGGAGTAAAGTTATATGCCAAAACTCAATTGCTGTAACAACACATCAAACAAAATGTGTGCAGTTTCATGTAACATAAGACCTTTAAGAAAACATTTTTTTCCTTTTTTTTTAACAATTCAGTAAATATATTTTCATTTTTTTTAAACTGACAGAACTGGAAAGAGAATGCATCCACTAAAATGAAAGAAAACATTTCATAATATTGGCCTAATTTTTGGTACACCGTTACATTTGCTTGCAGTGATGCATCATTACCTTTGTAGTTAACCTTGAAACCAATTGAGCCCACACTTTCATCCGTTTGAAGGTGCAACCACATCTGATTGCTCATGCTCACAATTAAGTCTGGTACAAAGCTCCCGGTTAACCTATAGATAGAAGAAAATATCTGTAAAGCCATTAAGTGAGTAGATTTGTTTTTCTTTTTGTAAGAAATCTAAATAATTATCAAGCAATTTTTTTTTAATGTTTGCTTTTAAATTCATTGCATTCAGCTCACGCTAAATCAGTTATTTACTGGCTCTCACATTTCCAATGATTGGAAATTTGATAGTAGCCTATAAACACATGCAACTACTGCTTATGTTGTATTGAAATATTTCATCTCACCTTCAGCTGCTGCTCCAGAAAGACATGAAACTTCCCTAATCCTTAACCTTATCTGACAGTCCAGGGTCCATTACTCAGGTACATGAAGGCATATCAATGGCACTAAAAGCCCATAATGAGGTATTACAGTGATTCTGTGATTTTTCTGGTATGTGACTACCCACTTTGAAATACATGCCTTGTATTTAAAAGAAATTTGAAGCAGCAACATTATTATGAAGGTCTGTGCTTTCTCTGCACTCTCACCTCATCACCACTTCTACAACAAAGGAAGAACAGCCTTACAAGACCCAGCTGCTGTCTATTCCTTTATTAAGAAAACTAACAAATGCCACAACTTTAAAACCTTTTACTGTTATAGGATGCTGATTAATGGAAAGAACTAAACTAGATTTTTCTCCTTTTTTTGCTTTTTAAAAAAATTTAATATTGTTTGCAAAAATTTGCAAATCAGTGCAATTCTAAATGTTGATTCTATTTACTGAATGAACAGTGTGAAAGCAATAAGGAAATGTTGTGAAAGCTGCAGTTTTATGTTATATTGCATTTTCTTCCCAAAATTTTGTCTCAAATTTGGTTATAGTTTATTATCTAAAATGAAATGCTTAAAAGTTTCCATACATTTTTCATTCTTGTAAAGTGGATACAAGCACAATACTGTGTAACACTGAGAACTGTTCATTTTTTGAAGTTCTAACCATTCTTTAAAGGTAGCTGAAACTTAAAATGGATTATTCTAAATGTATTTTAAAGTTAATTTTAGTTCTTCCCTCTGGTCTTTTTTAGCTTCCTTCTGTATTAAATAGTCTGCTGTGGGAAAAAACATGTCTGTTTCCCACATCTGTGTTCACAGATGGAGCTACTAGAAAGACTCTTGCCAGAACTGAACAAGTAAATGCCTGGCCAAAATAACATATTAACTGCTCATTCCTGCACTAAGGGAAAGTGTCTTCAGTGAGTTCAGTCTTTGCCAAATTAGTAGATTAACAGGATGTTTCTGAGAAACAACACTGATGTAATGGCTAACAGAGTTTTGTAATTCACTGGTGACTGACAGTATGTAGGTTTGAATATTAAGACCACTGAGAATATTAATCTCTCTGTTGTGTCACACTGAATAATTTCTATGATAAACATCCATAAAAATGTTCAGCTTTTCCATTTTCTGAAATTATTTATAAATACATTTTTTTCATTCGTAGTTTTAACAAGAAATACTTTCCTATTAAATACTACAAGAGGAAAACAACATTAAAAATACATTTAAAAGAAAAAGAATAAATGAAGAGAACACAAAAATCACTTGTTGCTCTATTTTTAGTCCTTAGGGATCCCTGTAAAACATTTAGGAATGGGCCACAGAGCAATAAGATCCAGAAAAAACATTATTATAGGAAGGAAGCTATTTAAGAAAATAATGAAAGCCTGCAGTTGAGAATTATTCTTTCAGTCCTTCTGGGGGTTTATATAGTTTCCTCTACCCTGGATTCAGTACATAGATTCCTCTCCTGCAAGTACATGTTCCCTTTTAAGAGCTGAATAGTGAGCACTGACAGCAGTAGAAATGGAAGGATGTGATTATGATGTCTCCCTTTTCATTAAATAGCTTAACAGTTACAACACTCAGCAGGGTGTTTTCCACTTCTTCCTCTATGACTCCAGAACTACTCCTCCCACATAGTAGTGGCATATATTCTCCCCCTGAGAGAGTATACTGAAGACTAGGTTTGAGGATATTCAGAAGATTGTAACACTCTTCATTTGCTGAAGACAACCTGTAATATGAGATTGGACAGATGCATTTCACAATTTGTAAGCTGGATTTTCAAAAGACATGTTACAGGAACCAGTGCCTAAATGGATATTACATTAAAAGTCACCTGCAGCAATTGTTAGACCAAGCTGCTGAAAACCATCTTCATGAAAATGTGCTGTGACTAATATATGGAGGAGAACCCACCCTTTTTTCCCCTTCTTCCCCTCTATCCCTTGGTAATAACA
>VWYP01029073.1:6660-28248 GCA_013400435.1 Pycnonotus jocosus
TCAGCTCAGCTCAGCTCAATTCATTCCTCCCAGCCCAGCCCAGCTCAGCTCATCCCTCCCAGCTCAGTTCATCCTTCCCAGCCCAGCCCAGCCCAGCCCAGTTCATCCCTCCCAGCTCAGCCCAGCCCTCCCAGCCCATCTCCCTCTCCTGACAGCTCACTGCAGGCTGCCACGTGCTCTTCCAAGCAGAAAACATTCCAGTGGACACCAGACCAGAGGGGCTGCAATTACTTAGGTAGTAAATAATTCAGATATTAGGAAAGAATTGTTCCCTGGGAGGGTGGGCAGGCCCTGGCACACAGCTGTGGCTGCCCCTGGATCCCTGGCAGTGCCCAAGGCCAGGCTGGACAGGGCTTGGAACCACCTGGGACAATGGAAGGTGTCCCATGGCAGGGGTGGCACTGGATGGGCTTTAAGGTCCCTTCCCACCCAAACCATTCCATGGTTCCTTGGCATTCCATGTCTCCATGATAACAATATCCACCCTGGAGGCCTCCATTCGATTTATTCCACCCAACACTTGGAAGCACAGCTGGGTCTGGAGCACTCAGAGGCCTTCTCCAGCCCCTGGCAGCTCTGGGGCTGTTCCTGGGAGGGAACACTGCTCTTTTTTCCCCACCTTTGTACATTTGCTATTCCTCCAAAGGCTTTCCCTCATGGCACACAGAATTCCCTGAGCCTCAGTTCCCAGTGCAGCTCCCAGGCTGTGCCTCAGCCCTGCCTCACCTTCCCCTGCAGCACTGCTGGCTGTGGCACCACTGCTGAGCTGGAGGGATGATCACATCTCTGGGGCTGACTCTGCTACTCTCATCTGGGAAAATATTCCCAATAAAATCCAACCTCAGTTTTCATCCAAGGCTCAGTGTGAATCCCAGCTTGGCAGAGCACTCCCTGTTCTTTTCATAGAAGCACAGAACCATGGAATGGTTTGGGTGGGAAGGGACCTCAAAACCCACCAGTGCCAGCCCAGCCATGGCAGGGACACCTCCCACTGTCCCAGAGTGCTCCAAACCCTGTCCAGCCTGGCCTTGGGCACTGCCAGGGATCCAGGGACAGCCACATCCATGACAAAATTCTCCTTAGACTGAGAGGTACAGCCTGGAGGAAAAATCACTGAGAAAAACGTAGAGACAGAACTGAAGAGCCATTGGGGAGGAAAAAAGTGGAATTCTTGTGTGTTTCTGCAGCTACAGTAGTACAAAGGGAAGCCCACAGGGTGTCATGAGAGTGTCAGGAACAACCAAAAAACCCCAAATAATCCCCAAACCCTCTGTGCACCAAAGGCTTCCCACACAGCTCCTCTCCTGGGAAGTGCACACAGAACATTCCTGGTGCCTGTGGCTCCCTTCCTGCTTTGAAATCTACTGAGGAGTGAGAACATTTGGCCCTTTAGGAATTCTTTATAACCAATAAATAATCCCAGAGCACTTTGCAAAGATGGTAATAAGCTTTAGCATTGCTTTAGCAACAGGAATCATGGAATATCCTGAGCTGGAAGGGACACAAAGGGATCATCCAGTCCCACCCCTGGCCCTGCAGAAACACCCCAAAATCCCATCCTGGCATCTCTGGAGCAGTGTCCAAGCTCTCCTGGAGCTCTGGAGCTCTGCCCATTCCCTGGGGAGCCTGGGCAGTGCCCAGCACCCTCTGGGGGAAGAACCTTTCCCTAAAATCCAACCCAAACCAAGCTTCATCCAGGCTGGCCTTGGACACTTCCAGGCACAGCTCTTCTGGGCAACCCAAGGTATAAATTTTAGATTCGTGACAGAAAAAGTACTGTGAATTGTCCTAAGAAAGAAACAAAAGTTGTTGTAGTGAATTTATCCTAAATTTTCTAGATTTCAATAAAAACTACTATTTATTTTTCCTGAACTGTCAGCAGATGGGACATAACCCTTCAAATCACATTCCTACAACCTGGTTCAATATTCTCATAGAAACTGTGGTGTTCTGCAGGGCTGCAAAGGGGGGAATTCTTCCAGGGAAACAAAGAGCTCTTGGATCTGAGGTGAGATTTCCCTCCCTGCTGCATCCAGGGAATGTCCCCAGCACTGGAACCTCAGCAGATGTTTGGGAGCAGCCGAGGTGGCCCCGAGGGAGGAGCAAACACCACAAACCAACCCAGGCAGGGCTGCAGGCACAGACCCCCCTGGGCATTCCCTGCCTTGCAAATTTTATGAGCTTGGGCCATCAATATTTTATGGCTGCAGCCATCCAGGCACGCTCCAGGAGCTGTGGGGGACAGCAGGGACACAGGAACCACTCCTGGCCATTATCCCAGGCCAGCAGCTGAGCCCAGGGCCCCCAGTGGGAACCAGATCCTGCAGAATTCCAGTGGGAAGAGATTGGTTGGATTGGAGCAGATACTGCAGAATTCCAGTGGGAAGAGATTGGTTGGATTGGAGCAGATACTGCAGAATTCCAGTGGGAAGAGATTGGTTGGATTGGAGCAGATACTGCAGAATTTGACTGGGAAGTGTTGGATTGGAGCAGATTCTGCAGAATTCCAGTGGGAAGAGGATCCTTGGATTGGAGTAGACACTGCAGAATTTGAATGGGAAGAGGATCCTTGGATTGGAGCAGATTCTGCAGAATTCCAGTGGGAGGAGATTGGTTGGATTGGAGCAGATTCTGCAGAATTTGAATGGGAAGAGGATCCCTGGATTGGAGCAGATTCTGCAGAATTCCAATGGGAAGTGTTGGATTGGAGCAGATTCTGCAGAATTCCAATGGGAAGTGTTCGATTGGAGCAGATTCTGCAGAATTCCAATGGGAAGAGGATCCCTGGATTGGAGCAGATTCTGCAGAATTGAATGCAAAGAGGATCCTTGGATTGGAGCAGACACTGCAGAATTCCAATGGGAAGAGGATCCCTGGATTGGAGCAGATTCTGCAGAATTCCAATGGGAAGAGGATCCCTGGATTGGAGCAGATACTGCAGAATTCCAATGGGAAGAGGATCCTTGGGTTGGAGCAGATACTGCAGAATTGCAATGGGAAGAGGATCCCTGGATTGGAGCAGACACTGCAGAATTGAATGGGAAGAGGATCCTTGGGTTGGAGCAGATTCTGCAGAATTCCAACGGGAAGAGGATCCTTGGATTGGAGCATCCACGGGATGTACCCAAACTTTGCCAAAGCTGGCATTTCAGAATGCCTTTGGTGTGGGAAAATCCTTTCTTGGTTTTCCATGCCCAATCCCTGGAGTCCCTTGGCTGCACGGAGCTCCTGCCTGTGGCCCCTGTTCTGATCTGTCACTGTCCCTCAGGGCTCTCAGGCTGTCACCTCAAACCCCAGCCCCACGGACAGCAGCTTTGGGAGGGATGTCCCAATGTTATCCCCCCTCCTGTGCCCTCCAGCGTCACTGATGGGCCCCATCTGCCCTTAAAAACCTTCCCTGGAGCAGCTCTGTGTCCTGCAGGGGGGAACTCTTGGGGAATTTGGTGTCCCAAATTCTCACCTAAATATTCCCCGCTGTGTTTTGAGAGCAGGAGTTCTTGTCCTCTCTGCTCTGGGTAGCAGCAATGGGACAATCCCCTCCTCTTGCAGCTGCATTTCTGGTAGTGGCAGACCATGACTGCTGCTCTCCAGTGTTCCCAGGTGGAAATCACCCCCTTTTTCATGTGTTCACATCGTTCCTGTTGATTTTTACAAAACCATCACAAATGGTCTCATTCCTGGTGGGAAAGCAGAACTTTCCCCAGCAGGAAAATCCACAGAGACAAATCCCATTTGTCTCTGCCTCCCTGGGAGCTGTTTCTCTTGGAAAACTCCCTTTGTTGACTCCACTTGGGCCTCTCTTCAGGGAGGGTTTCAGAGTTTCACCAAAATCCCTCATTCTATCCTGGGTTGTGCCCCCACACCTGCAGGGTCTCGTATTCCAGCAGAGCAGGAAGCTGCCCTGGTGGGATTTGGTGGGATTTGCTTTGGACCAGCCCATGTTGGTTTTTACCTTCACGTGCTCCCCTGGCAGGATTTTCAGATGGATTTTGTTGATCCATCCAGTCCTTTCAGGAGGTGAAGTTAAATGGAGCAGAGAACCCCTCGAGTTCTCCTTTCCCCATTTTAAAGATATTCCTCATGTTTATCCTGTTCCTGTTTGGACACTCAGCCTCTTCTCTCTGTGAGATCTCAACCCCCTCACTGGCAGCTCCGAGGTCACTTTACCAAATTCCCTCTGCACGAATGAAACATGACCCAGCTGATTTGGGATATTCCTCATGTTTATCCTATTCCTGTTTGGACACTCAGCCTCTTCTCTCTGTGAAAATCCCAAACTCCTCACTGGCAGCTCCAAGGTCACTTTACCAAATTCCCTCTGCAGGAGTGAAATCTGACCCGGCTGATTTGGGACATTCCTCATGTTTATCCTGTTTCCATTTAGACACAGCCTCTTCTCTCTGTGAGATCCCAAACTTCTCACCGGCAGCTCCAGGGTCACTTTACCAAATTCCCTCTGCACGAATGAAACATGACCCGGCTGATTTGGGACATTCCTCATGTTTATCCTGTTCCTGTTTGGACACTCGGCCTCTTTTCTCTCTGTGAGATCCCAAACTCCTCACTGGCAGCTCCGAGGTCACTTTACCAAATTCCCTCTGCACGAGTGAAATCTGACCCGGCTGATTTGGGGACATCCAGAGCCTTTGAGAGACCTTTAATCTTTCCTTACTTCAGCTTCAATCCTTTTTCAGTGGCATTTACTGTGACTCACCTGATCACAAGTGACCTTTTCCAGCACAACTGAAACAGAACAAATCCCTGCCGTGCCTGGAATCACGGAGTCCTTTGGGTTGGAAAAGCCCTGGGACACCACTGAGCCCAACCCTTCCCCCAGCACTGCCAAGGCCACCAGTGTCCCCAAGTGCCACATCCACAGGGCTTTTAACTCCCTCTGCTGTGGACAACCCCAGAGCTGGGAATTCAACTGCCACAGGGCAGGGCTGGATGGGATTTGGGGCAGGAATTGTTCCCTGGGAGGGTGGGAAGGGGCTGGGATGGAATTTCCAGAGCAGCTGTGGCTGCCCCTGGATCCCTGGCAGTGCCCAAGGCCAGGTTGGACACTGGGGCTTGGAGCAGCCTGGGACAGTGGGAAGTGTCCCTGCTATGGCCAGGGTGGGACAGGTCCCTTTAAGGTCCCTCCCAGCCCAGCCCAGCCCAGCCCATTCCATGCCTTTGCAATGTTTTCTTAGAGCTGCTTTAATGCCCGAGCTTTGGGGATTTCTCCCTTTGCAATGGAAGGGAAACATCCAGCAGCCCTTGGGAGATGACCCGGCCCTTCCCCGCTCCAAACTGCAGCTCCTGAGGCAGCGAGGCCGCACCAGCTCCTGTTCCAGAGCAGCCTGGATCCACCTGGATCCACCTNCGCTCCTCCTTTTCCACCTTCCCCTTTCCCAGCCCCCAGCACAGCCCTGTCCGTGATTCCCCGCCTGTTCCGGGGCCCTTCCCGGTGTCGGTGTCCCCGAGCTGGCTTTGTTCCATCTCTCCCGGAGCACAAAGCTGCGCAGAAATCCCAATTTTGGGAAGGAAGCCTGGCTCGTCCCAGCCCCGCTCCGGGCTAAGGAGGCTGCGGAGCCCTGGCAGTGATGCTCATTCCTTTATTTTTGTGTCGTTGCCATCCTGGAGGGCGCTGGCGCTCCCTGGGGTCGAAGCTACATTACAGCACAGTGAGGAGCGTCCATCCCGCCAGGAACGGCCTCTCTCCAGACACTATGTATAATATATATATATTTATAATATGTCCTGTATATTCCTATGTATAGAGTGACAAGGATGGGCCACCAGACAGTAAAACTTTTGATTTCTAAATAAATCACCAGAGCAACAGGCACGAAAATTTGGTCCTAATCGAGGCCCTCACCTTGTCCATGAACCCGCAGAAGACCCGCACCCCCCTCCCCGCGCAAAAACGGCCAAACCCGACCCCCCAAAAGAACAACAACAACAAAAGGCGGCCCCAGCCCCGCCCCGCCCGGCCCCGAGNGTCCCTGCTCCTTCCTTGCTCTCCCTGTGGGCTGTGCATGGATGTCCCTGGTTAATCTGATTTCTGCTCTTACCCCCAGGCTCTTCTCTCCTCCCTGTGCAAGAGCTGCCTTCCCCCACTGGGGCGGCTCCTGGCCAGCTGCTCCTGCTCCAGCTCCCCCTTTCCCAGCTCCCCCTTTCCCAGCTCCCGCTTTTCCAACTTCCTCTTTCCCAGCTCCCCTTTTCCCAGCTCCCTTTTCCAGCTGCCCTTTCTCAGCTNCGAAGCTACATTACAGCACAGTGAGGAGCGTCCATCCCGCCAGGAACGGCCTCTCTCCAGACACTATGTATAATATATATATATTTATAATATGTCCTGTATATTCCTATGTATAGAGTGACAAGGATGGGCCACCAGACAGTAAAACTTTTGATTTCTAAATAAATCACCAGAGCAACAGGCACGAAAATTTGGTCCTAATCGAGGCCCTCACCTTGTCCATGAACCCGCAGAAGACCCGCACCCCCCTCCCCGCGCAAAAACGGCCAAACCCGACCCCCCAAAAGAACAACAACAACAAAAGGCGGCCCCAGCCCCGCCCCGCCCGGCCCCGAGGAGCAGCCCCGGTGGGACACACGGACACCCAACGCCACCGACACACAGCGGGCACCAGCGCCACCCCGAGCGCCCCCGGCCCTCCCGGGAAAGCTCCTGGGCAGTGCCGGGGATGGAGGGAGCTACGAGCGGCCCTGGGATGCTGGAAGTACCTCATCCCCTTCCCCTGTGCTGTGCTGGAAGGGATTGCCCAGGATCCCACCGTGATCCCGGCCCTGCTGGAGCTGGGCACGGGCCTGTCCCCGGCCATGGCACAGGGACAACCGATGGGTACTGGGGGAAAGCGGCCTGGGGGACAGCCACGCGTCCCGGGGGACAGTTACCCTTCCTGGGGACAGACACCCTTCCCTGGGGGACAGCCACACTTCCCAGGTCACAGTCTCCCTTCCTGGGATGCTCCATGGCCCGGGGCACGCCGGAGGATGGGGACACCCTCAGCTCCTGAGTTGTTTCCTGTACCCCAGGTGCGAGCAGAGGCAAGAGAAGGTCACTGGTTCATCACTTTGGGGCTCCACTGAAGGGGAACTGGGACTGCTGGAAAACAAGGCAGGGAGGAAATTCTACTCCTGCAGGCCCCCCCAAGCTTCTCCTCATTCTGAGTCTGCCCTTCCTGCCCCTGACTCCCAGATGCTTTCCTGGAAATTAAATAAAGAACCGGCTCTCCCAAGCACTGCTGTTCCATAGGATCAGGGAACCATGGACTGGTTTGGGCTGGAAGGGACCTTAAAGCTCACCCAGTGCCACCCCTGCCATGGGCAGGGACACCTCCCACTGTGCCAGGCTGCTCCAAGCCTGGGATGGTTTCACAGGACCAGCTCGCTCTGGGGGATGTCCTTGGGCACCCCTGGCTGTGGGGGGTACCCCACACATGGAGTGTACCCCACACATGGGGTCAGAGCTGACCCCACACCATGGAGGGGACAAATCTGCCACTCCCCAAACACCTCCCTCTGCTCCCTCCTGCCCAGCCTGGGCCTGGCTGCTGCCAGAGGGAGGGAGCTCAGTGCTTGGAGCAAGCTCCAGCTTCTCCTGAGCCAGGTGCCAGGCTGGGGGAGAAGGGGACAAAGACTCTAGAGGGACAGAGGGTGTCATGGGGCACAGATGGGAACGGGAAGGGGGCAGAGGGCAATGAGGGAGTGCTCAAGGCAGGACAGTGTTGGCTGGGAAGGGGAGAAGATCCCCAGTGGCAGTGCAGGGATGAGTTGGGGACAGCTGGGAAGGGCAGTGGGTGGCCCAGCATGGCCACGTGGGGATGGGACACGGCTGCTGTGTGACCTGCCTCACTCTGAGCTTGGCACAGCTCCTGGTTCCCTCTGCATGTTCCCATTCCAGCCTGTGCCCTGCTCCCTCACCCCTGTCCTGAGTGCAGGAGCAGCGAGGGCAGCAGGGACCAGTCCAACAGCAAAGATCAGCCTGCCCAGAACAGCCCTGGAGCCTCCTCTCCTTCCCTGGGGAGATCCCAAACCCATCTGGACACAACCCTGAGCAATCCAGGGGCCTAGACGAGCTCCAGGCTCCCCTCCAACCTCATCCATCCTGTGAAGGAATTCTCTTTGTTGCCAGAGGACTTTCCCTACCTGCAATCCTCTGACCTGCCCTCCCTGGAGCTGCCCTTTGCTGACCCATCTCCTCCCAGGAGAGCCAGGGGTCACTCCCTCATCCATAAGGATCCCATCAAACACAGGGATCTCATCAAACACAGGGATGTCCCTGCCTGCACCATCCCAGGGACACCATAACTTGGATGTCCCCACCTCCACCACCCCAGGGACACCACAACTGGGCTGACCCCACCTCCACCACCCCAGGGACACCACAGCTGCTGGCCTGGCACTTCCCAACTTCCCTCCACCCCAAAGCCGTGTCCTGCAGGAACACTGGGCGCTGTCCCTGTGCCCGCAGCTGCTGGGGGATTTTCAGATGGATTCAACCCCCAGAGCCCTCGTGGCTTCCCCCTCTTACCCATCACCATTCCACATCCAGTCCTCCACACCCCACCAGGAAGTTTGTCCCAACCAGGAGGTGACAGAGGTGCCCTCCATGTGCCATCGCCCAGGGGACAGCGATGCCATCACTGCCCTGGGTGTCATCTCCTTGTCCCACATTTCTCTGTTGTCTTTGGCTGCAGGGTGGAGCCTCTCTCAGGCTGAGGGGGTCCTTGGAGGGGCGCTGGAAGGGGGTGAAGGTTTCCACCTCTTGCTGTTGTCAGGAGTTCCACACCCACAGGATGGGCTGGGAGTGACCTCAGCATCAGGAACCTCGGTGGGGCTGTCCCCAGAGAGTCTCCAGAGCGTGGACAGAGCCCTGGGCTTTGGGTGACATGTTCTGGTGACTCTGCAAGCCCTGTGGATGGAGATGGAGCTCCAGGAGTGACAGCCGTGCCCACAGTCACCGAGGTGTCCCTGCTGCCACCGCTGTTGATGCAGCCAAGGCGCTGCCACCACAGAGTCTCTCAATCCATGCAGAAATCTCCAAATCCCCTGGGATCCAGCAAAACAAAGCCAGCACAGGGGGCCAGGGCAGCCTCAGCTTCTGCCAAAGCCCCTGGAGAGGGAGCCATGCCCCTCCTGCCTGGGTGGAGCAGCGTCCTGGCGGTGTCCCCGTGCCCAGCCCCGTGCCAGGGCGGTGTCCCCGTGCCCAGCCCCGTGCCAGGGCCATGTCCCCATGCCCAGCCCTGTGCCAGGGCCGTGTCCCTGGGAGCTGGGCAGACCTGGGGTGGGCAGCACGGTGCCCACTTGGCAGCCTGGATGTCCATCAGTCCGAGCGCGAATCCTCACCCGCTCCATAAATAAATAGGTTAAATAAATAAAGTGACAGATCCGGATCAGGGGGGCGGAGGAAGGGGAGGAGGAATGGAGGGAGGGAAGGAGGGAGGGGCAGCCACCCTGGCCCGGGGCCGTTCGTGTCTCGCACAAACACACACAAAGTAGCTGAGGACGAGCTGGGGCCGCTGGGCAGAGCCCCCTTCGGCCCTCGGGGGCTCAGTCCGGGACGAGGTGTCCGGGCCGTCACTCCTGGGCCGGCAGTGGGGCGGGACACGGGGAGCTGGAGGCCAGGGACACGTGGGTGGTGGAGGACGGCAGCGACCGCGGCGTTTGGCACCTGGGGACACAGACAGAGACACTCTGGGGCTGCTGCCCTGCCGCGCCTTCCCAGCACCCCCTCCCCCAAATTCCAGCGCTTTTCCTGGTTATTTGTTGTGCTGGCAGCACCGAAGGGCAGCCCTTGATGGGTGGGATAGTTTGGGTCCGGGATATAGGAATAACATGGAAATCAGGGAATGGTTTGGGTTGGGGAGATCTGACAACTCATCCAGGGGGCAGGGACACCTTCCACTCTCCCAGAGTGCTCCAAGACCCAATGCCCAACCTGGCCTTGGGCACTGCCAGGGATCCAGGGGCAGCCACAGCTGCTCTGGGCACCCTGTGCCAGGGCCTGCCCACCCTGCCAGGGAACAATTCCTGCCCAAAATCCCATCCAGCCCTGCCCTCTGGCAGTGGGAACCATTCCCTGTGTCCTGTCCCTCCATCCTTGTCCCCAGTCCCTCTCCAGCTCTCCTGGAGCCCCTTTAGGCCCTGCCAGGGGCTCTGAGCTCTCCCTGGATCCTTCTCCTCCCAGGTGAGCATCCCCAGCTCTCCCAGCCTGGCTCCAGCCCTGGAGCAGCTCCATGGCTTCCTCTGGGCTCTCTCCAGCAGCTCCAGGTCTCTCCTGCACAGAGCTCCACACGATGCTGTTCCACAGCACAACCTCAGCACCATTCCAAACTCTGACCACAGCCAGCAGCTCATGGGCAGGCTCAGCAGCTTTGCTGTGACTCCTCTCCTGTCCCCAGCCCCCAGTGGGTCCCCACAGAACATCCTGGCTGTGTCCCCCACGTGCTGCAGTGCATTTCCCACACCCAAGCAAATTATTCTGTGTAAGGAAAAAGTTTTGGATTCCTTCTGAACTTCAAAGGAAAATGGACTGGAATGTTCTGTGATATTCACACCATGATTGGCTCCTGCCAGTGCCAGGACAGGAGCACCTGTTGGACCTTCTATAGCTGCTCCTCAGAAATGTAGCTGATTTCTATTGGCCAGCAAGCCAAAAGCCCTCCTAAAACATTCAGTACTTAAGAAGGAGCAAAGAGGTGCTCAGGTGCTTTTTGGGGTGTCTTAGCCAGGTGTAAGGGGCTTTCCTACATCTGTGCACGGCCTTGCTTTGGTTTTGTACCATTTGTTATTTTATCATTAACTAAAACCTTTTGCTTTTTCAGAACACTCCCAATGAGCCATCTCGAATTATTCCCAGCCATTCTGAGCAGTGCTGGCCACCCTCAGAGCTGGACACAGCTGGGTGAGGTGTTGGGAATGGTGAGACAGGAAATCTTGTGGATATGATTGTTTGGCAAGAGATTCTGAAAATATTAAGTCTGTGAATGAAGTGGAGATGGTGGTGAGTTCTGAGATGCGAAAAAGCCACCTAGAAGACAGGATATTGTGCAACAACCCTGGCAAACAAAGGAATACCAAAGAAATCAGGGGGAGGGGATTCCTGCTAGCATGGCAGGAAAAGGGTCGTTTAGAAAGTATCTTTTAAGGTTTAAAATGTAGCCCCTATGGTAATTTAGTAGCCCCTATAGGCTGTATGTAAATGTAATAAGATTTGTGTCCCATACCAGTTGGTTACTGTAAGTTAGAATATTCAACAGACAAGGAGATAAAACTGTAAAGAAACAGGATGTACTCCTCTTGGATGGCCCTCTTGGGACATTGGGGCTCTGGGGACAAGCACCCTGTTTGATGACCCTCTTGGGACATTGGGGCTCTGGGGACAAGCACCCTGTTTGATGACCCTCTCAGCTGGACGCTGGCAGCTGGGAACAGGGCTCCCTCCACCCTGGGCCTTGCAATAAATATCCACGTGTCTCAAGAGCAACCCTGTCCTCCAGAGATCTCCTCATTACCGCCATTGGCGATAGACTTTGTTACAGTGAGGCTGCTGTAAGGTTGTATCAGCCACGGCTGGCACTCACCAGGAGCGGGATTTGCGCACTCTGGAGGCCGCTGGCCGCTCCAGGAGGCTGTCCAGGCGCATCAGCCTCTCCAGGTGCAGCGCCCGCGGGTCCTGCTCCGCCGCCTCCCTGCTGCGCTCAAACTCAAAGATGGCCGGCGGGGACAGGTCCAGCTCCAGGAACATGATGTTCTCAGCCTGCCCAGGGACAGGGACACACGACACGGGGGTCACCGTGGCTCCGGCTCTGGCAGCCCACGCTGAGTGGGATCCTCCCCTGGCTGCTCTGGCACGGCCACACAGGCTCTGCTCCAGCCTCTCCCAGGGCTGAGCAGCCCTGTCCTTTCCAATGGCAGGAGCTGCTGGAGCCAGAGAGCCACGAGCTCCACGACTGAAGCCGTGAGGATAAAGCTGGGAGCTTGAATTGGCGTATCCCAGATCCTCGTGAGCTTTACTCCATCTTCTCTCCCAGTGTTATCCACCCCTCCACCCATCCACTCACTGTCTGCCTTCATCCATCCACCTCCAGCTCTCCATTCACCTTCATCCATCCACCTGCCCATCCACACGTTCATACACCTCCATCCATCCGTCCATCTATCCATCTACATCCATCCATCCACCTGCCCATCCACACATTCATACACCTCCATCCATCTGTCCATCCATCCATCCACCTGCCCATCCACACATTCATACACCTCCATCCACATATCCATCCATCCACACATCCATCCATCCATTCACATCCATCCATCCACATCCATCCATGTCCATCCATGCATCATCCATGGATCCATCCATCTACCCATTCATACACATCCATCCATGTATATCCATCCATCCATCCATCCATCCATCCACGTCTATCCATCCATTCACATCCATATCCATCCATCCATTACTATATCTCCATCCATCCATCTATCCATGGATCCATCAATCCATCATCCATCCACATCCATCCACATCCATCCATGTCCATCCCTTCATCCACACATCCATCCATCCATTCATCCATCATCCATCCATCCATGTCCATCCATCCATCCACACATCCATCCATCCATGTCCATCCATCCATCCACACATCCATCCATCATCCATCATCCATCCACATCCATCCACATCCATCCACACATCCATCCATCCACATCCCTCTATCCATCCCATTAATCCAAGCCCTTCCCACGCCCTGGCCCACGCCAGTGTCCCCTCAGGTACCCGGAAGCGGGGGTGGGATCTCCTGGCCATGGCCACCCGGGCGTACTGGCTGATGGGCCGCTTGTAGCCCACGGCGGAGGTTGGGCGCCTCTTCATCTGGGAGCTGTTCCTGCAGCACACGGAGCGGGAATGTCAACGAGGGAGCTGCATCAGCAAGGGAAGGACAGGGACAGGGACGGGGACACAGGGACAGGAATGGGGACACAGGGACGGGGACACAGGGACGGGGACGTACCCTCCAGTGGGAACCAGTGGCTGGAATTTCCACTGGTCCTCGTCGCTGTCGAAGTACAGGCGGTTCATGATCTTGTTCTTCTCCTCGGGAGGGATGAAGTTCTCGATGATCAAGTACCTGAGGGATGGAGCAGGAGTGATGGGAGAGGAAGGGGTTAATGGGACAGGAGACAGAAGATAGGTGGGAAAGGGAGAGGAAAGGCAGGAAGAGGAGACATGGAAGGGAGAAGAAACATCCAGAGGATGGAAATGTGATGGAAGTGGAGAGGTTGAAGCAACAGATGCAGCCACAGAGACGGGAGAGGCAGGACAGGATGAGCATCAGAGAGGAGCCCGGACCCCTGGGAGCTCCAGGCAGGACCAGGACCCCTTCCCTCCTCTCCTCTCATGTCTGCTTCCCACTGCCCAACCTGAAAATCAAGGAAAGCTCAACGATGCCAAGTGGACCCCAGAGGGAATCTTTTCTTCCATGTTTTTTGGGGCAAGTCCAGCAGTTCTCAAAAACTGCCCTGCTCTGAGTCCCTGAGCCCTTCTCTGAGCCCCCCAGCCCTGCTCTGAGCCCCCCAGCCCTGCTCTAACACCCCAGTCCTGCTCTGAGCCCCCCATCTCTGCTCTGCACACCCATTTCTTCAAGCCCACCCATGCCCAGGGGACCCCCCAGCCCCTCACAAACACCTACTTGAGCTTCAGCTCCCGGGTCTGCTCGTTCTGGGCCTCCTCCAGGTCCTGGCGCACACGGATGTACTCATCGTGCTGGTCCTGGATCTCAGCCTTCACAGCCTGGAGCTTGGCATAGAGCTGGGAGAGGGGAACAGCACCTCAGCCCTGCCCCCTGGGGCTGGGGACCCCTGGGAGGGACATCCTCATCCCCGTCCCTGTCCCCACCTGCCCTGCTCTCACCTTCTTGAGCTTCTTGGTTTTGATCTCCACCTCCTGCTGCAGGGACGTGTAGGTCTCCCGCAGCTCCATGGTCTCCTCGTCCCTCAGCAGCATCTCCTGCTGCATCTCTCGTTCCCTGCGTTTCTGTGGGGCAGGGACAGGGTTGGAGGTGGGGCCGGGCACGGGGGAGCGGCCCTGGGACAGCCCTGTCACCCTCCTGTCACCACCCCCGGGTACCTGCTCTGCGATCTCCTGCCGCCTCAGCTCCAGCATCTTCTGCTGCTCGTTGGTGTGGTCCACGATGGTCCTGCCCCCGATGAGCAGCTTGCTCTCCATGGCCTGGAGGGGACACGGGGTCAGGGCAGGGCTCCCCACTCCCACCCCTGGGATTTGCCCCACGCCGCCCTCACTGGTTGGTCACCCCCATCCCTGACCCCTGTCCCCATCCCTGCTCTCTGGGAGGTGGGAACGCTCGTGTGCTGGAGCTGATGCACGATTAATTAAATATTGGGAACAATTCCTCCCTGGACAGGGCTGTCCTGCCCAGGGCAGAGGTGGATCCCCCATCCCTGGAGGGGTTTAAAAGCCCTGTGGGTGTGGCACTTGGGGACAGCGGTGGCCTTGGCAGTGCTCGGTGATCCTTGAAGGGCTTTTCCCACAATTCCACGATTCCATGGACACCCGGCAGCCCCGGGGCTGGTTCAGCACCACGGGGACAGCAGCAGAGGCTGCCCGGGGTGTGGGTGACGTGTCCCCTCCACAGGGCCGCTGGCTCCCAGCCCGGGCTGCTTCTGCTTCCTTCCGCACAGCTGCGATCCCAGGGATGGGCGGCAGCTGCAGAACGGCCCCCGCCCCCGCAGGGGATGTGCACACAGGGAAGGGCACGGAGAAATGCACAAACACACAAATATACACACAAACACACAAATACACACACAAACACACAAATACACACACAAACACACAAATATACACACACAGAGGATGTGCACACAGGGAAGGGCACGGAGAAATGCACAAACACACAAATACACACACAAACACACAAATATACACACACAGAGGATGTGCACACAGGGAAGGGCACGGAGAAATGCTCAAACACAAATATACACACAAATACATAAATACACACACAGAGGGGATGTGGACACAGGGAAGAGCACGGAGAAATGCACAAACACACAAATACACACACAAATAAACAAATATACACACACAGAGGATGTGCACACAGGAAAGAGCACAGAGAAATGCACACACACACAAATACACAAATACACAAATACACACACAGAGGATGTGCACACAGAAAAGAGCACAGAGAAATGCACAAATACACAAATAAACACAAATACACACACAGGGGCTGAGTACACAGAAAAGAGCACAGAGAAAAGCACAAGCACACAAATACACACACAAACACACACACAGGGGCTGTGCACACAGGAAAGAGCACAGAGAAATGCACGCACACAAATACACACACAGGGGCTGTGCACGCAGAAATGTGTGCACACAAATACACACACAAATACACAAACACAGAAATGTGCACACAGAAATGCACAAACACACAAATACACACTCACATAGAGGCTGGGCACACAGAAATGTGCAAACAGAAATGCACACACACAAATACACACACACACAGGGGCTGTGCACACAGGAAAGAGCACAGAGAAATGCACGCACACAAATACACACACAGGGGCTGTGCACGCAGAAATGTGTGCACACAAATACACACACAAATACACAAACACAGAAATGTGCACACAGAAATGCACAAACACACAAATACACACTCACATAGAGGCTGGGCACACAGAAATGTGCAAACAGAAATGCACACACACAAATACACACACACACAGGGGCTGTGCACATAGATATGTACATATAGAAATGCACACACACACAAATACACAAATACACACACACAGGGGCTGTGCACATAGATATGTACACACAGAAATGCACACACACACAAATACACAAATACACACAGGGGGTCTGCACACAGGAGCTGTGCACACAGAAATGAACAAACACAAACACACACAGAAATGCGCACACAGAAATGCACAAACACAAATACACACACACAGAGGCTGTGCACACAGACACACAGGTGTGCAGGATATGCACACACACACAGGTGTGCAGGATGTGTGCACAGACAGACACAGGGAGCACATCCTGTGCCGGGCTGAACATGGTCACACTACACGGGTACGTGTAGGAGCACCGGGTGTCTGTGCACACGTGTGAGGGGGTGAGCACACAGTGTGTGTGTGTGTATGTGCATTGTGTGTGTGTGTGCACTGAGTGTGCACTCTGTGTGTCTGTGTGCACACGTGTGAGGAGGTGAGAACACCATGTGTGTATGTGCACACCGTGTGTTTGTGTCTGTGTGTGTGTGTGCACTGTGTGTGTGTGTACTATGTGTGTGTGCACTGGGTGTGTACACACTGTGTATGTATGTGCATACTCTGTGTGTGTGCACACTGTGTGCGTGCACTGTGTGTGCCTATTTACACACTGTGTGTCTATGTGCATTGTGTGTGTGTACACATCATGTGTGTGCAATCTGTGCATGTGCACAGTGTGTGTGCACTCTGTGTATGTGCACATTCCATGTGTGTGTGCACTGTGTGTGCATATTTACACTGTGTGTGTATCTCTGTGGGCAGTGTGTGTATTTACATGCTGTGTGTGCACTGTATTTACACACTCTGTGTGTGTCTGTGTACACACTGTATGTGCACACTGTGTGTCTCTGTGTGCACTCTGTGTATGTGCACACTGCATGTCTGTGTGTCTATGTGTGTCTGTGTGTGCACACTGTGTGTCTGTATGTGCACTCTGTGTGTATGTACACTGTGTATGCGTGTGTGCACACTGTGTGTATGTACACACTGTGTATGTGTGTCTGTGTGTGCACTCTGTGTATGTGCACACTGTGTGTGCGCACACTGTGTGTCTGTGTGTATGTACACACTCTGCGTGTCTGTGTCTGTGTGTGCACTCTGTGTGTGCACACTGTGCGTCTGTGTGTGTACACTCTGTGTGTATGTACACACTGTGTGTGTGCACACTGTGTATGTGTGTGTGTGTGCACTCTGTGTGTGCACACTGTGTGTCTGTGTGTATGTACACACTCTGTGTGTCTGTGCGCACACTGTGTGTCTCTATGTGTGTGTACACACTGTGTGTGTGTTCACGCTGTGTGTGTGTTCACACTGTGTGTGTATTTACCTACCGTGTGTGTATTTACACACCATGTGTGTATCCGTGGCCTGCAGCCCTGCTCCTGTGTCAGGGCATCCGTGGCGGACAATGCAGGGGACACCCTGTGCCCCCCACGGCTGCACCTCAGGGGCCTCAGCAGGGCAGGACCCAGATGTCCCCAGGACACCACACACAGCGTGAAAAATCAATGTCCCAGCCACAGAGACAGCTCAGCCACCATCTCTGCAATGTCCCCTCTGCCACCAGCACACGGCCACCCTCACCCACCGGGCATCTGCCCCTGAGGTCCCTCTGGCCCCCCCAGACCTGCCCCCCTCCCTCACTGCCATGGCCACAGCCCTGAGGGGCAGGGGAGTCACCAGGCCACCCCAAGGGTAGAGGGGCCACCAGGGGCCACCAGGCCACCCCAAGCACTGGAGGGGCACACACGGTGGCCATGGTGCTGCTGTCACATGTCCCTGGGCAGGGGGTGCAGTGCACAGGGTGGGGGGCTCTGGCAAACCTGTCCCCACCCACAGCTGCCTGGGGCAAGGCTCTATTTCCATGATTTTCTCCCCATTTTTCTCCCCATGCTGTGGGGTCCGTGGGAACCCAAGGGATACCCCCACAACTGTCCCTTCCTACCTTTCCCACCCATTCAGTGTTGTGGGGACACAGCCCCCCACGGGTGCCCCATCCAGCCCCCCTGACCCTGGGGATTCCTCCTCCCTCCCTTTGGATGGGTGTCCCAGGCTGGGTGTTCTGCTGGGGGCTGAGACCCCCAAGGGCAGCCCCCCGCCCAATCCTGCCAGGCCTGGGGGCACTGGGGTGCCACAGGCCCCTCACTCCTTCTCCTCCAAACCCAGTTCTTGGTCCCAGTTGATGCTTCCCTTGACACTGAGTGTCCCCTGGGGACCAGGTGGGTGCTGGGATGATGCCACCTCTCTGCCACCCTGTCCCACAGAGCTCCCCCCTGCAGACACCATCCCTAGCAGATTAAGAGGTCTCTCAGTGCCGCTGTTTTCTCCCTGCCAGGGCATTTATTCCCTCTAAGGAAGAGATTCCCAAGCTCCTTTAGCACTAAGCCTCTCCCAGGAACTCATTTCCGGCACCCAAAGGACTTCCCAGGACTTTCCCTCCCACTGACCTTGGAATCAACCCCTGGAAGCACCCACAGCCCGTACCCAGCTCCCCTGTGGCACAGCCCCTCTGCCTGGGCACGTATCTGGGCACCCAGGAGCACATCTGGGTGCCCAAATGCACATCTGGGTGCCCAAATGCACATCTGCTGGGGCAGGCTGACCCCGCCTCTCCCAGCTCCGTGTCCCACATGTCCCAGCTGGGTGGCAGAGGCAGAGCCCACACCCACGAGTGTGACAGCAAGGTGGGGTGCAGTGTGTCACCCATGGGTGTGAGGGTCACCCCGTGTCCCCCTGTCACCCTGGCTGCCTTTGCTCCTTGCCTGGCCCCACTGAGTGGCAAAGCTGCCCGTGAGCACCGTGAGGCCACCCAGTGTCCCCACCCTGTCCCATGGCAGTGCCCACTGGGGTGAGGGTCGCAGCAGGCTGTGCCCCTCTGGCACAGGGGGGATTTTTGCTCCCTGAGGTGACACTCTGTGCTGTCACTGTGCTGTGCCCCCAGAGGCAGAGAGTGCCTGTATTCAGAGCGGCTCTGAGGGCCACCAAGAGGGACATGGTGTCATCTCGCCTCCGGCCCTGCCTTGTTACTCAGCAGTTCCAGGACACACAGCGGCCCTGAGCCAGCCCTGCTGGGCCAGACAGGGAGACAGGGCTGGGCAGCTGCCAGCCCAGCCTGCACCCCACAACCTGCACCCCACTGCCATGGGGGGATGGCTGCAGAGCCCCCTGTGCCAGGCACCCTGCTCTGCCAGGACACCCACCACGGGACACCCATCACGGGACACCCATCACGGGACACCCGCTGTGCCAGCCAGCAGCCCACGCCTCTGCCCCAGTGGCACGTCCCAGTAGGATCCCACGGGCTCTGTGCAGGCATCCAGGCATGATCACACATCCCTGGGCACGGCCACGTGTCCCTAAGGCTGCAATAAACACGACCCTGGCCATGGAAGAGGGTCCAGACCCCTGCCCAGCCCTGGCACCCCGGGCATGTCCCCTCTCAGAGGGGTCCCTGCCTGGCTCCAGCCCAGTGCCCACATCCAGGCCAGCTGGTGCCAGAGGGGCTGTGCCAGAGGGGCCATGCTGAGTGTGATGCCGAGGGTCAGGGTGCTGGGGCTCCCTCCCCACTGCTGGGACTGTGGTCCCGGCCCCATGGCCACCACAGGCAGAGGGGAGGGGCCAGGATCCCCCAGTTCACTGGGGACAGGAGCAGGGCTGGGGCAGGGGGAGGTGCAGCCCCACACCCTCGGCACAGCTGGGGCTGCTGTGGCCCCTCTCACCCTCAGCACCAAACCCCTGAGCATCCCTGAGCCAGCAGTGGTGCCCCCATCCACCCTGCTCTGGCTCGGGGTGCCAGGAAGGATTTGGGGTGAGGGGATGGGGGTCCCTGCCAGGCCCTGCCTGTCCTCACAGAGCCCACTGGGAGCCAGGGACTGGACACAACTGGGGGCAGGTGCACCGTGTCCCCAGCCCCAGCTCTGGGCTCACTCCTGAGGCCACCAGGGACGAATCTGCAGCATCACTGCCATCACTCCCCCTTCCCACACAAGCTGCTTTGTTGTGCCGAAGGGGACAAGAGCTGAGCACAGCACACTCGTGCCACCGGTGACCCAGTCCCCCACGCAGGGCAGGCCCTGCCCTCCCAGCCCCTGCAGCTCCCACACAGGTTCCCACACAGCTCTGTGGCTGAGGGCCAGCCTAGCCCAGCCCCACACTGGACAGAGCCTGGGGCTGCCCTTGGGGACCCTGCCTGGACACCTCGCTTGAGAGGTCCCCGGGCTCCCTGCTTGGGATCCATTCCCACTCCACACGAGGGGCTGGGGGCACAGCAGGTACCCCGGCCCCATTTCTGACCACGTGTGGCAACACGAACCTTGTACTTGATGGCCAGCAGCTCGGTGGCCTCCTGCTCCTTCCGCAGGTCCTCTATCATCTTCTCCTTCTCCTGGAGCAGCTTCTGCTTCTCCTCACTCACCAGGCTGTGGTCATCCTGGATAGCGGCTTTCTCCTCTTCCAGCCTCTCCTTCTGCTCCTTCAAGTAATTCTCCATGTTCTTCTCCAGGCCATCCTCGTTCTCGTCCTCCCCTTCATTGTCCACGGTGCCCTCTCCATCCATCGCTTTCTTCCTCCGGCTGCTCCTTCTCCTCTTCTTCCCCAGCATCCCGCGTTTCTCCAGCTGGGCTTTCAGCCGGACGATCTCCTCCTGAAACTCCCGCAGCAAGGTGTCCTTGGGGTCCTCGTTCACCCGGGGCTTGTTCTTGATGTTCTTGGCCCTGTTGGCGAACCTGAGGGTGGAGAGGCTCTCCTCGTAGCTGTGGGAGGCCGGGCCCAAGGTGGCCACCATGATTGTCTTGGCGTTGCCCCCGAGGGAGTCCTGCAGCAGGCGGGTGAGCTTGGAGTCCCGGTAGGGGATGTGCGTGCTCCGGCCGTCCACCAGCGCCGAGATGACGTTGCCCAGGGCCGAGAGGGACAGGTTGATCTTGGAGGCTTCCTTGGGGCGCTCTCCGTGGACCCCCATCTTGTTCTGGCGCTCGCTGCCGGCCAGGTCCACCAGGTTGAGCTTGCCCACGCGGATGTGCTCCTCGCCGTCCGGGCCCGTCTCGCTGCACTCGATGGTGATCAGGAAGATGGCGTGGGAGCGCGAGCTGTGCTCGTTCATGTTGGTGCTGCCCACCGAGCGCGTCTGGCTGCCCAGGTTCATCACGTGCTCGATCTCCTTGACGTTCTTGGTCACGAAGGAGGAGAGGTCCTTGATGTACACCCCGGTCTCGGGGTTCTCCTTCAGCTCCAGCTTCTTGCTCTGGTCCTTGGCGAGGAGGTCCCTGATCTCCTCCTGGTAGATCTCCAGGTAGGAGGCCCTCACCAGGTACTGCTGGTTCTGCGAGCGGGAGATGTGGGTGAAGATGTGCTCGAAGGCGCTGGGGATGATGCCGCGCTTCTCCGGCTCCGCCCAGGCGCCCTGCATGGTGTAGGTCTTGCCGGTGCCGGTCTGGCCGTAGGCGAAGACGGTGCCGTTGAAGCCCTGCAGCACCGAGTCGATGAGCGGCCGCACCGTCTCATCGTAGAGGTCGGCCTGCTTGGAGCTGGCGTCGTACACGGCGTCGAAGGTGAAGGTCTTGGGCAGCTCCCCGGGGGCGGCGCGGGGGTTGCGGATGCTCACCTGGCCCAGCTTCACGTCCAGCTCCAGGACGCGCTCGTATCCCGCCGCCTCCTCCCGCCGGCTCATGGGCCGGCACCGGGCCACCACCCGGAGCGCCTCGCAGCCGCTGCGGGGCTTACCGGCCATGGCGGCGGCGGGCGGGG
>VWYP01029073.1:28325-39001 GCA_013400435.1 Pycnonotus jocosus
CGCAGCCGCGCACCCGCAGCCGCGGGCGGGAGCCCCCCCCCGGGCACGCCGGGAGCTGTAGTGCGGCCTTTGTGCTGCGCCCGGGAGCGCGATGCGGGGCTCGGGGGCAGGGCTGGGGCGTGGAAGGAAGGATGCAGGGCTGGGATGCTGCACTGGAATGCGGAATCGGCATGTGGGGTTGGGATGTGGGATGGAGGATGCGGCATTGGAATGCGGGATTAGGATGGAGGATGAAGGATACAGGAATGCCGGGCAGGGCTGGGACGCGGGATTAGGATACAGGATACAGAATGCAGAATTGGGATAGGGGATCACAAATGCAGGATGCAGGACTGGGCTATGGGATGAAGGAGACAGGATTGGGATGCAGGACAAAGGGTTGGACTGTAGGGATGGAATGCTGCCCTGGAATGCAGGATTGGGATGTGGGATGAAGGATGCAGTACTGGGGTCCAGTGCTGGGATGCGGCACTGGAATGCAAGGCTGCAATTCTGGGCTGGGATGCTGCATTGGAATGCAGGAGTGGAATGCAGGATGAAGGACTGAGGATGAGGGATTGAGGATGAGGGATGCAGGTCTGGGATGTGAGATGCAGGATGTGGGTTGCAGAATGCAGGATGCAGGATTTGTGTTCATGATGGAGAGTACTTTTGTGGAATGCAGGATGTGGGATGCAGGATGCAGGACTGGGATGTGGGAAGCAGGGTGCAGGGTCCATGATGGAGGATCAGGGATGTGGGATTGGGATGCAGGAATGAGGCAGGAGAAGCAGGGCATGCCCAGTCCCAGCACTCTGACAGGGACAGAGCTCTTTCCTGGCAGCCAGCACAGGGATAACCCCCCAATCCATCCCATCCCATCCCCGTGGGGTCGGTGCAGGGTCACCCTGTGGTGTTTGAGGGACCCTGGGCTGCCCCAGGCTCTGTGTCCCCTTGCAGCCAGGCATGGCTGGTGCATCCCTGCACAGCCCAGTGGGAATCATCCCGGTGCCTTATGGGGCTGCAGGGGGAGATTAAACATTCTCGTGGTTAATGGAGTCTGAGCAGCCACCCGTTCCTTCCCCGGAACCAGAGATTATCCCATAATCAATTAATTAGGGAATTTGCTGCCATACCCAGGCCTGCCTGGCGCTATCCAAGTCCTCTGGCTCCAGGGGGAGCTTCCAGGCAGGGACAGTCCCCTCCCCAAAGGAACAGCCCCAGACATGGAGGGGGACAAAGGAGGGTGTGAGGGAGGAAAGTGGGAGGGAAATGCAGCAGGGATGGAGAGGAGATGGAGGAACATTGGAGGGGACAAGTGGAGGATGGAGAAGATGATGAGGAGGGTGAAGGGGGATGGAGGGGGATGGAAGCTTCAGGGGAGGTAGAGTGGGAGCGAGGATGAAGCAGTGATGGAAGGAGGGATGGAGGGAGGTGGAGGGAGGATGACAGGGATGATGCAGCAGGGGGATGGATGGATGGATGGATGGAGGTGATGGGGAGGGTGACAAATGGAGGGGACAGTACAGGAGGATGGAGGAAGAATGGAGGAATAGTGGAGGGTGTTATGGAGAGGGAGGAAGGGAGTGATGGGAAGATGGAGGAGGAAGGGAATGGGGTGGGGGCAATAGGGACTGTGGAGGGGTCACTGCTGGGTCACCTTTCTGTGCCTGCCCGTTCCCAAGGCAGGATCCATCCACAGGGAGCTGCAGCTGGACCCTGTCAGGGGCACAGCCATTGAGAGGGGACAGCCCCCATGGCACAGCACAGACCTGATGGTGCTGTCCCCACTGCAGTCCCCACATCCTGGCTGCCCACCAAGGCCCTGTGCCATGGGCAGGGACCTGGCTGCTGTCCCTGTGTCCCCAAGGATGGGTTCAGGGGCACCACAGCCCTGCTCCCCTGGCAGCCCCTGCCTGTGCTGGCCCAGCCCCAAATCCCCCACAGGAGCAGGCTGTGGGGACAGGCAGGTGGGTGACACAAAGAGCATGTTTAGGCAGAGCATGAGACGTGGCAAAGAGACAGAGGGGACCCGTCAGGAGCAGGGACATGTAGGGACAGTGTGATGGGTAAGGACAGTGTGACATGTCAGCTGGGGTAACCTGTAGGGACACGGTGACACAGGGAGGGTGAGGTGACATGTACGGGCAGGATGACACGTAGGGACACAGTGCCAGGTGGGGCAGGGTGCCAGGTAGGGCAGGGTGACACAAGGACAGTTCCTTGCCCACAGGTGTTAGCACAGGACCAGAGTGTGCTGGTGGTGGCCTCTGGCCTCCGGGCTGTCTCTTGGGGACTGTTCCTGGGGTGGTGGGGCTGGAGGGACAGTGAACCCTCATGGTGGCAATCCTGGGCCAGCCCTGGATCCTGGGCAGACAGACTATGGGGCAACCATGGGGCAACCACCCCACAGAATCCCCCAGAGCAGCCAGGGCAGAACCCTGAGCCCTCTCTGTGTATGGGAGGGGTATGGTGTGTGTATGGTGTCTGTGGGGACACGGTGTGTATGGGGACATGGTGTCTGTGGGGTAATATGGTGTCTGTGGGGACATGGTGTCTATGGGGACAGGGTGTCTATGGGGACACGGTGTCTGTGGGGTGATATGGTGTCTGTGGGGACATGGTGTCTGTGGGGTGATATGGTGTCTATGGGGTGATATGGTGTCTATGGGGACACAGTGTCTATGGGGTGATATGATGTATATGGGGACATGGTGTCTATGGGGACATGATATGTATGGGGACATGGTTTCTATGGGGTAATATGGTGTCTATGGGGTGATATGGTGTGTATGGGGTGATATGGTGTCTATGGGGACATGGTGTCTATGGGGTGATATGGTGTCTATGGGGTGATATGGTGTCTGTGGGGACATGGTGTCTGTGGGGACATGGTGTATATGGGGACTTGGTGTGTATGGGGACATGGTGTCTGTGGGGTGATATGATGTATATGGGGACATGGTGTGTATGGAGGGTCCTGGTGGCACAGCTGGTGACATCCCAGTGGATCTGTTGCCATGGGATGGCCCAAGGGAACGGAACACCTGCAGGAATGGATTGGTAGATCCTGAGCCAGGGGTGACACTGAGCTGGCTGGGGCAGGGGATATGGTCTGGGTGCCACACAGGGTGGGATGATATTCGGGGCCAGCATCTGTCCCAAAACACTTCAGGAGGGCTGGGGGATCCCAGGGCTTTGGGTACTGCAGCCATCCCAGGGACACCACAGCCAACACTGGGACACCACCATGGCCACTTCTGAGACACCACTGCCAGACCTGGGCCACCAAGGGTGACAGCACAGTCACCTCTGGGACACTGCAGCCATCCCTGGGAACTGTGGCCACCCCAATTCCCAGCTCTTGTGGGTGACTGGGGGGAGCTGGGGGGGCTGTGGCCCCATGTACCCCATAGTCACTGGGACACTCAGCGTCCTTGGCTGGCAGTGAGGGTGGCATGAGACCTTGGCACATCCTCATGATCTGCCCCAGCCTCATGGCATTCCCTGGCTGCACCTGGTGTGGGACTGTGGGACCAGGGACCAGCTCCTCCATCCCAAACCCTGCCAGATTGTCCCAGAGCTGCTCTCCCTGCAGCCTCCACTCAGGGCCCCCCTCATTCCCAGTCCTGGTGCCATTCCCAGCTCGCTGCCCTTGCCCAGCCCTGGAGCACTTTCACTTTGTCTAAACCAAGGTCGTAACAGGAGCACTCAATGGCTGCCAAAACCTTCTCACCTTCGCTGTCACCAGGGAATTGTGCTGGAGCTCACCAACATCCTCTGGTCAGTCCTGCCTCTGTTGGCAGGGTCACAGGAGGCACCTCTGTCCCCAGGGAGGATCTCTTCCCTCTGCGGATGCTGCTGGAGCCACACACGCGGGGAACAGGGAGATCACTCTCCGTGTCGGCAGTGTTGAGCTGACATTCCTCAGGCTTTTTCTTGGTGTTTGGCCAACTGGTTGTGGTGTTGGCTGGAGCAGCCCTGGAGAAAAGCCCGTCCTCCCTGGTGGGAAAAGGACACATCCCAGTGTGATGTTCCCAGCTCAGGCTGCAGCTCAGAGGGTGGATCCTCTCATTTTCCCCCACCAATGTCCTTTCATCCTCTCACTCTCTTGGCTTCTAGAGGGGAGAAGGGATGCTGAGGGTCCAGCAGGCATTTGGCTGCTTTCCCTCAAACCCAGCATTCCCAGAGATCCAGCGGGTTTATTCCCCTTTTCCCTGCTCTGTGGCAGTTCTGCGGTTCAGCTCAGCTGTTTGTGGCACTCCTCATCCTCCCCAAGCTCCTGGCTTCCCTCCTGCCATCCCCGTCTCCATGTGCCAGATTGCTGCTGGGGGAGCTTGGGAAGCAGCAGGGCCTCAGGCTCCAGCCACCCTTTTTGGGCTGAGATCAGAGGGTTTGTGGTTTTTCACACTGTGAACTGAGCAGGGGCTGCCCAGGCACAGCACAGGAGGGCTGGGGAGGGGGAGTTCCCATGGGAAGGCAGGAAAGGATTCACTCCAGCGCAGGATTCACCCCACATCCAAAGTGGGGGAGCTGGAGGGGCCAGCACAGCTCACACTAAGCCTGGATTTAGGATGGATCAGTTTGCCAGCAGCTGACTCCTCTATAATTAGACGGCAGCAGTGGAACGGGAGCCAGCTCAGGGCACAGAGCTCCAACATCTCCCCATCCACAGGCACAGGCATTCCACACGACCCCCGGATGTGTAAACAGCCTCGGGAGGGATCAGCTGTGTCTCCTCCCCAACGGGGACACCAGGAATGAAATCACTGCAAAGAGCTGCCTCTCCTGCAGGCCCTCAGGAGAAGATGCAGCCCCAGAGGATGAATCCCGCTGGGATGCGGGCTGGATGCCTCAGCAGCCTCTTGTCCCACCGCTCACCAGCCACACTCCGGGCGCTGGAAGGAGCTGCAGCCCTTCCCTGGCAGGCTGGGAGCCCACAGGTGCCCCGTGGCTCCTGAGCCGTGTCCCTGCTCCTGTGTGACCTGGGGAACTCCGTGTTCGCCTGCCAAGCTCCCGCTGGAGCCGGGGTTGTGCCCCACCCATCCCTCTTCCCACCTCTGCCAGGAGCTGCGAGGGAAGGGGGAAAGGGACGGCTGGCAGTTGTGTGGGAGGCTCCAGGCTTTCATCTGGGCTCGTGGTTTCCAACAGATGTGGAGTGAGCAGTGTCTGTAAGGCAGCGGCTCAGCATCGCTGTGCCGAGATTAAAGGATTTAATGATCTGCTGGCACGGTGTAATCGCGAAAGGCAGAGCTCTGGCAGCGCAGCACTCAGCTGATGCACCAGGGCATTCCCACGCTCCCGAGATCCCTCCAAACCTCCTGGCAAGCACAGAAAATCCCAGTGTGTGTGGGGCAGGCCCTGTTCTCCACGGATCCAGGGGCTAGCACTTCATCTTCCTTCGTAGGTAATTATTGATTCATCACTAACGAGCTGCCAGGGAGCTTTTCACTCCGTACCTCGAGCTGCTCCAGAGAGAATAAGGAACTGAAAGTGGCATTCTCCGTGCTGGTACATGTGGATGTGGCATGTGGGGACAGGGGTTAGTGGTGGGAACTGTTGGATTTGATGCTCTCAAGGGCTTTCCCAACATCAGTGATCCCATTATCCCGTGACTCCAGGTACATCCTGTGTCTCTGGGTACCGAGGGGAGCAGAGCTGCCATTGCTGGGGGTCAAAGCCTCAGTCAGCAGCAGTGAGGATCCATCCATCAGCATTCCCCAGCCCCTTGTTCCATCCCTGATTCCCAAGTGCAGGAACAAGGCTGTGAGTGGCTCTGCAAAGCGCTGACAACAATGCTGGGCTTCTTCCCCCATTGGGCAGCGCAGAACCAGGACCCAGCACAAGCCAGCGATGCCCTGGCCACAGGGCAGGGATTTTTGGCTGCAGACACAGGGGCTGAAGCTCTGGAGGGGAAAGGCCATCCTGGAAGGGCAGAGGCATGGGAAGATTGAGGTCCTCAGGCATTAGAGCTGGGGAGGAGCTCCTGGGCTGAGATGCCTTGGGCAGGGAGCTCCTGGATGCATCCAGGCAGGCTGGCAGAGTCCAGCTGAGGTGACTGTGCAGAAATCAGAGACGTGCCCGGCCCACAGAGCTGCTGCCAAAGGCACCGGGCTCCCTGTGCCCTTTGTGTCCTCTCTGTGCCCTTTGTGTGCTCTCTGTGCCCTTCATGTCCTCCCTGTGCTCTTCGTCTCCTCCCTGTGCCCTTTGTGTCCTCTCTGTGCCCTTTGTGTGCTCTCTGTGCCCTTTGTGTGCTCCCTGTGCCCTTTGTGTCCTCCCTGTGCCCTTTGTGTCCTCTCTGTGCCCTTTGTGTGCTCTCTGTGCCCTTTGTGTGCTCTCTGTGCCCTTCATCTCCTCCCTGTGCCCTTTGTGTCCTCTCTGTGCCCTTCATCTCCTCCCTGTGCCCTTTGTGTCCTCTCTGTGCCCTTCGTGTCCTCCCTGTGCCCTTCGTCTCCTCCCTGTGCCCTTTGTGTGCTCCCTGTGCCCTTTGTGTCCTCCCTGTCACCTGAAGGTGCTGGCTGAGCCCTTCTCCTCCCAATGGGCTGGCTGGAACAGAAACTGAGGGAAAGTCCCAATTTCAGGAATGCAGAGCTGCCTTTCTTGTTCCCCTCATGTGCTCTCTGTCCACTGCCTGGGAGCTGGGTGAGGGAAGGAGGTGAGAGCCTGGCAGCAGCGCTAGGAGCTGCTGCAAACATCAGCCTGCCCTGCCACTGCCCAAACAGCCTCAGCAGGAGCCACTCAGTGTGGCTGTGTGGGTCAGCTGGAGGCAGGAAGGGTGCCTGGAGGCCTGGGTGAGACCCAGCATCATTTTTACAAAAGAGAAAAATCTGTGTGGGAAGGGGACCCTTCTTGCTGCACTGTCATTCCCTCTGCTGAGGAATTCAACATTCTGACAAAGCTTATTTCTTACACTGGGCTTTCCTGGGGCATCTCAAAAAAATTCACCAGATAATAGGGGGCTCAGCCTGGAGAAAAGGAGGCTCAGGGGGGACCTGGTGGCTCTGCACAAGTCTCTGCCAGGAGGGGACAGCCAGGGGGGGTCGGGCTCTGCTCCCAGGGAACAGGGACAGGACAAGGGGAAATGGCCTCAAGCTGTGCCAGGGCAGGCTCAGGGTGGACATCAGCAGGAATTTCTCCATGGAAAGGATGGTCAGGCCTTGGAAGAGGCTGTCCAGGGATGTGGAGATGTCCAAGGAAGGCTTGGATGTGACACTCAATGCTCTGGGTTGGTGACAAGGTTGGCCTCAACGATCCTGGAGGTCTTTTCCAACCTGAAGGTTTTCGTGATTCTGTAAATTTATTTGAGTTCTCCTGCTCTGATGATGACTTTTAAAAAGTGTCTGGAGTTCAGAGCTCCTGCTATGGTGTGGGGGGATGTCTGCAGTGCTGTGGACACCCCTGCTAAGAGGACAACATTGTAAAGCAGCAGGTGGAGCAGATCCAACCTTTTCTGTTCCTCCTCAGGCTACGCCCTGAGCACCTGGGGCTCTTTAACAGCTCCCTTGGGGCTCTTGTCCTTACACAAGTTTGGGTACCAGACATTCCTGAAGCAGAGGCAGCTGCAGGTGTCCAGGGGCTGGGAGGGTCTGTGCTCCACGGGAGCTCATTCTCCAAGGTGAGCAACCAAGAATGGTGGCCCCAGAACCTTCTCAGAGGGCCTGGCCCATGCCAGAGCCCCCGGGGCTGCCTTGGCTGGGGGAGGAGCTGCAGAACACAGAGCAGCTTGTTCCCAGTGGCTGCTGCATGACAAAGGCTCTTCCATCGGGGCTGGCCCTGCTCTGGGAGGCTGTGAGTGAGTAACCAGCAAGCCCAGCGTGTCACTGCTCTGCTCCCAACCTCCCCGAGCCCAGCTCCTGTTGCACAACTGCCTGTGATTCACAGCTCTGCCCCACGGGCACCTCTGCAGCAGTGCTGTTGCAATTCCTGCTGCTCAGCTGTCCCTGCAAAGCCCAGGAAGAGGCTGCCAGGTCCTGCTGGCTCTCTCCTTTTACACCTCATTCCTCCTAATTTGGTAATTTCTCCTCATCCCAGTGGCCTCTGGGAATCAGGGCAGAAGATGCTGGGAAAGAAAGATGGGAAAGATGTGTGGGGAGAGCTGTGGGAGCTGTTTCAGCTCTGCCTGGACATCTCCAGGTCTCCCAATCCTGCAGTGATGGTCTCCTGACTGAGCCAACAATACCAAAGGTGTCTTTGTCCTTGGTCAGGCATCTCCACAGGGATTGCTTCCCTCACAGGATAACATTTAACAATTTGACACAAGGGCCAGCCTCACACAACAGACAGAAAACACTTTGTGTTGACTGCAGAGGGATATGTGAGATTCTCAGGAGGAAATTTTTCCTGGAAAAGGGGGTCAGGCATTGGAAGAAGCTGCCCAGGGAAGTCTGGAGTCCCCATCCCTGGAGGTGTCCAAGGAAGGCCTGGATGTGGCACTCAGTGCTCTGGGCTGGGGACAAGGTGGGCACTGGGCACAGGTTGGATTGGCAGGTCTGGAGGGCTTTTCCAGCCTCAGGGATTCTGTGTGGTTCCACTTCCTCTCCAGGATCCCAAAGATAACCTTCCTTGAAGTGTTGAAGTCATGACCAAGCTGTCTAGGACTAAAGGTTCCTGTAAACAGGGCTGTGAACATCCAGAGCTGACAAACCTCCCAGGAGTGCCTGGAGCCACCAGGTCACAGTTCCCAGCCAGGCTCAGTGGCAGTGCCAGTGCCACAGAGCTCTCCATGGGCACTGGAGCTTTCCCCTTTTATCTGCTCAGTCACAGAGGAAGTGTTTGTGCTGTGCCTTTACACTGCCCCAGCAGAGTGCTAAAAATAAACCGGCTGTGAGGCCACAGACTCCTGCATGTGCTGTGTCAGCACCAGAGCTGCTGCTGGGCTCAGGCTGCAGGGACAGAGGCCACTCACTGTCCCCAAGTGCCAGCAGGGACAGCTCTGCCTGCACACCCAGCATGGCTGGGAAACCACAGCAGCGAGCACAATCCACCCTGTGCTCAGAGCTGGGCCTGGGGATGGGCAGGAGCTGTGGGAAACCTTTTCACAGAACCCCTGAGGCTGGAAAAGACCACCCAGACCTGCCAATCCAAGTTGTGCCCAATGCCCACCTTGTCCCCAGCCCAGGGCACTGAGTGCCACATCCAGGAATTCCTTGGACACCTCCAGGGATGGGCACTCCAAACCTCCCTGGGCAGCCCCTGCCAGGGCCTGAGCACCCTTTCCATGGGGAAATTCCTGCTACTGTCCACCCTGAGCCTGCCCTGGCCCAGCCTGAGGCCATTTCCCCTTGTCCTGTCCCTGTTCCCTGGGAGCACAGCCCGGCCCCCCTTGGCTGGGAATGCCCTGACCGTGTGTGCTGGCAGCTTCAAATCCCCCAGTCCTGGGCTGATCACCCCAGAGTGGGCAGCAGGAAAGGGGGGATTGTGCCCCTGAGCTCAGGTGAGACCCCACCTGCAGAGCTGCCCCAGCCCTGGGGATTCCAACAGCACAAGGACCTGGAGCTGCTGGAGAGAGCCCAGAGGAGCCACGGAGCTGCTCCAGGGCTGGAGCCCCTCTGGAGCCAGGCTGGGAGAGCTGGGGGTGCTCACCTGGAGAGGAGAAGGATCCAGGGAGAGCTCAGAGCCCCTGGCAGGGCCTAAAGGGGCTCCAGGAGAGCTGGAGAGGGACTGGNGCGGTTCCGGCATTCTCCGGTTTCCAGCGCCGCTCCGGCCGGAATCCCCTCAGGGCTCCCTGCCCCCTCACACCTGCTCCGCCAGGGGGCGCCTCCTGCCCCGCCCGCAGCCGCCATGACGTCACTGCCACCCCTGAGGGAGGAGGGGAGCGCAGCCAATGGGAGCGCGGAGAGCGCAGCGAGGGGGCGGGGCTCTGCCGGCGCAGGGGCGGGGCCGGCAGCCCCCGGGTTCGCGCGGCCGCTGGTGACGTCATCACTCGGGGGTTCTGCGGACCCGATGGGTGCGATCGCATTTGAGCGGGGCACAGAGGGGAATGTCCGAAGATTGGTTGCAAAAATCCCATCCAGCTCTGCCCTCTGGCCATGGGAAGCCATTCCCTGTGTCCTGTCCCTCCATCCCTTGTGCCCAGTCCCTCTCCAGCTCTTTTAGAGCGCCTTTTAGGCCCTGCCAGGGGCTCTGAGCTCTCCCTGGATCCTTCTCTCCAGGTGAGCATTCCCAGCTCTCCCAGCCTGGCTCTAGAGGGGCTCCAGCCCTGGAGCAGCTCCGTGGCTCCTCCGGGCTCTCTCCAGCAGCTCCAGGTCCTTGTGCTGTTGGAATCCCCAGGGCTGGGGCAGCTCTGCAGGTGGGGTCTCACCTGAGCACAGGGACATAGGGCAGAATCCCCCCTTCCTGCTGCCCACACTGGGGAATCAGCACAGCATACGAGGGGTTTCAGGGCCAGGGCATGTCCAGTCCCTCACCCACCAACACCCCAAGTCCTCCCCAGAGCTGCTCTCCCTCTGCTCCTCCCCAGCCTGGCTCCATCCGAGGGGTTGTCCCAACCCAAGCGCAGCACCAGCACTCAGTCCCCTTAAACCCCACGACATTCTCGCTCCTGGAGCTCTTCCCTCTCCGCACAGCCCCGGGAGCACAAACCCCACCAAAAAAACCAAACCGGCTCCGGGGCCGCGCGGTGACGTCACCCGCGCCGCCGCACCGCCCCGGGTGACGTCACAGCGGCGTGCGTGCGCGCGCGCTCCCCCCCCGCCCCC
>VWYP01029073.1:39419-58468 GCA_013400435.1 Pycnonotus jocosus
CCCCCAGTGTTCCCCTACCCCGTTATTGTGTCACCCCCCAGGGATCCCCTGGATTATCTCCAGCCCCCCCAGGGACCCCCCAGCCCCATTCCTGTGTCACCCCCGAGGGTGCATCCCCCTCCAGGACCTCCCTGTGTCCCCCCGTGTGTCCCCACCCCGTCCCCATCGTGTCCCCTGGCCCAGGACGCGGAGCCCCGGCAGAGCCGCCCCGGTGCCGCCCGACGCCGCTGCAGGGCAGGGTGGGTTCGGTCCCTCCCTCCCTCCGTCCCTCGGCGCTGGGTGACCCTGAGCGACCCTCGCTGTCCCCCCCGCGGCTGCCAGCTCGTCCCCCGCGCCCTGTGCCAGCCGCCAGAGCCCACCTGGCCCCTTCCATCAGCGTTAATCCCCGTCCCTGCGGGCAGCGGGGCGGTGGGATCCCCGTGTTTGCACCGCGGTTGATGTGGCTCGGAAAAGGATCGTGCTCGTTCGTGGGTGGGGTCTGTTTTCTCGCCCGACAAAGCTGTCCTTCCCCCCTCGGCCGGGCTCCTGGCAAAGCTGGCTCCAGCCCTTCCTCGCAGAGCAGCTCCTGAGCGAGGTAGAGCTGCTCTGACATCATGAGAGAGGGATGTGTCTTTGCCTTTTCCGTGCAATCTGTGCCGTGGGACAGGCCTGGTACCCAGTATCCTTCCAGCCCAGGTGTATCACAGGGTTTCGTTTGCCTTCTCCTGAACATCTTGTTTTGCAGATGAAGCAGCTTCTCACCTTCTTGGTGAGTGGCTCTGGAAATTCAGGGTGATTCCTGTCTCAGCCTTCTTGCAGCACCCACTGGTGTAACACGTGCTGATACCCACATCTGGATAAAAAGGAAAATGATATTGAGGGGTTTGAAGCGGATCTGACTTTTGTGTTTGCTGTAAATCCCTTAAATCACTGGGTCCTGCAGCTGTTCACTGAGGGAACATGGAGTGTCAGTGTAGATCTTAGTGCTGGGTGTAAATTCACCCCTGTGCACTTCCTCGTCTGTGTTGAAACATCACCTAAAAATTGCACCTCTGACTATTCACACGTGAAAATACTCTCTTAAGCAAGGCTTGGGAAATTCGAAGTGAAAAAAGTATCTTTGTGGCATCCAAGTGTCAAGAAAGTTACTGCCTACAACCTCTTAGGGCCACAACAAGGTGTTTTGCTGAATTTTTGGGGGGACTGTGTGACAAGTTGTTAATGTTGTCCCTTGCCATGGCATCCCCTGGCTCTGGGAGGGTTTGCTGCTGTGGCCAGGGTGTATTTTGGCGCTGCTTGGCAGATCCTCGCTGGGATCACATGACATTCCTTGCCTCTGGAGTTCGCTGGGAAGGTTTATTTCAATTCCCAAAGTTAAAAATAGGCAACGTCATAGTTAAGAAGTCAGCGGGCACACAGTGGCTCCTGCTCCAGACAACTCCTGCTTCTCATTATTAGTAATTTAGTAATTAGTGCTAGTTGTTGGTCTCACTCTGCAGTTTTGGGGCCTTCAAGAGGAGTATCAGCAAGCTGAGTAGGAAGTGTGCACGGGCAGATTTTGGGAGTGTTTCCCACCAGTGGCTGTTTGTTCCTGGAGTGCCTGAACTGGAAGGCACAGGTGTTTTATTCCCTGAATTCTGAGCTGAATGTCTGTGATGGGAGCTGTGTACACCCTTTGGTTGCTGTTTGGTGTGTCAGGTTTGTGTCTTCACAGTGGAATTTGGCAGGTGTTGGGGCACAAATCGATTTTCTGTGTGGTGTTTAACTGCCTTAAATGCGTTGTTTCCATAGTCCTTCCATAAATTGATGTGGAAATCTGGAGGGAAGTGTCCTGTGCAGACAACCTCAATTGAAAGGGAGACTCTGCATTAGCACCTTGGGAAAAACAGCCCATCCATGAGGGGAAAATCCAAATACCTGAATTCTCCAGGTGCACTCAGTTCTCTCTGCATTACTCCCAAGAGATGCAGCAATCTGCCTGAAAATGGGAATTCAAATTCCCGCTGGTGACAGCAGCTCTCACCCTTCCCCAGGCTGGCCCTGCAGCAGCAGTGGCAATCCAGGAGCCTGGAAAGGGGCTTTCCATGGGGATCCCTGCAGTGGGAAATCCCAGTACAGCAGCCCTGCACCTCTGGTTGGTTTTGGAACCAAGCAGAAAGAGCAGAGTTTCAGGGAAAACCTCTGATGGAGTATTTGACCTGTAGCAACAAGGAAATGTGGTTTCCAAAGCCCTTGTGTACACAGTGGTGACTGGATCCTTGGCTGAGGCTCTCCTGTGTTTGAATAACCCCAGCAGCTCTGATCCCTGCTCTGGGTTTGCTCAGAGCTCCACCAGCAGCCTGGGATACACCTGACACGTACTGGAGTGTTTGCTGGGGGCTGCAGGCAGGGATTGGTTCATTAAATCCTGGAATGGTTTGGGTGGGAAGGGACCTCAGAGCCCACCCAGTGCCACCCCAGCCATGGCAGGGACACCTCCCACTGTCCCCAATGTTCAACCTGGCCCTGGGCACTGCCAGGGATCCAGGGGCAGCCACAGCTGCTCTGAGAATCTGTGCCAGGGCCTGCCCACCCTGCCAGGGAACAATTCCTGCCCAAAATCCCATCCAGCCCCAGCAGTGAGAAGCCATTCCCTGTGTCCTGTCCCTCCAGGCCCTTGTCCAAATTCCCTTTGAGCTCTTCTGTAGCTTCCCTTCAAGCACTGGAGGGCTCAGTCTTTAGTTTGTAAGGAAAAGAAGGATCTCGAGGAATCTGAAACTGGCCTCTGTCTAAGGAGGATACATGGAGAAAAGGGTTTAACTCTACAACCAAAAAGGTTTTAACTCTCTAAACCCAAAAAGGTTTAAACTCTCTAAACCCAAAGGCCTGTTTGCACAGGTAAGACACACTAACAGAGCATTTCTGCTTCACATTAGTAGCTTCTATTCACTTCACATTTCATTTTTGCCCATTGGCTAATCCTGATCTGTGATGGCTGCTGGGATATAACTCACTATCCCTGTAATTTGACATACTCTCACTCTGACTTTGAGTCACTCCAATCTAATATTTCCTGCTAAAGCAGCAGTTAAGCTTCTGGATGTGCTCAGGTGCCAGCGTGAGTGATTTCATTGCCCCGTCTCAGGCACTATAAATATTCCAGATGGCATTTCTGCAAGAAATCCCAGAGTCATCCTAACCTCCCTGGAGGGAGCAGTGCCTCAGCCTCCAGCACTGCCCTGCTCTTTGCAGGTACAAAAAACAATAAATCTTGGAAGGCTTAGTCCATCACAAACCATTTTAAATTTTAACTTTTCTTCTGTGATTTTCCAGTGCGAAAAAAATCATTTTTATGGTATTTGGTTTTGAGAGCTGTGGTGACTTCTCAGTTGTGCTCTAGGGATGCTCCTGGCTGGGTCAGGGAGTGGGTGCAGCTGCCCCTCTGGCAGTGCTGGTGCTCCTTGGTGCTGCTCCTCATTTTAGTGCAGATTGTCTTTATTTTGAATGCTAAAAATGTAAGGATAAATAACTCGCAGGCGGCATATCCTCGAGGTCTTAATTTTTATATCTTTTTATTGGCGTTCAGTGTGTCAGGTTGTTGATGGTTTGGAGTGAGCTGTGGGTAAAGGATCCATAGGAGCTGTGCACAGTTTGTGGAGCTCACTGTGGATAAAGGATCCATAGGAGCTGTGGATAAAGGATCCATAGGAGCTGTGGATAAAGGATCCATAGGAGCTGTGCACAGTTTGTGGAGCTCACTGTGGATAAAGGATCCATAGGAGCTGTGCACAGTTTGTGGAGTTTGCTGTGGATAAAGGATCCACAGGAGCTGTGCACACTCTGTGGAGCTCACTGTGGATAAAGGATCCATAGGAGCTGTGCACACTCTGTGGATGTCACTGTGGATAAAGGATCCATAGGAGCTGTGCACACTCTGTGGATGTCACTGTGGATAAAGGATCCATAGGAGCTGTGGATAAAGGATCCATAGGAGCTGTGGATAAAGGATCCACAGGAGCTGTGCACACTCTGTGGAGCTCACTGTGGATAAAGGATCCATAGGAGCTGTGCGCACTTTGTGGAGCTCACTGTGGATAAAGGATCCACAGGAGCTGTGGATAAAGGATCCACAGGAGCTGTGCACACTCTGTGGAGCTCACTGTGGATAAAGGATCCACAGGAGCTGTGCACACTCTGTGGAGCTCCTCGGGGTCCAGCCTTTGGCCCCTGGGCACAGGGAGGCTCTCCTGGCCAGGGTGGCCGCTGAAGGATTGGAATGCCAGAGCTGAGCCTCAGCTTGTAATCACTGTTGTCTGACTAAGTCCAATGCAAATGAAGATGAGTCACAAAAAGTGTTTTCCCATGAAATCTCCTGTAACAGCTCAGGAGAACAAAGGGTGTGTGAGTATTGGGAGGTTCCCTCCCGTGTTTCCGATGGAGGTAAAACTTCCCTGGATCATAATTCCTCCTGGAAGTGCAGCTGTATTTTGTATTCTTGAGCTTTACTCACCTGGCTGCAAGTCTACAAATCCAGAGATAAAAACCAGTGATTTCTAGGGTTTGTTTTATTTTGAACACAACCAAAGCTGTGCAAAACTGTTTTTTTAAATGTGGAAGTATAGAAAAAAAAACTACGTGGATGAAATTATTATTTTTTAATTATTTCTTTTGCCTTTATTAGAAGTGAGTTTGAGTTGGAACCACTTGCTTTGAAAATGCTTCATATTGTCACATTGAAGCAGCAAAGTTTTTAAAATTTAGTTCTCAAAAGTCCTCAAGTATTAAATCCAAGTTTATTTGTGCATCCTGGGAGGATTTGTTCACTCGGGATTGTGATATATTAATGGCAGAAGGAAAGAAGGATTCCCCAGGTAAAGAATGGGGAAGAACTTGGCAGATTTTGGGAGACAAATGATGGTTTGAATGGTGAAGATGCTGTTGCTGTGCAGGGGTTGCAATGAACTTTGAAAAACGAGTAGTTTCAGGACTCAAATAAAAAAGTTACTACAATAATTACTGTTACTACAATAATTATTGTTAGTGCAATAATTGGAAGTACTGGTTGGCCTGTTCCCAGAAGCTGTGGATGTCCCATCCCTGGGAGGGTTCCAGCCCAGGCTGGACAGGACTTGGATCAATGTGGTCTAATGGAAGATCTCTGCCCATGGCAGGGAGTGAAATGGGATGAGCTTTAAGGGATAGGCATTTCCAACCCAAAGCATTCCATGATTATATCCCATTTTTGTATCCTGCCTACAGGAGCAGCTGTGAGTTGTGTTCATGTTGTGGGCTCAGTCTGCCTCTGACTCCTGGCATGGAGCAGATGAATTAGACAAAGAAAAATCCCAATAAAGCCTGTCCCAGCAGAGCACCCTGATCCCAGCTCCTGCTCAGTCATTCCCATGATCTGAACCCGTCAGGCAGCAGGAGAGGCCAGAGCCATTCCCACCTGGAGGTGGCTGCACTGCAGAACCAGCTGCCAGGGGAATTCTGGAGGGGAAAAGATGGCTGGGGTCAGAATGAAAGTAGAAAATGGAAGTGGATCTGTAGCTGGGCGTTGGATGCAGCGCTCTGGATGCAGGCTGGAGCTCAGGAATCTCCTCAGCTCTTGGCTGCTGGAGGTTGGACAAGCATTGTTTGGCCTGGAGAGGGGTTGTCCTCTCCTCTGCCTGCTGGGACACCCAGGAGAAGGATCACAGAGCGAGCTGGGCTTGTGTGAAACTACCAGGAGGGTGGTTTGGTTTTGGTTTTGTTTAGTAGAGTCTCTTGGGGGTTTTGTGTGTGAGTGTTTGGGGATTTTTTTTTTTCTCATTTAAGGCAGTGAATAATGAGCAGCAGTTTTGCACACGCCTCACAGAGCTGATGAGAAGCTGGGGATGGCTGTGGTGAAGAGCTGAGGAACTGAGCTGGCTGGAAACTTCTTTGTGTAACGTGGCTGTTTTTTCAGCTGAGCTGGATGGGTTCCCTGATGGGGCTCCTTCCTTACCCTCCAAATCTCTGCTGGTGGAGTGATAGGGCAGCAGGGAATGTGGAAACAGCAGAGTAGGTGGTGCTTGTACTCAGAATTCCAGGATCATTGAGGCTGGAAAAGCCTTCCCAGCCCATGGAATCCAACCTGTGCCCAGTCCCCACCTTGTCACCAGCCCAGAGCTCTGAGTGCCACATCCAGGAATTCCTTGGACACCTCCAGGGATGGGCACTCCAAACCTCCCTGGGCAGCCCCTGCCAAGGCCTGAGCCCCCTTTCCATGGGGAAATTCCTGCTGATGTCCAACCTGAGCCTGCCCTGGCCCAGCCTGAGGCCATTTCCCCTTGTCCTGTCCCTGTTCCCTGGGAGCACAGCCTGACCCCCCCTGGCTGTCCCCTCCTGGCAGGGACTTGTGCAGAGCCACCAGGTCCCCCCTGAGCCTCCTTTTCTCCAGGCTGAGCCCCTTTCCCAGCTCCCTCAGCCTCTCCTGGGGCTCCATTCCCTTGCCCAGCTCCATTCCCTGCCCTGGACACGCTCCAGCCCCTCCCGGGCTCTCCTGTCAGGAGGGGCCCAGAGCTGCCCCCAGCCCTGGAGGTGCCCCAGCAGTGCCAGCACAGGGGACGGGCACTGCCCTGGCCCTGAGAGCTTCCCCATGAGAATTCCCTTTCTGGTTGCAGTTCCACATTAACAAAGCCCTTGGCAGCAGTTCCAGCCTGGCTTTCCCTCCTCCCTGCCCCCAGTATGAAACAAACCCCAGACTGGGCTCGCTCCTCTCCCGGCGCCTCGGGCAAAGCCGGTCAGTGAAGGACGCAGAGGCTGCAGAGCTCCTTCCTCAGACACAGAACTGTGCTGGCAGCCCTGCTGCTCCCTTGCACTGACACGTTGCTGATGTGCAGCTGAAACTCACGGGCAGCTGCTCCCCAAACGTGCTGGGCACCATCAGGAGCCCTGCAGGGGAAGGAGGGTGCCCAGGTTGGCTGCTCCAGGAGGAGACTGAGCTGTCACTGCAGCAGGCACACAGATGAAGGGTTAGGAGTTCACTGATATTTTCTAGGCTAATGTGTTTGGATTTGGAGCACAGGCCTGTAAATTCTTGTGACAGGCTGTATGGTCTGTGGGCTGCCTGTCAATTTTCAGAGGCCAAACAAAATGTCTGTTGGTAGAAACTCGTTCATGAACTCCTAAGCAGGAACACAGCCTTTGTTTTAAGTAGCCAGTGATGAGTTTTAAGTGCCTTGTTGAGTGAGAAACACAACTGGGAGCTGCAGAGAAGTGATTTCCCCTTGACTCCTTGGTTTATGTCTTTCAAAAGAAAATATATTATGCTCTTGCAGAAGATTTTCTTCGCTGTGAGGGAGGGCAGGCCCTGGCACAGAGAAGCTGTGGCTGCCCCTGCATCCCTGGAAGTGCCCAAGGCCAGGTTGGACTTGGAGCACCCTGGCATAGTGGAAGGTGTTCCTGCAGGATGTGAAATGGGATGAGCTTTAAGGTCCCTTCCCACCCAAACCATCCTGTGATTCAGCAATTGTCTTTATCCTGAGAAAACAGGATGCTGTTTGTAGTATCCATTTGTAGATACTATTTGAGAGTGTTTGACTACTCCAAACACTTGAGCTTTCCCACTCTTCCAGTCAATACTGGTATTTAATTACAGGATCGATTGAGAGCCTATTGATGAAAACCTCATCAGGGAATAGGAAGAATCAACCCTAACTGGAAGGGTTTTAGGCAGATGTTGCTGCCTGGGATGGATTTTGCCTTGGCAGGGCCCCCTCCCTGTCCCTGCAGCCCTGGAGCAGGGCGTGGGCTCTCCCTCCCCACCCTGGGTGCCCACAGCTTGCTCCCTTCTCCTGCTCCTCCTCCCTGGAGCACAGAAAGGCAGCGTGTCCCTGCTTGTTACTGAGCTGGAGAACCTCCAGAAGGATGGTGGCTGGCAGAGGCTGCTCTGCCAGGAGAATTTATCCCACCTGGGCTCAAGGAATGCCCAGACAGGACACGGGAGCAGAGCAGGTTGTGTGGATTCTCCAGCAGTGGCAGCCAGTGCCTGTTTTGCTCCGTGACTTTCTGATGGCACAAAGTAGAGAAGGATTTCAGCCTTGGTTTGTGAGGGGGTAAGGTACTTCAGAAATGCTTGGTGAAAAACCAGCTTGTCAAAATTCCTGGTGCTGAGGGAATTCCCTTGTCTGGCCCTGGAGAACAGGGAGGAGACCAGAGCTGCTCTTGCAAGTTGTCTTGAACGTCTGGTGTTTCGGTGCAGCTCAGCTGTGTGGGTTTTCCTTTCTGTGTGGGTTTGACTACGAGTCTTGTGTGGGTTTAACTAAAGTCTCTGCATGTTTTGGTTCTGTTCTGTAGCTAAAACAACTCCAGGCTTTCTCTCCCACTGGGATTGTGACTGTTCCCTGTAACCTGGAGGAGAAGCACTCATTTGTGTCTTGCATTTCCAAAATCTGGCTTAATACTCCTGGAGAAAGGCCTGCTTGCTGGAGAGCGGATGGGTATGGAATTTCTCCAGTGATACCCATACCTGTACAGCTTTTTCCTCAAGGCTGCTTCTCAAACTGGTGCTTTCACATTTGGATCCACTGAAGCTGTTGTTGGACTAGCAGGAGTGCTGGAAAGGGTCTTTTCCCAAACCCATGGCTGTGATGTGGCTCGCTGCTGCTGTGTTTACTGGGAGTTCTTTTGGTGCTGGAGGGGCTGGGATCAGCATCATACTTAGGAAAACTGTCCTGGCCTGAGATCTGAGCTTCAGAACCCTTAAAAGCCGTGGTTCCAAAGGTGGGTGGTGCTCTGGTAGTTCAGGTGTCACCTCAGAGTGACCTGGGCTGGGTCAGGGAAAATCCAACTTTCCATAAGTCCACCCACTGGATTTATGGAAAGTTCAGGAAAGCTGGGCTCTGTCATGCCTCATCTGCACCTTACAAGAGCAAACTCTTCCCTCTGTTTCCTGACAACAGGTTGTACCTGGCCCCAAATAAGTTATTCTGCCCCTGGGATGGTTTTTCTTAAGTGAGTCTTGAGTGGATTACCAGCATTGTAACCTTTTACAGTAAATGTGATTTTACATTTCCCTTCAGGTGCTCAGTTACTGATTTTGGACACCTGGACACAGGAACTCAGCTATTGGTGTGATGTATTTATGTGCCAGGTGTCATCTCCTGCCCTTCTAACCACGGCCATGGTTCCTGTTGTTCCTCACCACCAAATCCCCCTGGCAGGTGGCTTCCCTGAGGGCACTGCTTCAGCTGCACTTTGCTTACTGCAGATCTGTAATAAATGGCTGAACTTAGCTCATTGGAATGCTGGTAGCAGCACCTGCAGGTTTCCAGTTCCTCAGGTAGCAGCACTGATGTGACACCTCCCAAGGCTTGCTGCAGGCTGTGTCTCATCCATCCTCTGCTCCCCCTTCTCCAGGTGGGATTGTTTGGCAGAATGAGGAGCTGAGCTGTCACCTCCATCTCTGTGCACGTGGCTGTGCCTCTGTCACTTGGGGTGTGGAGCCTCAGCACAGCTGTCCAAGGGCTGCTTAAAGGAGTCCCTCCAACCCTCCTGATTCCTTGAGTGTGCTGGGAAGTGCTTTCACCTCCAGGGAACTTCTTGATCTTCCCAGAAAACAACAAAGTTAGTTCATTATTTTAGCTGCAAAGATCTCTGACTAAAACAAAGGTATCTCCTTTCTAGTTCTTTGGGATTTGTGCTTCCTGTTGGTCAGCATGGAGCAGGAATGTGAGTTCCCTGGGAAGTCTCATTCCTGTTTCAGTGAGCAGAAATGCTGTGCCTTCCCTCAGAGGGGCTCAGAAACTCCACCTGCAACAGCCTTAGCCTGGCAGTGTCTGCTGAGGTGGCCATGTGGCTCAGGGGTGTGTCCCCAGCCTCGAGGATGTGTGTCCCCAGCCTCAGGGGTGTGTTCCCGTGTTCATTGACCCAGCCAGGGAACAGATGGAGCTGCCTGGGTTTGGGTCATGGAATGACAGAATGGATTGGGTTGGAAGGAACATTGAAGTTCCTCTTATTCCACCCCCTGCCTTGGGCAGGTTCACCTTCCACTGTCCCAGCTTGTTCAAGCTCCAGTCCAGCCAAGGGCTGTGTCAGAGAACAACATCAGGATTTACAGGAAAAGAGCTGAGCTTGCAGCAGAGCTCTGCCAGCAGCTGGAGCAGCAGCCCCACAAGCCCCAGGGTGCCAAACCACAGCTCTGACACTCCTTGTGTCACCTCTGCCAGCACCTGCACTTGCTCAGAGCAGGATATCTCACACCACCTCTGTCCCCTGCTCCTTCTGCCTCTCGCCCACCTGCAGGGTTAGAAGCTCTTTCAAAGCTGGTAGCCACTTTGAAACCCCTGCCAGCTGCTCTGAGGATCATAAGGAGAGCTCCCTCATCCAGCAGGAATCTCCCCTGGCTTGCAGGGCTTTTGATGGGATCCAGAGCAGCTCTGACACACTGGGAAATGGGAGTTTTGATGCCCCTTCCACCCCAAACCATTCTGGGGTTCTGTGAACCTTCTTGCAGAAAACAGCAAATTGAAAATCCAAACGAGTCTCACAGCCTGCAGTGCTGCCTCAGGAGATGCCAGTGTTGTGGGTAGCAAGAAATTTTGATTCTGGGTGTGTTGTGTGACATTCTTCCAGTTGTTTCCACATTTTCAAAGGCACCTGATTCCCATTTCTCAGGCTTTTTCTGTGAGTTGAGTTAGACTGTTGCAGTATCAATAACAGCTAAAAAAAGGTGATACAACTTCCTGATAAATGTGGTGCCTTGGGGCAATATCATAACAATGGGCCTTTATTTCAAGGTTTTTCCCTGCTGATGAACTTGAGAGCTCTGTCTCTTATCTTCTCAGTTGCTGGAGAACTTGGAGTTTGTGTGGGAACATCTGGTGTTCCACTACCTGACCTCCAAGAGCTGGAGGATCTCTGATGGTCACACTGTGCCATCACCCTGATGTGCAGAAATTACCTTACAGACTCTGAGAACTTGGTGTAAACCAAAGATCAGAACCTGCTGCCCTGCTTTTTGTGGATGCTGAGGGGTTAATAAAGGGAAGGATTTTCTGATGTGTGAGTTGCTGTCCAGTAAAGGGGAACATCCCCAGTGCTGTGACAGCTGTTGGTTAACACCTGTTGAGTGTACTGAGTATGGGAGGGAACATCCTGCAGGATCCCTGGACACAGCACTGGAGCCTGTGGGGGGAACAGGTGTGTCCTTCATCAGCCATTCCCTGCTGGAAATGTCACCCAGCAAGGGCTGGCTCCCAGCCTGGCCCCAGCCCTTGGTGAGCAGCAATGAGGCGAGGTCACATGTGGGGTGGCAGTGCTGGTGCCAGCAGTGACAGAGCTCTCTGCTCTGGGCAGCTTGGCTGGGGACACTCCCAGAAAGAATGGGATTGTTTTGTGTTGGTAAGAACACAAACAGGTTTTCCAGCAGTAAATCATCACCTGCATCCCTTTGGAGCAACCTGGGGAAAGTGTCCATGCCCGTGGAACAAGGTTGAGCTGGAAGATCCTTCCCAACCCAAACCATTCTGGGATTCAGGGATTCCAGGACAGTGAATTGAGTGGCTGAATCCTTTAATGACAGCACAGCACCTCCTCTTTGGTAAAGCTTTTCTGAATGAATTCACTTCCCTTCATTTATGTATTATCTGTCTTGTCCATCTGCTGAGTATAAATTAGCCAGGATAAGTGTTAACTTGAATTTTATTTTTATGTAATTTGAGGGCAAAATTACCATTGCAGCAAGTAGTGACAAATTCTGTGTTTCATAAATAGCAGTCTATGTGAGAGCAGATTCATGTACTGTATTTATTTTCTAGCTAACAAATATAGCTTAAGTAGGGTGAGACATGCATGAAGACTGATTTAATTGGCTGTAATTGAACTTGAACATATTTAATTCATGTCCGTGGTGGTTTAGAGTAGAATTCCAATTGCAGACTGGGCTGTTTGGAGTCCAGGCTTTTCCCTGCTGTGATTTTGGGTGTGGGACCTGGTGGGCTCCTGACAGTGGGAGTCATGAGGAGATGCAGCTGCTCCGTGTGATGCCCTCCCTAAAAACAGGGGCTGGTAAAGGTGCCTGGAGCAGAGTTAATTGAGTCTATTGGAAAATGAAAGATGTAATGGCAGGGAATTAAATCAGCCCTCAAACCTGGAATTAACTGACACTGAGCAGAGGTTACTGCTGCATGGGAAGAGCTCTGAAGGAACTTCTGTTTTATGCTAGAGCTTCATTTCCTTTTTTTCCCCCCTTAGTACCTTATGAATAAAAACCTTATTGTCTCTCTTGTCTCTTGGTATGCATAAAACATCACTGAAATAGTTCCTTTGTTCATTTTCTTTTGTTTTGTTTGTGGGAGCCTTGTGTAAGGTTTAGCCGCTGGAATAACAAAATGATCAAATTTCTTTTTTCTGGAAGAAAAAACTGCTTGTGTTGAAGCCGTGGTCTCGGGGACCTCAGTGACAGTGTAGGTGGTGTCAGCAGGAACCTGGAGCCTTCTTTCTGCACACAGATTGTTTTTCACACAGAGGTTTGAACTGCACTTTCATGTGACTTTTAAAACTCCTTCCCTGGGGGGAGTGGGGGTAAGTCAGACCTCCCTGGACGAAAGCTGCACGGATGTTTGTGAGCTGAGGGCAGCTGGGGAGGAGAGGATGAGGAGGTTCCAGAAATGGTTGTGGCCTCAGAAATGGTCTCAGTCCCTGTCTGTGAGCAGTTACTGCCCCACAGTGATTGTGCACACAGATATTCCCAAGGGGGATGGTGCCAGGCTCTGCTCAGTGGTGACGGTGACAGGACAAGGAGCAGTGGCCATGAACTGGAACATGAGGAGTTCCTCCTCCACATGGGGAGCAACTTCTGTCCATGGAGGGTGACAGAGCCCTGGAACAGCTGCCCAGGGAGGATCTGGAGTCTCCCTCTCTGGAGATGTTTCAAACCCACCTGCTCCAGGTGACCCTGGTTGGGCTGGAGGATCTCCAGAGGTCCCTTCCAGCCCCAACAGTTCTGGAATTCTCTCTGAACCTCAGTTGTTGTCTGGGATGCCAGGTAAACTCACTGCTCCCAAAACTTGGGGCAGCTGTGCCTTGGACACATCTGCTGAGTGCATGGTGGGGTCAAACATGTTGGATTCTGAGCTGTTGGGAGATGCTCCATTTTATGGCAAATGCTCCATTTTATGGCAAATGCTCCATTTTATGGCAAATGCTCCATTTATGGCAAATCCTCCATTTATGGCAAATGCTCCATTTTATGGCAAATGCTCCATTTTATGGCAAATGCTCCATTTTATGGCAAATGCTCCATTTTATGGCAAATGCTCCATTTTATGGCAAATGCTCCATTTTATGGCAAATGCTCCATTTTATGGCAAATGCTCCATTTTATGGCAAATGCTCCATTTTATGGCAAATGCTCCATTTTATGGCAAATGCTCCATTTTATGGCAAATGCTCCATTTTATGGCAAATGCTCCATTTTATGGCAAATGCTCCATTTTATGGCAAATGCTCCATTTTATGGCAAATGCTCCATTTTATGGCAAATGCTCCATTTTATGGCAAATGCTCCATTTTATGGCAAATGCTCCATTTTATGGCAAATGCTCCATTTTATGGCAAATGCTCCATTTTATGGCAAATGCTCCATTTTATGGCAAATGCTCCATTTTATGGCAAATGCTCCATTTTATGGCAAATGCTCCATTTTATGGCAAATGCTCCATTTTATGGCAAATGCTCCATTTTATGGCAAATGCTCCATTTTATGGCAAATGCTCCATTTTATGGCAAATGCTCCATTTTATGGCAAATGCTCCATTTTATGGCAAATGCTCCATTTTATGGCAAATGCTCCATTTAATGGCAAATGCTCCATTTATGGCAAATGCTCCATTTTATGGCAAATGCTCCATTTTATGGCAAATGCTCCATTTATGGCAAATGCTCCATTTTATGGCAAATGCTCCTCGGCCTGGTTATCTCCCGAACTTTGCCCAGGGCTGATACGGGGGAGTGCTGGCTCAGGAATCAAACACCAGATCAAAACTGTGCCATGAAGCCTTGGCCCACTGGCTGGGGCTCTGCTCCTGGAGACTGCCCTGGCCTTCAGGTGGCTGCTGTAGACCTGCTCAGCATTCCCTGGCGTGTTCCCAGCACAGCTGCAGCAGCTGGAGCTCCCAGGTCCCCTGCCCTGTGCTCCCCAGAGTGGGAGAACCACGTTGTCCCTTGGTGCTGCCTCAGCCTCCACCCCAGCTGCAATCACCAAGGGTGTGTTTGTTAACCCCCCCAAATTAGCATTGGCAGGGGCTGCCCAGGGAGGTTTGGAGTGCCCATCCCTGGGGGTGGCACTCAGTGCCCTGGGCTGTCACCCCACTGGTGACAAGGTTGGCATTGGGCACAGTTGGACTCTGTGATCCTGGAGTGCTTTTCCATCCCAATTCTGTGGTAACTGAGTTTCTCAGGTGTGGCTAAGTGTGCTCTTGTCCCTTCCTGTGAGCCTGGAGGAGGATGTGGTGCCTCTCAAGGTAGAAAAAGGTTGGTTTGAGTTGCTGGGGTTTAACTTGAGTCCCCTGAGTCCCCTTTCCCTCCAGCCCCCCAGGCAGCCACCTCTAACTGATGGTTTTAAGCTCACACACCTTAGCTCCTCCCTTGGAGGAGCTGTCACCTTCACTTGACAGAAAAGTTGGAATTGATTTGCCAAGATTAGCACCAAACTCATGGCTGGCAGTTTGTGTCCAGGTCAGTAATTCAATACCTGCAGCAGATGGAGTGAGGGACCTGGAACTTGGGGTTAATTTGGAACTCTTGGGAAGGCCCTGTGTTCATCACTGAATGAGGGAGAGACATTTGGAAATCCCTCCCAGGCAGGGCCGTGGGTTGGGCCCTCAGCTCCCTGTCTGCTGCCTGGTACCAGGGCCTTTCCCACCTCCTGGTTATTTGGATTTTAACTCCAGGTGTGGGTTTGAACAGCGTTGCTCATTGTAATCCATCCATCAAACATGGCCCGTGCTGCTTGAGGAGCAGCAGCTCCAGGGAATCCCTGATGTGCTTCCTTACAGCCCTGTGCCTTCCCAGAACTAAATGTGTGGATTGAATCTTATTTTTTAGAAGGGAAAAAAGTCATGTTCAGCTGATAAAAGGATTTACATCTGCAGGTATCCAGTGTGTAATAGCAAGGTAATGGACTTCTCCTTGTTGGAGGGAATAAGTTGGAACAAAGGAGATCTCAAGGATTGTTCCTGGAAGTGATTAATATTTTAATTTAAGTGATGAACAGTGGAGAGGTGGATGTGCCATGGAGGAGCTCCCACCACTTCTATCTCCATGATCACTTCATATTTCTAATATTTTTTAATATTGCTGCCAAGTACTCTTAAAGAATTCTTGGCACCAGTCTTACCTTTTGCAGTGACTTACCTCAGGTGTTAATTTGTGATTTTTAATACAAATCTCAAAAACAATCATGGAGAAGGTTTCAGGTGCAGTTTTGAGACAGTTTTGGTTCCCTACATTTGCTGTGCATCCCTCAAAGGGCCAGTGACAGAGATCTCACCTGCTCCTTTGCTGCTTTGATGGCAACAGGAGCAACTTCAGTTCAGAATTTCCAGTTGGGAAGGTCTCCTTCACTCCTGCAGTTGGGAATGCTGTTCATCTCTGAATTGGTTCGTGCTGTAAGGGCAATATCTGATGGGTTTGGGAGGATCCCCAAATTCTTCCAGCAGTGGAGATGTGGATGCATTCCCAGCAAGTGGCCATTCCCAGACACCGGGTCAGGCTGGATAACAACGGCCTCCTGTTGTCTGGGGGGGAATTAAGCCTGGGATTTGGGGGGGATAGAAGGCAGAGTCCTGGATTTGTCACCAAAATGAATATTCAGCGAGTCCCTGATGGGCTGGTCAGGGCTGGTTTGCATCCATCAGCTCTCCCTGTGCCTTGCTGGGGGTGTGTGACAGGGACTGAGGCACACAGATGCAGCCAGGAGGGGAATGTAGGTCACCCCGAGGAGCTGCTGTCTCACAGGACTGTCATCTGCTTCGTTAAGAATAGATTAATTGGGAGGAGACGAGCTTGGCATCGGTGCTGCTGGTGCTGCTGCTCCTGTCCCGTGTCCTGCCTTACATCAGCACCTTTGGAATTTCTCTGGATTGGGGAAAGTCGGCCTGGAAGGGCAGTTGGATAAAGTGCTGGGAAATGGGGGATTCAGGACACAGCCAGGGGGTCTCTAAGAGGGGCTGGTAGAGCTTGAGCAGCCTCTTGGAAAGGAAATACACTTGGGTTTAAGAACCTCTAATTTAGCAAATTCTGTGTTGAAAGCTGAAGTGCTTCGTTTGGATTTTGGGAATCTTCTGCATTCCTAAAAATAGATGCTGGAATTCAAGAAGTTGTTTTTAAGATACACCCGCTGATGCTAGCAAATGTCACTGGATAAGAGTCTGTAAGTTATCTTCACAGAGTGAGATCTGCTCATAATTCCTGTTGTCGATATTTGCTCTATAAAATACCAATTTTCAGGATCCTGTGGATCCCCAGCAGTTGGATACAGCAATTCCTGTGGGAGTTTCTCTGCTGTTGCTGTGAATGTTACCCAGAAAAGCAGTTTTGTGTAGCTGTTGCTGTTATGATGTGCATGGATGGAGGCTGCTGACCTTGGGATAAAGCAGGGAATGTTTACCCAGGGATAGTTCAGGGGGAAAAGCAGGGGGTGGGTGATGAGAGAGCTTTGGGGGAAGGAGAAGCCTTTGAGTGTTGGACTGAGGATGAGAGGGTTGGCACCAGGGATTGGATGTAGGGGAAAAAATTGATCAGCAGTTGTGGCAGGTGGAATTAAAATAATTAAATCTCTTGGCTCTGTTCCCATGGTCCTGCCAAGCCCAGTTTGATCCAAACCAGGCTCCCAGACAGGACCTTCCCTACAGGGGGAAGTTTCTCCTGCCCAGTTTTGGAGCTTTCTTAGACCACTGGAATGGTTGGCCTTGGGGATCTCAGAGGTCTTTTCCAGCATGGACAATTCCGTGGTTCTGTTCTGTAAATGAGCTCAGTGCACATTCCCCAGGGTTTCAGCTAAGGTGTGTGTGTTATTTTACTTCATGTGAGGTGTGTGCTGACTTTATTCAGAGGCAGCTTCGGGTGCTCAGTCAGTGCTGAGCTGTCACAACTTGAAACCTTGCAGAGCAGGACGAGTGAGTTGCTGCTGCTGCTCTGGTTTGCACACTCTGCACTGGGAAAAACTTCCTGCAGAGGAGGTGGGACACCTGAATTCACTGAATTTCTGCTTTGCTAACACATCCATCCATGGTTCACTCATACCCTGAGTTCTTTGTTTGGCTCCTGGCCATGAGATATCAGAAATGATGGAACTGAAGGTGTGGAAGAGGAGAGCAAAGACAGCCAGGAGGCCATTCCAGTGTCACTGTGATGACTGATCCTCTCTGGGTTGTTCCCAGGGCTGCTCCTGCCTCTCCCCAGAGCTGTGGGAGCCCAGGTGTGGGAAATGGATTTGGAGAGGATCCTGGAGAGGACAGAAATCTCCTGGAGAGGATTCTCTTCTGTCTGGAGAGGATTCTCTTCTGTCTGTAGAGGCCAGACATGGAGAGAGAGAAATTGAACCAGAAACAAGCTTTAAAGGATGACTTTACAAATAGACTGGATATTTTGGAGAAATAAAACTGTGAAAGATGTAGCAGTGGGGTATTTTAATAGATGATTGGTTTAGAAGCATTGGCAGCATGGTGTGGCAAAAGCTGATAGGCCAAAAAACGCTTATAATGTATTGTAACCAGGAAATCGTTTGGCTTCTGATTGTGATGGTGTCTAACCCTTTCTCATGAGAGAATGGGATAAAAGTCTTTAGAACACCTCTCCAGAGCCCTGTCTGTGGGTCAGAAACAGGGATTTTCTGGCACCCAGGGTCTCTGGGAGTCCTGCCCTGCCTCTGTTCATTGCCTGGGGCCCTTTGGCTCCCTGTGCCAAGCCCTGCTCCCTCTCTGGGCTCTGTGTCTCAACAAGTCAGGCAGGTCCTCCCAAAATCCTGACTCACTGCAGCTTGGGAGGCTGTGAGGGAGCTCCCCTGTCAGTTTGTGTCACCAACTGGAGTCCTTTGGAGAGCGTTTCTTTCTCCTGGGTCTGAGCAGTGTGGGAGTCGCCTTTGCTGGAGAGGGCTGGGAATGTGCAGCGTGAGCCTTGCATTATTTATAACCTGGCTTCCAGCAGCCCTTTGTGTGGGCTTGTCTCAGGCCAGCAGCAGCACTCGGCTTGTGTGATCCAGGTGTTCAGGGCTTGGAGGTTCCTGCTGGTTCCTCTGCTCTCCGTGTCACCCTCTGGCTGGGTTATGCAGGCACAAAGTGCCAGGACACAGGGAGTGGCTTCCTGTGGGCAAAGGACAGGGACATTGGGAAGGAATCCCGGTATTTCCCTTGGGAAGGCCCTAGCAGAGAAGCTGTGGCTGCCCCTGGATGCCTGGCAGTGTCCAAGGCCAGCTTGGATGGAGCTTTTGATAGAAATAGAACACAAACTTTCAAACTTTTCCTCCTGGGGCAGTGGAAGGTGTCCCTGCCCACGGCACGCAGTGGGACAAGATGAGCTTTCATGTCCCTTCCCACCCAAACCACTCTGGGATTGGATAAATGCTGGTTTTGCTATTTCCTCGAGGAATTCCTGGCCACATGGAAGTGTAGGAAGGATCCCTGCAGGAATGGGTGCTTTCCCAGGGCTCTGTGTGCGAAGCAGATGTGTCCACACACTCCAGCAGGTGAGCTGCATGTGCAGGGCGCTCCCCTGAAGGAGGAGGAGCAGCTGCTGGATTTCCTGAGCTACTCTGCTCTTTACTCAGGGGATTAAGGGTGTTTGAGCTCCCAGAGCAGGGTGTGGGCAGGGCTCTGGGGTTGGGGCATCCTCCTGCAAAGGCAGGAGCAGAATTCCTGCTGCCTGCTGGGTTTAAACCAGGAGCACCATGTGTTGGCACCTTACCAGGCCCAGAGCATCCACAGGCTTCTTGTTTTGCTTCCATCCCTGGGATTTTTGTGTTTTTTGGTTTTGGTTTTGTTTGGGGTTTTTTTTTTGTGGTTTTTGGGGGTTTTTTGTTGTTGTTTTGTTTTGGTTGTTTTTGTTTTTGTTTTTGGGGGGGTTTTTTG
>VWYP01029073.1:58510-84225 GCA_013400435.1 Pycnonotus jocosus
TTTTTTTTTTTTTTTTTTTTGCTGCTCAGGCTGCCTTTCCCTCTGCCCACTGTCCTTCCCATGTACCTGACCATGTTACACATGGTCAGGGCTGTACACAAGGAAGAGTTCAGATGCAGTGCATTCCCTCACTCCTGAGGAACAGATGTTTTGTTAAATGTTTTTTAAGCATTGCCATGGCCTGAATTCCTTACCTGGATCTGGAAGTTCCTGGCAGTGTTTAAAAGAAGGCAGGTGGTCCCAGGCTTTCAGGTTTCCTCATCACCTTCCCTCTGATAATTTCACTGTCAGGGAGTTTTGAGACATTGCCTAGTGACCCCTTGTGCTGTTTTATTGAAGCTTTCTCCTGAGAAAGAACAACTCCCAAAGCACTGATGGTCAGGAATCCTCCTGTTAGAGAAGTTATTGGGATTGGGGGAACAGTGTGGGTTCCATCTCCCTTTGGAGCCCTGTTCTGATGCCTTGGGAAGGCTGAGCTGGAAGAGAGAGTGGACAGAGCTCAGAGAATAAAGCAGAGATTTATTGAAAGGCCTTTAGGGTACACCTTGGGCAGGACAAGAGCCTGACCAGGGCTACAAACAAGGTGGACCCAAAATGGTCACAGAATGGTCACAAAATGGTCACAAAATGGACCATTCACGAGGTCTCACACTTTGATGAGTTTTGGTCCATTTGCAGATTGGGGTTTAATTGTCCAATTACGCCTTCAGGTTGTGAGGTCTCATCCTTCTTGTTTTCTCTCTTTAGGCCACATTGTTTGTGCTTTTGGGCCTGAAAACTTGTAACANCCCACATCAGCGGAGTTTGGCTCCCTGGTAAAACTCAGCCTTTCACTCAAGCCTTTGCCAGAGGATGAGGCTGGGAATAGCTTCAGTTTGTCTCTCCTGAATACCCTGGAAAGAGCTGTGATTCTTACAGTTCCACTTGGTGATGGAGGCCTGTTCCTTTCTTACCTTTCATGGGTGAGACACCCCAAGAAGCTGAGAGGGGCTGCAGGAGTGGAAGTTGAACTGTGCAGTCATGGATTGGTTTGGGTTGGAAGGGACCTTAAATAAGGCTCAGCTCCATGCCATGGGCAGGGACACCTTCCACTACCCCAGGTTGATTGAAGCCCTGTCCAGCCTGGTCTGGAACACCTCCCTGCACCTTTCCAGCTCAAGGAAGGTCTAAACCTTGTCTTTACTGCCTCACTTTTGGGAAATTCCTGCATCGAGTGAAGAAAGTGCCTGGGCAGACAGAAGGAAACTGCTGCTAGTTAATTCTTCACTGAATTAACAACTCTCCCATTCACAGAGTGTGAAGGAACCAGGCCTGGGGACTCCCAGCAATCCCAGGAGCACGGGCTGTGCCGTACCTGCAGTCAGTGTGGAGCTGGGATCCTCCAGGTGTGCTTAGAGCTTCCACAGGGCCCAGGAAACAGCCCCAAAATGCCTTGATTTAAATAACAAAAAGGCAATAAAAGAGAACTGACAACAGCAGCAATAATTAAGCTTGGGAGCTTTTAAAACAGCCAAATTATTTTGAGGGTGGAAAGCTTTGTCAGGTCTTTCTGAACTCAGCAATTTCATCCTGGAGTCTCCTGAGTCTCGAGAGAGATGTAGAAATCTCTCATAAATTTGGTGCAGAATCCCTGGGTTTGGAAAAGACCCCCCAAGACCACGGAGTCCCAGCTGTGCCTGATCCCACCTTGTCCCCAGCCCAGGGCACTGAGTGCCACATCCAGGAATTCCTTGGACACCTCCAAACCTCCCTGGGCAGCCCCTGCCAAGGCCTGACCACCCTTTCCAGGGAGAAATTCCTGCTGATGTCCTCCAAGCCCTCCCAGTAACAAACTTTCCAGAACTCAAAACTCCTTCAAGACAATGCAGCTCTTGCAAAGAAGCTTTAATGGTTCAGGGTGTCATTTCCTTAGGGCAGGCAGCCCTTAACCTCGGTTATCAGTTGAGATAATTATTAATTATTTCGTAAGAAAGCCTCAGCAGTAAATCCACTTTCTCTTTCCAAGGAAAGCCCAGCACAAGCGCATCAGGCGAGAGCTGAGAGTTGTGCTTCTAATTAAGCTCTTAATGATCTCAGTTACTACTTAAGTCTTTCAAAACATTTCTCCTGTGAGGGATTCAGAGCTGCACAGTGTGGATGAGCACCATCCCAAACCATGCTCAATATCTTTAGTGCTAACACTGCTTTTCTGGGGCTGTTTTCTCTCTCCTTCACCCTTCAGCACACAGCAAGGTCTCAGTGCTGGTTTTTGCCAGGTGTTGTCCCCAGCACTGGATGCTGGGATTTACCTGGGACAGCGATTTCACGTGGTGTGAGAGGTTTTGGAAGCACAAGCTCAGGCAGGAGAGTTTATTTTGGAGGGGCAATAGCAAAGCCCAGGCCAGGGGCTCTTTGTGCCTGGGACACTGGCACTGCTGGATTCCAGCCCTGTGGATACCTGTGGATTACACAAACCTTGGTAGGGAAATCCTTGACTCCTCACCTTATTAAAAAATGAAACCTAAAAAACGTGAAATTAGTTTTGGTGGCACAGTGACTTAATTTGTAAATAAATTTACAGAGTAGATAAATTTATCTATAATTATAGATATAGATATAACTGTAGATGAGTTTACAGGCTAGATAATGTGACAATAACCTCCATCCCCATCCCTCACAATGTCCAAGGCCAGGATGGATGGGGCTTGGAGCACCCTGGGATAGTGAAAGGTGTCTTTGCCCATGGCAGGGGTAGAACAGGATGAGCTATAAAGTTCCAACCCAAACCAGTCCATGATTTTATGGCCTGCTGAGGCTCTTGGAGAAGATGCTGTGGGCTCTGACTGAGAATTTCACCTTCCTGAGGGTGACCCAGCCCTGGGAGGGGCACAGCTGGGCACGGCCATCCAGACACCTCCTGCTGCTCCTCAGGAGAGGAGAGTGTGCCCTGAGTCCTGCCACGGGAACTCTGCTATTGAGAGCTGTTCTGAGTCCACATTAAAACTCCTGGCTGTTGTCAGAGCCTGTGGCACAAAGCTGGGCAGCTTGAACACACGAGATTGGAATTGTGGAGTTGGTGAGAGGGGAGAAGGGCTCTCAGAGCATCCCCAGCACTGCCAAGGCCACCAGTGCCTTGTGTCCCCAAGTGCCACATCCACTGGGCTTTTAAATATCTCCAAACCTCTCTGGGCAGCTGTGCCAGGGCTGGACAGCCCTTTCCAGGGAGGAATTGTTCCCCAAATCCACCCTGAGCCTGCCCTGGCCCAGCCTGAGGCCATTTCCCCTTGTCCTGTCCCTGTTCCCTGGGAGCACAGCCCGACCCCCCCTGGCTGTCCCCTCCTGGCAGGGACTTGTGCAGAGCCACCAGGTCCCCCCTGAGCCTCCTTTTCTCCAGGCTGAGCCCCTTTCCCAGCTCCCTCAGCCTCTCCTGGGGCTCCATTCCCTTCCCAGCTCCGTTCCCTGATGAAGCTGAGGATGAATTTGTGCTCGTTTGCTTTTCTTGCCCACACTGAGCACACGTGGTGCTGGTGCAGAGTGTGCACAGCAATTATTAATGAATTACAGACAAAATGCACACAAAATGCAGTTGTGTCCGTGCTGCTCTTGGCCTGTGTTGGGTGGGATGTGCCGAGCTGGGTGGTGTGGGCTGTGTCTGCAGGATGGGGTGGGATGTCCCTGTGGGATGGGGTGGAATATCCCTGTGGGATGGGATGTTCCTGTGGATTGGGATGTCCCTGTGGATTGGGATGTCCTTGCAGGGTGGGATGTCCCTGTGGATTGGGATGTCCCTGTGGGATGGGATGGCCCTGTGGGATGGGATGGCCCTGCAGGGTGGGATGTTCCTGTGGATTGGGATGTCCCTGCGGGATGGGATGTCCCTGTAGGGTGGGATGTCCCTGTAGGGGGGGGGATGTCCCTGTAGGGGGGGGGATGTCCCTGTAGGGGGGGGGATGTCCCTGTAGGGGGGGGGATGTCCCTGTAGGGGGGGGGATGTCCCTGTAGGGGGGGGGATGTCCCTGTAGGGGGGGGGATGTCCCTGTAGGGGGGGGGATGTCCCTGTAGGGGGGGGGATGTCCCTGTAGGGGGGGGGATGTCCCTGTAGGGGGGGGGATGTCCCTGTAGGGGGGGGGATGTCCCTGTAGGGGGGGGGATGTCCCTGTAGGGGGGGGGATGTCCCTGTAGGGGGGGGGATGTCCCTGTAGGGGGGGGGATGTCCCTGTAGGGGGGGGGATGTCCCTGTAGGGGGGGGGATGTCCCTGTAGGGGGGGGGATGTCCCTGTAGGGGGGGGGATGTCCCTGTAGGGGGGGGGATGTCCCTGTAGGGGGGGGGATGTCCCTGTAGGGGGGGGGATGTCCCTGTAGGGGGGGGGATGTCCCTGTAGGGGGGGGGATGTCCCTGTAGGGGGGGGGATGTCCCTGTAGGGGGGGGGATGTCCCTGTAGGGGGGGGGATGTCCCTGTAGGGGGGGGGATGTCCCTGTAGGGGGGGGGATGTCCCTGTAGGGGGGGGGATGTCCCTGTAGGGGGGGGGATGTCCCTGTAGGGGGTGGGATGTCCCTGCAGGGGTGGATGGAATATCCCTGCAGGGTGGGATGTCCCTGCACGGTGGGATGTCCCTGTGGGATGCCATGTCTCTGCAGGGGTGGGATGTCCCTGCACGCTGGGATGTCATTGCAGGGTGGGATGGAATATCCCTGCAGGGTGGGATGTCCCTGTGTATTGGGATGTCCCTGTGTATTGGGATGTCCCTGTGTATTGGGATGTCTCTGCAGGGTGGGATGGAATATCCCTGCAGGGTGGGATGTCCCTGCACGGTGGGATGCCATGTCTCTGCACGGTGGGATGTCCCTGTGGGATGGGATGTCCCTGCTGGGGTGGGATGTCCCCTCGGGTGCCTGTCAAGCTGCAGCTCCCAGCCGTGCCCTCCTCCTGCCCTACATTCTGCTTCCTCCCGCCCAGCGTCCTCCCAGTGATCAATGAGGGCTTTGTTTGGGAGGAATGCAAACAAAATTCGGGCTGTGTGAAAAGGGCCAGCTCATCATTTGTAGCTCTGCAATGGAGTGGAAAATAACTTTTTCTCCCTCCCTCTCTACCGGTGGCTTTGGGTCTGTCACTTGTCAGGAACAGTCACTTTGTGATTTAGTGGCAGAGGAGGGAGGTTGGCAGGGGCTTGGGAAGATGTAAAGTGATGTGGAAATGATTATGGGCTTAAAGCTGTTGTGCTGATGCAGCTCCTGCCTCTTTGTTAACATCTTATATCTGAGAGAGCTGGAAACACAAATCCCTTGAGCCAACAGCTCTGAATCCACCAGGATGTTCAAGGTTTCAACCTGCACATGTGGAGCCCTGGGCAGAATTCCCTGTGGCTGTGGGATGGAGGGGCCTGACTTCAGTGTCCAGTGTGAGCTGGCAGCCCTGGAGCTGCTCCTGAGCTGTGTTTGCCATGGCTGGGCAGAGCAGCCTCAGAGTTTGTGTGAGGGCAGTGTTTGCACTGAGCATGGCATTGATTTAAAGCCTTGCCAGGCCAGGAACCCAGAAACTCCAGAAATGCTTCTGTCCTTCCTAAAGTTCAGGTTTGTCACACCTGGGCCCGTGGAATCTTTGAATCCCAGACTGGTTTGGGTGGGAAAGGACCTCAGAGCTCATCCAGTGCCACCCCTGCCATGGGCAGGGACACCTCCCACTGTCCCAGGCTGCTCCAATCTCCATCCAGCCTGGCCTTGGGCACTGCCAGGGATCCAGGGGCAGCCACAGCTGCTCTGGGAATTCCATCCAAGCCCCTTCCCACCCTCCCAGGGAACAATTCCTGCCCAAAATCCCATCCAGCCCTGCCCTCTGGCAGTGGAAGCCATTCCCTGTGTCCTGTCCCTCCATCCCTTGTCCCCAGTCCCTCTCCAGCTCTCCTGGAGCCCCTTTAGGCGCTGCCAGGGGCTCTGAGCTCTCTCTGGATCCTTCTCCTGTCCAGGTGAGCACCCCCAGCTCTCCCAGCCTGGCTCCAGAGGGGCTCCAGCCCTGGAGCAGCTCTGTGGCTCCTCTGGGCTCTCTCCAGCAGCTCCAGGTCCTTGTGCTGTTGGAATCCCCAGGGCTGGGGCAGCTCTGCAGGTGGGGTCTCACCTGAGCACAGGGGCACAATCCCCCCTTTCCTGCTGCCCACTCTGGGGGATCAGCTCCAGCTGAACTCTGGGGCTCTCATTTCCAGCCTCTCACCCACCAACACCCCCAGGCTGCTCCAAACAGCAGGTGGAAGGCTGGGAATGGGAAGGAAATGCAGAAATGACCTGTGAGGATCTGCCTGTTGTGAGCTGTGCTGAAGGGTGGTGAACATTTCCATACCTTAATTGGAACATCTGGAATTTATAAGATTTTTGGAAGCCTGGCCGTTTTCTTCCAGGTTTTCCCTGTGAATTCCAGCTTGTCCTGCTGAAGGTGATAAATATCTTACCGACAGTTAATGAGGGAGTAATTTCATGCTCATCTTTAATTCATGAGCTCTTTCATTATCCCCCTGTGATGACGAGATGTCTGTTCTTCAGCCACTCAGGTTTTATACCCGTTACCCTCTTCAGCTCTTTCCTGAAGTGAATTTTCCTGGAAAACTTTCCCATATCTGTTTTCTGGGAAGCCTTTGTGTTTCTGGTGTTTATTGTCAACAGCCTCAGACTGGACAGGCTCTGCAGCCAGGCAGGAGTCTCCTCTTCCCAGTCTGCTGGAACTCCTGTGGAAGTATTTCCAGGGAAATAAATTGCTGTTTATAACAACCTTTCAGTTCTGGTATTATATTGGAATGGCAGCTGAGTATAACCTGGGATTAGAGATTTATTTTATCCCCAGATACTGGAGTTGGCTAAATCCCTCACAGCACAGAGAAGAGTTAATTTCCTTGGCTGGGTTAATCATTTACTTTATCTTAACACATAAAAAGTGGCCCTCAAACGTTCTGCTGCACCTGGGCACAGCCCAGAAGTGACTGTCACCATATAAAATATTTCATTTCTCATGTTTGCTGTTCGTTTGTTTGGTTGTGTTGTTGCTGGGGACACGTGGCAGCAAACAACTCCCTGAAATACTGAAAAAATCCAGGGTTGGGTGGATTTGGGGCAGTTTTGTCACTTGGCCATCAATCATTCAGCAGATTTGTATTTCCAGTCACGTTTGTGTGATAGTTAATGCATCGATCCATAAATTCACCCTGATGGGAGGGATGCAGCAGTGCTGGGGCTGACTGGGAGACAAAGAGCACTGCCCTGGGATGGGTGCTGGGGTTAATGCACAGCCTTGGCCTCAAGTCTCTGCAGGGCTGGGAATCCCAGAATTGTTCAGGTCAGAAAAACCCTCCAGGATCACCCAGTCCAAGCTTGTCCCCACCCCAGAGCACTGAGTGTCACATCCAGGCCTTCCTTGGACACCTCCAGGGTTGTCCTTCCAGAACTGGGAGTTTTTTTGGGCTGGGTCATGTCCAGCTCTCAGCCCAAGAAATTTTGGGTGTTGGCTAAAAGGAGTTCAAAGCAGAGCTCCCGTGCAAACTTCTTATGTAATAGTGCATTTCAGAAATTCTGTTTAATCTTCCTCGCTATAAAGTGACCTTGTAGATTTGGGGAGGGAAGTTTGGCATTGCAGCTGCTGCCTTTTTAAAAAGTCTAAATATAAACAGGTTTTTGGAAAGCTTGAGGAGTGATCAGTGGTGTTCTGTGATTGGAATTGAAAGTCAGGATGGCAGCATCTAATTAGTGTCAGAGCAGTTTGGGGGGATGGTTTGGAGTGTTCCTGCTGCTCTGCTGTGACCTCTGCTGCAATTCTGGCAGGTTGAACCCTGGGGCAGCTCTGGGCCCCTCCTGACAGGAGAGAATGTCCAGGGCAGGGAACAGAGCTGGGAAGGGAATGGAGCCCCAGGAGAGGCTGAGGGAGCTGGGAAAGGGGCTCAGCCTGGAGAAAAGGAGGCTCAGGGGGGACCTGGTGGCTCTGCACAAGTCCCTGCCAGGAGGGGACAGCCAGGGGGGGTCGGGCTGTGCTCCCAGGGAACAGGGGGAGATGGAATGTCCTCAAGCTGTGCCAGGGCAGGTTCCGTTTGGATTTTGGGAGCAATTCCTCCCTGGAAAGGACTGTCCATCCCTGGCACAGCTGCCCATCCCTGGAGGGGTTTAACAGCCCAGTGGATGTGGCTTTTGGGGACTTCCTGTATTAGTTGGTGTTGAAAATAAAAAGCTTTTTCATGGTCTGTGCTTGGCTGAGTTCTCAGAGTCTTGGTGACACTTCTGCCAAGGCCTGGCTTAGGCTGTCCCATCCCCAAGGCTGAAGCAGGGATGGGTCTCCTCTGATAAATTCTCCTTTCCTTGCTGGTTAAAGCTTGGAGTGGTTTGATCATTCTGCATCCCTGTGGAAGCTCAGTGTCTGTAAACCCTGTGTGTGCTGGAGAGGTGGGGCAGGGCAGCCCATGGCTCCCTGGAACAGCTCCCTGGGGAATCCCAGAGCTCCAGGAGCCTCTGGACACCCCTCTCAGGCACAGGGGGGGATTGTTGGGGTGTCCTGGGCAGGGCCTGGAGTTGGTCTGGATGTTCCTTGTGGGTCCTTCCCACTCAGGGAATTCCAGTGCAGATCCCTGAGGGCCTGGCTGTGCTGGTGCCCCAGCTTCTTTCCCATTCCAGTGTCCCTGGACATCCCTGCTTTACCTGGCAGTTCAGTGAAAGCAGGAAAAAGCTGCTCTTCTGTCTCAGCTATTCAGAGTTGACGTGGAATTGATGATTTTTTTAAAAAATAAATAAACACTAATTACTTATTTATGTCTTTGTTTATTTTAGGGATAGACTTCAAGATTAAAACTGTTGAATTGCAAGGCAAGAAGATCAAGCTACAGATCTGGTGAGTGGCACACAGCTTCCTTCAGCAGCAGGTGTTCCTGGGGAGGGTTTGCTGTTCCTGAATTCCTTGCAGGAATTGCAGGTTTGCAGCTGTGCTCTGTGTTGCCACAGTGGCAGCACTCCCTGTGTGTGTCTGGAGCAGTAGCAGTGTTTGTAACCAGTGAGGCTGGCTGCTCCCTCGGACAGGCTGCTGGCAAAGCTCCTGTTGGTGGGGAGAGCATCCTCACAGGCTGTGATTTAGTGGGAAGTGGTTTAAAACTGGAATTTTTAAATTAGGAGTTGCCTCCAGTCTGTGACTATAAATTGACTCGTAGCCTCGCTTTGTGTCAGCAAGAAAATGCAATCCAGGGCTGCACTTGGGCTGGAATTTTCCATGCTCAGCTGTGGAGAGGTTCTCAGCTGGCTGGAGCACTGCTGCTCTGTGGGAATGTCTGACAAGAGCAAAGCCTCAGCTCCTTCCTTTGAGCTTCTGTGCTTTTAACCAGAGCCTTTCCAGCAGGTCAGGTCAGGAGAGCTGCTGGCTTTTCCTGGCCCGTGGCTCTGGCTGGGCTCCCTGCTCACATCTGGAGAGCTCTGAGCTGGCATTTGTCCCTTTTGGCCCTCTCCTAACAATCCCATGGTGTCTGTGGATGCAGGGGCTGGGCTCCAGTTTGGAGGGGCACTGGTCTTTTCCAGTCATTCCAGGATAATCAGGAGTGATTATCCCTCCTAACCAGGGCATCTGGAGTCCTCTTGTCACCAGCACCTTTAGGGAGTGTTAGAACTGACAGAGAGAAGGTTTGGATGGGATTTTGGGCAGGAATTGTTCCCTGGGAGGGTGGGGAGGGGCACAGGGTGCCCAGAGCTGCTGTGGCTGCCCCTGGAATTCCTGGAAGTGCCCAAGGCCAGGCTGGACAAGGCTTGGAACAACCTGGGACAGTGGAAGGTGTCCCTGCCATGGCAGGGGTGGAACAGGGTGAGCTTTAATGCCATTTCCAACCCCAACCATTCCATGGCTCTGTGATTAAACTTAAAATCATCATGAAATGTGAAAACAAGAAAAATGGAAAAAATGTGGATATTTAATATATGAATGAAGAGCAAGATGTGATGAAGCTGTAGAGATTGTGGTGTTTAGGGAAGTGGAATTGGGTGAGCTGAGATTTATACAGTGGCAACTTTTAAATGTCACCAAATTGGGAAGTTGTGGCCTGAATCTGCTGCTGGTTTCTGCCAGGTTCAGATTGCACATTCGAAATGAGACTTGGAAAGCAGAAAATGAAGCTCCTGCAGCAAAAAGAAGAAAAAAAAAAGATCAAATCAATAAATCTCAGCATTGTGTTTCCAGCTTTTCCCATAAACAGGAGTTTTGCCCAGCAGTGGCTCAGTGTCTTGTGCAGGTGTTTTGTGCAGTGCATCTCTGTTTCCACACTGCTCCCTGCCTGTGAACTCACTCCACACTTCAGGAGCTCTGCAACATTCCCAGAACAGTCCAAGGCAGCAGCTGAGTGAGCAGGGGATGGATTTTGGGGAACATTTCCTGTGTAAACCTGAGGCTGCTTTGGGAGCTTTCCCTGCTTCTGAGTGTGGATCTGCAGTGGGTCTTATTAAACCTCAGGAGATTCCCATGGGCCACTTCTGGAGCTTGTCCAAGTCCCTCTGGACCTTCAGGTGTGACAACCACACCACAGAGCAGGAGAGCTCCTTCCCTCTTCCTGGGGATGGAAAAAGTGCCCTCGTGACAGTCTCACAGCCATGTCCTGACCTCTGAAATTTATATTTAGGGCTAAAGCAGGAACACAAAGGTCAGGCTGAAAACCCTGCCTGGGCTGAGAAGTAACTCAACACTCAGTAGCTGTTCAGGCTGGGGGTGCTGCTCTGTGAGGATCAGGATTAGAACCTTCTCCTCCTGCTCCCAATGTAAATGTGCCTGCCAGGAGCAGGATGGGACACGGCCCTGACCTGGCCTTCCAAGGGAATGAGTTTATCCAGGGCAGATCCATCAGGAGGTGGGTCAGGTTCTGGGTGGAAGCTGGAGCTGAGGAGCTCCTTGGCTGAGTTGTTGTCCAGCTCCTCTTTGGGAGAATTGCTGCTGGGACAGTCACTAATGATGGTCCAGGATCTGGGAGAAAGGAATTTAATACACATTTGGGAGTGGAAACACTTACAGAGGGTGGGACCTGGAGGGGTTTGCAGTGCTGAATGTCTGCAGGAATATCAACATTGTTGTGGTGTCTTGGTTTGGAGAGACAGGTGTCTGCTGAGGAAGGCAGGAGACTCCCTTGAAGATGTAAACCCCTCCCTCCAAATTATTATAAATTTGAAATTAAAGGGCTCTCAGGCAAAGATATGAGAATAGGAATAACAGTTGTTTACTAGGAATATTAAAAATGCAAATGTAGTAGAACAAAATAAGCAAGCAAACAAAAATCTTAGAAACCCTGACAGAGTCAGAACACAACCTGACCCCCTGTTGGTCAGGGTGTTGGGAGCAGCCCAATCCAGCCCTCCTGCAGTGCCAGATGTGGTTCTGGTGGAGCAGAGATGATCCTGGAGAAGGGGCCAGTGGTGCTGAGATGGGTCTGGTTTTCCTCTGGGAATCCAAACAGGCTGTGCTGCTGTTCCCAATCCCAGGTTTATCCAGGTCAATAATCCAGTGCACACAGGCTGTGCTGCTGTTCCCAATCCCAGGGTTTATCCAGGTCAATAATCCAGTGCACACAGGCTGTGCTGCTGTTCCCAATCCCAGGTTTATCCAGGTAGGAATGCTGGGCTCCTCCCCTGGGTGCAGCATCTCCCCATGGATGATGGAATTGTCTCAGCCCTGCAGTGAGCCTCAGTGGCCCATGAACAGCAGAGATCCCCTGCAAGGTCCTGGAAGGGATAAGGAAACACTTCCCTAACTGGTTTTAACAACTGGTAATAGAATATATATTTTTGGTTACATCTTGCATTGCAACCTAAGACACAGAGTGCAGAGAAAGAATGAAGGAGCAGAGTGAGAGATCCAGGAAAAGATGGTGCTGGATTTGGGAAAACACTGAAGGCCTTCAGAGGGCCAGGGTAGTAGAACTAAAAGTTGAGTGTGATATCAACATTCAGGTAGAGTTGCTCTGAAATGGAAACCAAAAGGCTTTGGCATCCTGGAGTTCCCAGAACTCAATAACACAGTGGAGCCATTGAGAATTGAGAGGGGATTTTCCTGATGGCGTGGGCAGAGTGTGACAGTCCCACAGAGCACAGTTGGATCAGCACTGCCTGGGGAGAAAGGAACTGTCTGAGGAACAACAGCTGGAAAGATGAGGGTTCCTCAGAGTGTCAGAGCACATCTGTAAAATCCTGGATATGCTGAACAGGTAGGGAGGGTCTGATAGAACTTGCTGCCTTTTTTCCAACACCAGAATGTCAGTTCTGGCCTGAGGCTGGAAAGTGGCACATGGAAAACACCAGGAAATGAAGTTTTGCTGGGAAACTCCTGATGGGATGTAGTGGGAGCTGCAGGTGTCCATGGATGGGTTCACAAGGGGTTTTACAAGAGCACAGTCAGGTTTGGACTCTTAAATCCATGGAGGACATCCCTGGTTCCAGAATTCCTTAACCACAGGGAAATGGAAGCTGGAAAACCTCTGGGCTGCCCAGGTACAGCTCTGAGATCCAGAAAGCAGAGCTGGGTTTGTCATCCAGGCAAAGCACAGGCTCAAAGGAATGTAACTGTCAGCTAAAAATCCAATTTTCCCCTTTTTTTCCTACTTAGCTGCTCCTCCAGCTCTCCTATCTTTAATGACATTTATGTGTCAGCCTGTTTTCCACAGTCTTCCTGACTGATTCCAAATTTTAGGGACAGCTTTATGTTTTCTGTGTGCAGCTCCTGGCTGTGTGGAGGAGCATAAAATACCATTTTTCTCTGAGTGCATTTCTGCTGGCAGCCCATTCACATGGCCAAAGAAGTGTCCTCAGGATCTTGGTTACTTCAGCAATGAGCTCATGTCAAAAGTAACCCCCTGGATTATTATCCTGGAGTGACTCTGCAGGTGGCAGCAATGTGGGGCAGCCATTCTGCTGGATAATTCTCTCATTGTGGATTTTTTTTTTTTTTCCTGGTGAGTATTATTCAGTAAAGCTGAAATTTGCCAACTGTGAAGTACCTGACAGAACACAGAATCCCAGGATGACTGAGGAGGGAAAATCCCTCCAAGCTGTGCCTGATCCCCACCTTGTCCCCAGCCCAGAGTGCCACATCCAGGAATTCCTTGGACACCTCCAGGGATGGGAGCAGCTCCTCCCAATGCCTGACCCCCCTTTCCATGGATCCAACCTGTCCAGATCCTTGTGCAGAGCCACCCTCAGCACATCCTCCCAGTCCATGAGGTGCCTCCTGTGTGTCCATGGGGGTGTTGAACAGGAGTGAGCAGCCCTGTGGTGCCCATTCCCTGCTGGCTGTGCCTCCATCCCAGCTCTCCCTGGGCCCAGGTTTATCCCAGGATATTATTATTAATATTATTATTATTATTATCATTATTATTATCACATTCAGTTTATTATCAGGAGTGCAGAGCCATGGGCTGGACAGGAGCACCTTTCCTGCAGCTCCTGCAGTTCCCCAATCTCTCCAATGCAACCCTGGGCTGCACAGCTCTGCAAATGTAACATCATTTCATAAATAATAAGCAATAAATTCCTTGGGATTATTTTGCTAGGAATTACTTGGGTTTAATGTGTTGAAGACCTTCATTTTGAGCCACGTAGGACTGGGAGGATGCTCACAAATCATCAGATCTAATCTCTTCTTGCTGCAGCCCTGTAAATCTTTCATCAATAAATCATAATACATTTTAAGGTTTCTTTAGTCTCTGCCAGGTCAGCTGGAAAGCTGTCCCAGAAATTCCTTTCTCTCCGGGTTAAACCTCGAATATGATACAGCTTATGCATATTTTAATGCTGCCACGAGAATAATCCAAATAGATTTTTCACTTTCCTCGAGCACCTCCTTTCCCCAGTCCCACAGGACAACCTCCTTTGTCTTCACATCCCAGCTCTCTCCCATTCCTCCTCTGTTTCATTTTCCTTGGCTGTTCCAATAATCCTTGCCCACGTGAAGGAGAGTGAGGCAGCTTGCACACATTTGTGCCAACACCCCCGAGCTTTGGAGGCTGCTCCCACCTGGCTGAGGTTTGAACAAAGGGCTGGGGAGGCAGGGCAGCAAACAGGAGCTGTGTGCTCCCGCTGTGCTGCCGTTTGCCCAGGGTGGATCCAGCCCTCCTGAGCCATAACTCATTTCCTCTGTTTGCCTCAGCCTGCTCTAATCTCCCATCCATTAGGAGTTATCTCTGAATAATGAATGGAGAATCCATTAACCGAGGGAAAGGGCAAGCTAGAGTATTTATTGGAAAAAAAATTAAATAAATGAAAGGGGAACACTCCGGGTGCTTCGCCTCTTCCCTGCCCAGCTTTCTTCTCTTCCATTAGCTGAGCTCCAGTTGCCAGAAAAAAACCAGTGGAGGAGTTAACCAGGAGTCAGCTGTGGGATGTGACAGGCAGTGAGTAGCAGCTCCCTGCTGCCAACACCAAGTTGTGTAAAACCACTCTGAATTGTTCCTGTGACAGCTGCTGGCCGTGGCAGGAGGGAGGAATCCCAGATCCCAAATGTCTGGTGGGCTTGGGAAAGGTTTTTCCAAGCTTTTCCAGCGCTGTCCTGCTTGGTAGGAGCCAGTGGGATGGAGTAACCTGGGGAAAGGTGCTGACAGGTGGGTACAGAACTTGAGAGAGAAAATAATGAGGGTGTGAGTGGAGATCTGTGGAGATATTTTACAGGAATGTGTCCTGAGTGAAGGAAAGGATCCCTCTCTCTCTCTGGGATCATCTATTAAAGGATTAAACTCCCTCAAATCACTTCATAGAATCCCAGAATGGTTTGGGTGGGAAGGGACCTTAAAGCTCATCCCAATTCCCTGCCAGGGGCAGGGACAAATTCCACTGTCCCAGGGTGCTCCAAGCCCTGTTCAACCTCACCTTGGACACTTCCAGGGATCCAGGGGCAGCCAGGGCCTCCCCACCCTCCCAGGAAAGAGTTAACAGCTGGGCTAAGGGGACAGACTGTGGAAGAGAAGCCAGAAAAGGTGAAGCTGTAAAGTTTAAATCCAGTCGAGGAGTGAGTGGGGTTATAATTCCAGCTGCTCTCAGCCAGCTGGAGAAATGTCACTGGAAAAAGTCCTGTAAAAATCAGTGCAGCCAAATGCCAAGTGCTGGAGTTCAGTGTGGGCTGGCAGAGCAGCCTGCTCATGGTGAGGCCAGGGAGTGGGATGAGCACCCTGGAATGCCTGGAAATATCCCAGTGTGGGGCTGGGGAGGCTCCAGCTGGAGTGGCCTGGCTTTTTCTGGGACATGGGCACTTGGGAAGAGCCCAGAGGCAGTGGGAGCTGTACCTGAGCCCTTTGGCCGGCCAGTGCAGGCTGGGGAAGGTTTCCAGCAGCACATCAGACATTGTCAGGAGCAGTGGGGGATCCCTGGGTGGTTTTGGGGGCTGGGAATGGAGTCAGTTCCCCCCAGAGGACACATCCAGGCCTGTCAGGGCATCCCTGGCAGAGGGTGCTCAGGTTTGGGACCTGCCTGGCTCCTCCTCTGCTCCCTGCCCTCGTCCTGGTGTCACCAGCTCCAGGAGCAGGTGGGGATCCCTTGCTGAGTGTGCTGGATTGTGAGCCTGGAGCTGGGGGTCAGGGAGGCACTGGGCCTTTCTGGAGAGGCTGAGGGAGTCTTAAATCTTACCTTGGTTCAGACCAGTTTAAATTTGGAGACACCTTTGATTCCACCTCACCATAGAATCACTGAATCCAGAATGGTTTGGGTGGGAAGGGAACTTAGAGCCCATCCAGTGCCACCCCTGCCATGGCAGGGACACCTTCCACTGTCCCCAGTGTCCAGCCTGGCCTTGGACACTTCCAGGGATCCAGGGGCAGCCACAGCTGCTCTGGGCACCCTGTGCCAGGGCCTGCCCACCCTCCCAGGGAACAATTCCTGCCCAAAATCCCATCTAAATCTCCCCTTTTTCCAGCTTAAAGCCATTTCCGGTGTCCTGTCCCTCCCTCCCTTGTCCCCAGTCCCTCTCCAGCTCTCCTGGAGCCCCTTTAGGCGCTGCCAGGGGCTCTGAGCTCTCCCTGGATCCTTCTCCTCTCCAGGTGAGCACCCCCAGCTCTCCCAGCCTGGCTCCAGAGGGGCTCCAGAGCATCTCCATGGCCTCCAACAGCTCTGTGTCCTTCTTACATGACCAATGGCACTGCAAACTGTCTGTAAAGCACAGTCTCTGGGGTCTGTGGCTTCTGAAAGACACTGCAGAACGTGCTGTTAATTCTTCATTTATGATTTTCAAATTAATTCTCAATGTACAGCTCATTCCCACCCCACTGCCATGCAGGTTTGTTTAACCACATCTCATCCATCCCACCAAAGATCCCTGAAGGAGATGGGAAGATCCAGGCTGTCTTTGATGTTTTGTGATCAGTTTTCAGCATATTGCTTATAGACACCAACATTTAACAGCTTGATCAATGTTCCATCGACTTTAATCTGACTTTGATCAGAAATGTCAGGAATATACATTTGCAAGATCAAGTTAAAGCTATTTAAGATTGATCTGAGAACAAAATTCCTGTCAGTGTTAAGTTTGAGTTCCAGAGTCCTAAACCAGGACATGCATAAAATCAAACCTTACTGTTTCAACTAAACTAATGACTAACCTAAAAAGTTCTCATAAAAAAGAAAATCATAAAACTAAAAATCAATTTACATAACAATCTGTTCTTATAAAGAAAACAACTCACACCTACAAAAAAGAAAATTCTGACCATACAAAACACACACTTTCCAAAAAACAAAAAATGTGAACTATCTAAAAAAAAATAATTTAATAAGCATATACACTAATCATTGCCAATTAATAAACTAAGTTTCTAACCAATTAATAAATTACTATATTACGATTTAATAGTAATAATAGTAATAATTCACTGTTATTACAAATTACTAACCAGTTAGTAATTCAGTATATTACTAACCAATGAAATTCCAACACAAAACCTTCTGATACACCTATAAATATAAATCATGTGAACAAAAATCCAATGTTTTGTGTGAAAAATGCAGTTTCTCTGGAGCACTGTGGTGTCTCCGCAGGGACACGGCGGGGCAGGAGCGCTTCCACACCATCACCACCTCCTACTACCGAGGGGCCATGGGCATCATGCTGGTGTACGACATCACCAACGCCAAGAGCTTCGAGAACATCAGCAAGTGGCTCAGGAACATCGATGAGGTGAGTGCCAGGACCCACACCTGAGCTCCTGTGCTGGCCCAAGGAGCCCCATCCGGGGTTTTTGTCTTGTTTTGTTCTGTTAAAGCCGGGATTCAGCGCTCGGGAGATGCGGTGTTCGTGTTTGGGCTCAGATGTTTATTGATTCTTGTTTATGTTACAGTCTCACAAGCTGTGAGTTCTGCCTAACAGAGTGAAAAATGGCTCTGTCTGTATCTCTCTACAAGGTCTTTTTAGCACTAATGGTGCAATTAGGAAAGGACACCTGAATTATTTTTGTTTTTAACCCAGTAACCAACCACCCATGGCCCACGATGCAGATTTTTCTACCCAATTACAAAATATCACCCAAACTCATAAAGAAGAAGGTGAAAAAAGAACTCAACCTACACTCTAAATCCTCCATCTTGCTTTATATCTATTACTGTATTCTAAACCCTTAAACTCTAAGTTTCCCACCTTGTGATATCACACACTTCAATTCAAACTCCACACCCACAATCCCAGTGCTCTCACTCAGTTTTGGAAACCTTTTCCAAGGCCTCAGGACAAATGCAGTGTTTGCTTGAGGGTCAGTACCTGTTAGAACAGAAAGCCTGAAATTCTCAGCTTCCAGGGTTCCACCATGCCCAGAACTCAGCTCTCCCTTCAGCTCTGCCAAGAGGGTTGGGACATTAAACAGGAAAATCACACAATCACCAGGTTGGAAGAGATCTCCAAGATCATCGAGTCCAACCCAGCCCCAACACCTCAACTAAACCATGACACCCAGTGCCACATCCAGGCTTGTTTTAAACACATCCAGGGGTGGTGACTCCATCACCTCCCCAAGCATATTGATTATTCTTTCCATGAAAAACTTTTCCCTAATATCCAACCTAAATTTCCCTTGGTGCAGCCTGAGGCTGTGTCCTCTCATTCTGTGAGTGCTGCCTGGAGAGAGACACCAACCCCACCTGAGCACAGCCACCTTTCAGGGAGTTGTGGAGAGTGATAAAGTCACTTCTGAGCCTCTTTTTCTTCAGGATAAACAACCCCAAGAAGCCTAAAATAGCCACTGTGTGAGGTTTCTCATGGCTGCTGCAGGCAGCTTGGCTCCTGCTGCTGGGAGGGTTTGGGTATCTGGGTATCACAGGAGAACCAGGACAGGAAAGCTGGGAAATTTCAGGCAAGGCCAAGTGAAGCAGAAGAAAATGATGTGGAAGCATTAAATGCTTGGATCCCCTCGAGTTCATCCTCCAGGAGTTCTGAGATGGCAAGAGAGCAGCACAAACTGGCGAGTCATGGTTTTGTTACTCTGTTCTCCAGTGGAATAAATGTTTGGATTTTCCTTGAAAGCACAGAGATGGCCCTATAGAACTGAGCACAAAATAAATGTTGGGATTTTCCTAGAAAGCACAGAGATGACCCTGTAGGACTGAGCACAAAATAAATGTTGGGATTTTCCCAGAAAGCACAGAGATGGCCTGTAGGACTGAGCACAAAATAAGTGTTGGGATTTTCTTAGCACAGAGATGGCCCTATAGAACTGAGCACAAAATAAATGTTGGGATTTTCCTTGAAAGCACAGAGATGGCCCTGTAGAGCTGAGCACAAAATAAATGTTGGGATTTTCTTAGCACAGAGATGGCCCTGTAGGACTGAGCACAAAATAAATGTTTGGGTTTTCCTAGAAAGCACAGAGATGGCCCTGTAGGACTGAGCACAAAATAAATGTTGGGATTTTCCTTGAAAGCACAGAGATGGCCCTGTAGGACTGAGCACAGGTGAGGGCTGGCAGGCACTGCTCAGTGGAGCCCTGAGGCTGCAGGAAGCAGCACAGCAAAACTGGGATGTTGGGATTTGAATTTCCCAGCACGAGAAGTGGGACACGATTGTGTTTCTGGAGAAGTGCCCTGGGTGGTGGGAACAGGAGAGGGGATAAGGCAGCACAGGAAGAGACTCAGCAATGAGCTGGAGTAAACTGGAAACTGAGGCCTTTGGGTTCTGCAGTTGCTTTGTTAAAAAAACCCCAGAGGTGTCCCAGGTGAGTGATGGATGTCACTGGTACCATCAGGGCTTTTGGTGCCCTCATGTTTTCAGTGTGGGCCACACAAAGTGGGCAGCTGGTGGCAGGGGCATTGTGGAGGCTGCTCAGGGACTGTGGCTGTGAAAGGGACGTTTGGCACCTCAGGGAGCTGGTTTGTTATGGGAGGAGCTCAGTTGTGGAGTGTCTGTGCAGAAATCACAGAGTCTTTGAGGCTGGAAAATCCTTTGGAGCTCGTGGAGTCCAACCATCCCCTGGCACTGCCAGGGTCACCAGTGCCCCATGTCCCCAAATTAAATCCCTCCAGGGATAGGGACTGCCTGGGCAGCCTGTGGGGAATGATTTTTTCCTGCCTGGCAGCTTTCCAGCCCCTCTGCAGTGTTCCATGGGGTTGGTGTGACCCCAGTGCAACACCCAGCTCTTGGCCTTGTCCCCAGCCCATGGGTGCATCCAGCCTGTCCTGATCCCTCTGCAGAGCTCCCTGCCCCCAGCAGATCCACATCCACCCCCTGGGGCTGTCCCTGAGCTGACCCTGGGTTGGTGCCCTCCATCCCCATGTCCAAACCATCCATGGTGCCCATTCCCAGCTGGATGTGCCTCCATCCTCAGCTCTGCCAGGTTTATCCCAGCAGGGTGCACCCATCCAAGGCAGGACCAGGAGGTTTCTCCAGGAGAATGCCACAGGAAAAGGTGCCAGAGGCTTCATCAGAGCCCAGGCAGATCCATCCCCAGCCTTTCCCTCATCCATTAAGGTCACACTTGTCATAGGAGGAGATCAGGTTGGTCAGGCAGGACCTGTCACAAAGCCAGACTGGCTGGGCCTGATCTCCTGCCTGTCCTGTGATCACAGCCCAGCTCCAAGGTCAGCCTGGAGCTCCTGGATCCTCCCTCAGTGCTCCTTGGAGCCTGGCATCACCCTGGCCAACCTCCAGGGAGACAGGAGCTTCCCAGCTCAGCAGGGCTGATCAGAAATGATCCAGATTCCCCCTGCAGAGAGGCCAGTGCTGCAGGGAATGGGCTGGATCTGGGATTCCTCATCCCTGCCAGGCTGACTCTGCATCCTCCTGCCCCAACATCGTGCAGGAAACACCGACCTGACCCTCCCTGCTCCCTTTGGACACCCTGCCCCACCCTCTGGCTTCTGTTTCCCTTCTCTCCCTCATTTCTGTGCCCCCTGTTTTCTTCCCTGGTCCCTCTTTCTCTCCTGGCTCATCCCTCACATTGTGCAGTGGCAAAGTGGGGAGGAGAAAACCATTAACCAGTGCTAGGAAGTCATTAGGAGGCTGAGGTTAATTAACAACTTGTTCCTCTGCCACTGCAGTGCATGAAGCTGCATTGTGGGCAGCTGAAAATGTCCCCAAATTGTGGCTCTAGAGGTGGCCTGGCCACACCAAAGGAAAGCAGATATTTTACAACCCTGTGTCCCTGTGTCCTTCCAGCACGCCAACGAGGATGTGGAGAGGATGCTGTTAGGAAACAAGTGTGACATGGAAGATAAAAGAGTTGTCCCTAAAGCAAAAGGTGAACAGGTGAGTATCAAACAAGAACTCCTTTATCCGAGTCAGCAGATCACTGATTTTGATAACTCAAAGTTCCCAAACATCTCTGAAGTTCCTCACTTGTGACAGTGTGTGGTGTCTGATCTCTTAGGCCCAGACACAGACTTAGGATTGATTATTTAGTAGATTTTAATTGCTCTAAATTGTAAAGTTTTGAATCTTCTGAGCTACCTCACCTGGCTGGTGCTGCTGGTGCCTTTTGGGGCTGAGGGAGTCACAGAATTCCAGATTCCCTCAGGTTGGGAAAGAGCTCCCAGAGCATCGAATCCAAGCTGTGCCTGATCCCCAACTTGTCCCAAAGAGCACTGAGTGCCACATCCAGGAATTCCTTGGACACCTCCAGGGATGGGCACTCCAAACCTCCCTGGGCAGCCCCTGCCAAGGCCTGAGCCCCCTTTCCATGTGGAAATTCCTGCTGATGTCCACCCTGAGCCTGCCCTGGCCCAGCCTGAGGCCATTTCCCCTTGTCCTGTCCCTGTTCCCTGGGAGCACAGCCCGACCCCCCCTGGCTGTCCCCTCCTGGCAGGGACTTGTGCAGAGCCACCAGGTCCCCCCTGAGCCTCCTTTTCTCCAGGCTGAGCCCCTTTCCCAGCTCCCTCAGCCTCTCCTGGGGCTCCATTCCCTTGCCCAGCTCCGTTCCCTGCCCTGGACACGCTCCAGCCCCTCCAGGTCTCTCCTGTCAGGAGGGGCCCAGAGCTGCCCCCAGCCCTGGAGGTGCCCCAGCAGTGCCAGCACAGGGGACAGGCACTGCCCTGGCCCTGCTGCCACCCCACAGCTGGCACAGCCCAGGGGCCTCTTGCCCACCTGGGGACACCTGATCTCCTTTCCAGTCCAGTATTCCCTGCTTTATAAATGCTGCTGATCCCAAAGTGGCACCTCTGGAATATCCCCAGCCTCTCTAATCTCCCTGTCTCTGTTTGCTGCAGATTGCCAGGGAGCACGGTATTAGGTTTTTTGAAACTAGTGCAAAAGCAAATATAAACATTGAGAAGGCATTCCTCACATTAGCAGAAGACATTCTTCGAAAGGTAGGTGCTGACAGCATTTCCTTTGGAACAAATATCCTGAATTTCCACCTGTCCCTGTTGTGATGTTCACCTGAGTTGTTGCAGTGTTTGACTTTGCTGGTCTGAGGCAGAGGAGTCCCTGAAGGAGCAAGGCTGGATTTCTGAAGGTTCTTTGATGTTCTGTTGTTGTGGGGGTGACATCCCTGCAGGGAGTGACATCTATCAGAGCCAAGGAACTGAAATTCCTGTTTGTTTGGCCCTTACCCTCACGGTTGTTGTGCCTGTGCTGGAGTTAAACCATTTCCATTGGCATGGAATTGTCCTTTCCTGCCACCACCTCTGTCCATGCACTGACAGCTCCTGGGGGGCTCTTGGGCAGAGTTCAGGTGTGGAGGGTGGGACAGGAAGGAGCTCTGGCACTCCAGCTGTGCTCCCAGCAATCATTCCCTTGGGGGTTTGTGCTCCCACAATCAGCTCCCAGCCATGGCATTCCCTTGGGGGTTTGTGCTCACAGGAATCAGCTCCCAGCCATGGCATTCCCTTGGGGGTTTGTGCTCCCACAATCAGCTCCCATCCATGGCATTCCCTTGGGGGTTTGTGCTCCCACAATCAGCTCCCAGCCATGGCATTCCCCTGGGGGTTTGTGCTCCCACAATCAGCTCCCAGCCATGGCATTCCCTTGGGGGTTCTGTTGCACCACATCATCTGGTGGTTGGCTCCTCTTCCTGAAAGGTGCAGAGTTCCATGGAACCATGGAATCAGTGAGTTTGGAAAAGCTCTCTGAGAGCACCAGCACTGCCAGAGCCACCACTGACCCCTGTCCCCAAGTGCCACATCCACAGGGCTTTGAAATCCCTCCAGGGCTGGGCAGTTGTGCCAGAGCTGTGCCACAACCTTTCCAGGAGGGAATTGTTCCCTATATTGAGTCTAAACGCTCCTGGCCCAGCCTGAGGCCATTTCCCCTTGTCCTGTCCCTGTTCCCTGGGAGCACAGCCCGACCCCCCCTGGCTGTCCCCTCCTGGCAGGGACTTGTGCAGAGCCACCAGGTCCCCCCTGAGCCTCCTTTTCTCCAGGCTGAGCCCCTTTCCCAGCTCCCTCAGCCTCTCCTGGGGCTCCATTCCCTTGCCCAGCTCCATTCCCTGCCCTGGACACGCTCCAGCCCCTCCAGGTCTCTCCTGTCAGGAGGGGCCCAGAGCTGCCCCCAGCCCTGGAGGTGCCCCAGCAGTGCCAGCACAGGGGACGGGCACTGCCCTGGCCCTGCTGCCACCCTGGGTTTTCTCTGTGGCCTGTGGCAGATCCCTGTGAGCCCAGAGCTGCTGGTGCTGCTGGACCTGTGGCCACAACCTCTGTCATGAGTACAAAATTCATCAGCTTCCCATGGGTGCCCCTGGGGCGTTCCAGGACTGGATCCGTGCGTGGCTCCAGGGCTGTTTCCATGGGATGTGGTCCCATGGCTGAGGGCTCAGTGTGGACAGAAACCCCTGTTCTGGAACATTCCTGCCCAGGAGCAGGTCATAGAAACTCTGTGCAGCTCCAGGCACACGGGTTGGCAAACCCTGGCACTTGTGTTCTTGTTCCTACACAAATGAACCCCATGCCCAGGCTGTCTCATCCCTGCCTTGCCCCCTGCCTTGTGTCAATGCTGTGGATGATGTCACCCAGGTGTCACTGCAGTTCTCAGTCATGTCTTAATCAGTTTTTGACAAGCTTGGTGTGATAAACTGGGTGAAAACCCCTGGCCTTTGGTGAACAGGTCAAACCATACCAACCTTTGGGCCTTAAATCTTCAGTTTTGGCCTCTGTCATTATCCCAGGGGTTCTTTTGCAAGGCTGTGGCAAGGAGAGTTAAAAAAGGAACGTGGAGACTGAAATGTGGTGAGGGTTTGGGTTCCTTTCCAACCAGCTGGAAGTAGATGTTGGTGTTGGATCAAACCCACTGGAGTGGGGGTTTGGCTTTGGTGGCACCAAAGGAGGAGCCTGTGTGTCCTCTTCCTTGGGAGCTGCTGTCCCAGGAGCAGGGAGCAGAGCCTGGGAACAAGCCCAGTTTATCCATAAAAACTGTGGGGTTTGGAGGTCATTAGTTCACATAATCTGAGTTCAGCTTGTGGTGTTTGTAGGCTGAGATTTCCTTATTCCACCAAACCCAGCGTTGGCTCTGTGTGCAGGACCTAAAATAGTTCCAGTTGACTTTGGGGTGGTCCCAGTTCAAGCACTGGGTTTTTTCCCAGCTTTCCAGTTGTTTATTTAAAACAAACCAACCAAAAAAAAAACCCAAGAACAACAACAACAACAAAAAAAATCCCGGAATTGGTTTTGCACATTGGTGCTGGAGCGGGGGGAGGATTCCCTGCGTTTCTGTGGAGCTCTTTGTGCGCAGTTGATTCCCAGTTCCATCTGGTGATGTCAGCCCCTGCCAGCCCTGAGTGTTTTCCTGGCCATCTCTGGAGCCATCTAACTGTGTTCACTTGTTTTCCTTGCAGACCCCTGTAAAAGAGCCCAACAGTGAAAATGTAGATATCAGCAGTGGCGGTGGGGTGACGGGCTGGAAGAGCAAGTGCTGCTGAACCTTCTCCTCTCTCACCAATCGCCATCCACCGCCCCTTTTTTCTCGCTGCAAAACAAACCACTCTGCCCGTTTTTGGTTGTTTTTTTTTTTTTTTTACCTGAAACCAATGGTTTTGTTCCTCATCTTAACGAGCTCCTGCCTCCCCCCTTGGTTTTCCGGCTAGGACAGCTTTGCCTACTCCGAGTTTTCTCGACACATGTATAGGAAATTCATCTCCGTGACTTCATTTCCGTGTCCCTGCTCAACTCACCGCTACGTTTGGGTTGTATTATAGTCCCGTCCCTCCTGCCATTAAACCCCAGAGCAATCATACTCAACTCTCTTCTGCAAATTGTATAAGAATAAAGGTTAGAATTAACAATTGATTTTGTACAACAGTGGAATTTTCTGTCATGGATCATGTGCTTGAGTCACCATATTCTCTAGATGCATCAGGCAAGAGCCAGGAAAAAAACTCATTTTCGCCTTGAGTCCGTGAGTGGGGTTTCTTTGTCCTGTGCCTTATGTGGAAAAAGGAACTTTTATTTTCACTTTCTTTTCTCTTTTTCTGGTGGAAGCATGTGCAGGAGACATCCCATCCCCCCGTGCCATTGAGTCCTGACCTCTGTAGTGGTTGCTTTCTGTAACGTTGGTGTCATGCATCGAGGACAAAGGGTGGTGCAAAACAAAAGCAAACTCCATGTAACCTGCTGTGTCTCCTCTTGGCGATCCCGCCGTTCCCAACTCTTCCTGCTGCCATTTTTTTTTCTCACTTTGCCGCTCTTTCCTTTTTAATTTTTTTTTTTGGCCTTTTTTTTTTCTTCTTTTCTTTTGCCTGCATGCTGCTTTGATTTGCATTTCTCCATGGTGTGATGTGTTAATGGAAAGGATGGCAACGCGGTGTGTTTGCCAAAAAATTTAATACAAAGCACTGATTTTAGCTTCCGAGGTAAAAAAAAAAAAATGTTGAGATTCCTACTAACCCCTCTAGGCCTGTCCGTCACTAGTGATTCCCTCCTCCCTCTAGCCCTGGCCTTTCCCATATGGAAGAGTTATTTGCATGCACTAGTTTCTATGGAGGGTGATGTGGTTGTCTACTTTTCTGTGTATGAATATAACATGGATTCCCAAACTGACAGCAGTTCATTAACACGAGAGCTCCCAAAGCTTCTGTCCCCGCCCGCGGGGCCGGGCCGAGGCTGAGCGGAACTGGATGGAAAGAGAAGGAAAGGAAACGAACCAGCCAAGAGGGCAGATTAATTTATTACCTCCCTGGAAACTTTCCACTTGCCGGTGTCCACAGCCGCACCCACGGGATGGCAGCGGGCGATTCCCGGCCGGGGAATGGAGCGGCTGTTCCGGCTCTGCCTGCCGCTGTCACCTGGCTCTGGTGGCCCTGTCCTGCCGCTGTCACCCGGCTCTGTCCTGCCGCTGTCACCCGGCTCTGCTGGCCGTGTCCTGCCG
>VWYP01029074.1:2722-73235 GCA_013400435.1 Pycnonotus jocosus
GGAGGGAGAAATTAATGTCAGGAACAGTACAGAGAAACTTGTGGAACATGGAAGTAAGTCTTAGGATTTTAGAGGGATCTTTAGGTTTAAATGAAACCAAAGAAAATTCTGTGGGATTTTCAAGAGTGAAATTCTGTTTTTTCAAAGGAGAAATCAGGAACAAACTGGAAGATAGAGATGGATACCAAGGGATGAGGGTGAATCTGAAGTTTGGGAGATTGAGGGAGTAAAGGAAAACATGTTTGTGGTAATACGCTGGAAATAAGAAAAATGAAAAGTGTGTAGAGAGAGGAAAACAAGATACAAAAAGTTGTGGAATTGCTAAGAGAAAATAAATGAAGAGAAGATTGCCACAGAGAAAGGGTGTTGAGAGACATAGGATTATGACAGGTGAGAAAAACAGAATGATGGGTTTTTTCCTGTGCCAGAGGAACTCTGACTAAATTAACAAAAGACATCTATGTGCCATTGCAAAGACTGTGGAAAACGAGGAGTCACAGTTCATATGTAAAATACTGTAGATGGGGTACTGCTAATACAATGAAGGATTGTGGAAGGTGCTAGGTGACTGGTAATAATTAGGTACAGATATTCATCACAATTAATCTTTAAGTACTACTTCGAGGTACCAGGTTTTTCAAGAGTGCTGTTTTATTCAGCTTTGTCTGTTAACCATAGTATATTTCAGGTCACTAAATAAAATAGTAAGGAAAAGAAAAGCGTTTAAAAGAAAGATTAGGAATGATGTTAAATTGATGCACATGAAGCAGTGACTTTTCTTGAGATGTCTGTTTGTACTTAGTGTAATGGAATGGCTGACAGCTGGTTTCAGTTGCCGTAGTGTAATTATGTAGAATAGACTTTTGCGATGACACTATGTCAATTAAGGAATCTCTCACATTCTAGACTACAAAGGACAAAATGACAGTACAAGATATTTCTTCCGTTCTTTTTCATACAAAGATAGTGACACTGTGTGAAATTACAGTCCTGTTATGATGACACAAGTCAAATGATGTGAAAGATTTCTGGATTGATTAAAAATCATCAGCATTATAATATAGAATATGTATGATTTGAGAAGTTGCTGTTATGTTTTGTTCATTCTTCTTTGGAAGATATTTGGGGGGGCTGACAGACTGAGGGCGTTTCTTGTTATATTTGAACTGGTGTGTGTCAGTGTGAAAAATGCTCCTTATATAACAACGTACTTTAAATAGTGACTCTTCGGTCTGTGGAAATATTTTAATCCAATACATCTTGAGTAAATTTTAAAGCCATTGCAGAACATGAACTAGAATAGGAGGTGGTGATATTTTTCCGTGTGTTTTGCTGTGTCTCCCTTTTTTAAACTTAAATCCAGATGAAAAGAAATTATGACTTTTTTCTTCTTTCCTTTTAAAGTATTCGTGCTGTCTCCAAATTCTGATAAAGTCAGTGTATTAATTTTTATTACATAAAGCATAATAATGCAATTCTTCATTGTTTTTTAGAAAACTGCACTATCAAAACACCCTGATGCATAATGAATTTATTTAAAATGCTCTTGAATTGAATTGAAAGAAAGGATGCTATGAGCATTTCCTGATAGTAAATGCAATTTCTTCTGGTCTCTCAGTATTGATCCTATGTGTTTTAATAGGTTTTTTCCAAGTAAAAAACAGTCTAATTTGCATGCAAATTATATAATGCTTCCAAATGATACATGTGGAGATCATCCTCTGCCTGTTTTCCTCTGATTATTGATATCTGTTTAAGGCTTGTTTTTGTTCCCTGTGTTAGCAATGTAGTATTTATTGACATTTTGATGTAGGAAACCACAAAACATCTTATCCAGTTAGATTAATTTATTTCTATGGAATTGCACAGGAGAAAAGATTCTATGAACAAAGGCAGGAGCAGACATTTATCTCATTAAAAAAATTCAGAAACATTCTAGTTTTAGACTTGCTTCCTCTGTGACGTCTGTAAGAAACTGGCCAACTGAGTCATCTTATTATTTAAACATCTACAAAAATTACTCCAAACTGTTAAGGTAGCTTGCATTATTCTATGCACTGAAGTAACTGTGTCATTTTAATGAAGCCAGCCTCCCTTTAATTATGATCCTTTCTCATGTACAACATATGCCTAGTTACCAGCCTGCCAGGTCTGCATCTCTGTGTGTCTATTTTATTTGCAGCCTACTACACGCTAGTTTTGTGAAATGAAGTGATCAATATTTTTTTAGATGTGAATATTCTATGAATATTCTACTTTTAATATGTCGCTGATAAATATAATTATCATTAATTCATGTTTTCAGCTTAAAAAAGGATAAAGCTGCATAAACACAATGTTTGTGTAACTAAACATTTAAGATACTATACATATACTACGAACTCTCATTTATTGCTGTATTACAATGCTTTGCAATTTTGTGACACAGTTTGTATAATACCACTTAGTGTAACTTCCTAGACTTACTGAATTTATTTGCCCGTTTTTGTCAAATATTGTAAAATATTTTCCTGATTGTTTGGTGTGTTAGATAGTTGCACAGTTAAGGTAGGATAAATGATTAAATAGAATAGAAGGACAAAGAGATGAGGCAAGTCAGTGTTAGGCAGATGAGGTCCTGGCCAGAGCCCAGCCTGCACGCTGCACTGTGCCCTGGCAGGCAGGGGCTTTGCAGGTGATCTTGCTCTCCAGCCACTGCACAGTCCCAGCAGCAGCACACAGCAATATCCCTTCACTGCTAGTGAGCAGGAACAGTGCCAGTGGGAACAGGGAAGGTAGAAGAGGAGAATATGGGAACTGCTGCTCTTCTGAGTGAGTGTTGTAAGTTTACCTAGGGTAAAATTTGCACAGAGTAATTCTTTTTTGGCAGAGCAGGAAACCAAGTCCACTCTGAACCTGTGCTTCCATTTCATCTCCAGAGGCACCCACATTAGCACAGTTAGAACACACCAGTGGAGCAGTGCAGAAGCCTTGCCCTGCTGTTCTCAAATGTGGCTGTCTTTTAATTTATCATTAAAACTATTTTAGGTGCTGCGACTAGAATGTATATACCGGTTGATAAAATTTATTTAAGGTCTTAATATTTAGCATGGAAACATGTACTATGTAGTTTTTGATACTCTTAATTGAAGAGGATGCAGTTACTTTTTTGTCAGGTGCTACCACTAGTAGTGGCAGCTGCAGGAGCTCGTGGTCATGACAGCAATATCTCAAAACTTCCCAGATCAGATCTCTACCTTCATATACTCCATCATGTTTCTCCCAAAGTAAGAGTTTAGCAGCAGCTGGCCTTACCCATACCTTTAGTCTTCAGTTCCAGCTTCCTTCTTACCAAACTCTGGTGTGGTGTTCTGAGGCAGATTTCCTTTGATGGCCCCTTAACAAGCTGTGATCTTGGTCTGTGCTGACCCTGGGCCTTTCTCTCTGAAGTCACTTGTGCTTTAACATACCCTGTCCTTCTGTAGCATAGCTGTGCTCAAAGTTTGGTTTGAGCTTGTGAAAGAAGTAGGATGTGCCAGCTGTGTTGATAGTGCTTGTATTGGCACAGCTCAAGTGTGAGAATATATATATGAAGAAAATTAATTTTAAAAGAGGAATATTTAACAGCTTTGCTTTCTAGGCATAATAACTAGGTCTGTATATAGATTTTAATTACAAAGCTGAAAAATGTAGAAAATCCTTAATGGAGTTGCTTAAATAGAAATGCACTTTGTTTCCATTGAACCAGAGTTGAAGATAGTAAATGTAATGATCCTGGATAACACAGGAAGGAAAACTATAAGTCTAATATGTGTGAAACATAAAAGAGAACAAAAGTTCATTGAAGACCATTTTGTCTTTGAGTTAGTGAGAAAAACCACCTGTACTAATTTGTAATTATTCCTTTAGAGAAAAAAGGAATGGCTAGATGTAATTGCCTGAGGAACAGGCATCTAGTGCCACTTAAGGTGCTGCAGGGTATTTAGGCTGGTCTCATTGCTGCTTTAGAAAGATGTGGGTCTCCTGCATTGACTGTCACCTCTGCTGTCTGCAAATTTGTGTCAGTGACATCTCCAATATAACTGGACTTCTGTAATTTGCTGCCAGATTGAGTTTGCAGTGTCTTTACAGGTTTTTTAAGCATCCCTAATAATCTCTGATAGCAAAACAGTATAATTAATCTGGAAGAGCAAAACTGTTGGCTAAAACATGCAATTCCAGTTTAACTAATACTCCTTTACATTGGAATAAATGAGAATTGGGGGTGATAAAATGTCTCACTAGTCACCACAGGGAAAATGCTCTTCAGAACAGTTGTATGAAGGGGTTGCCTGTTCAGCCAGGATTAGTATTGCAGTGGGGTTTAATAGTGTCCAAGGAAATTCCATGAAAGTATGCCTAGGCAGTGTTTGTGTTTCCAGGTGATGGACAGAGGTTCCTGGTGTGCAGCAGACCAGCAGCTCTAAGCAAGGAATCCAATTACATTTGCAAATACATTCCTTAAATGTTGGCATTTTCTTAGTAATCTCTATATGTGTCTAAATGGTCTGGTTTAACTTTAGAGAATTGCATGCTCAGTCTAATAATATGCCTGTAGTGAATGTGAATCTCCCAAACCAAATTCTTGATACCCATTTTTGGTTAAATTTTCAGATCTTGACACTGCTCTGTTTTTTCCCCAAGTGGATTCTTACTTCTGTGTGCATTAACCTACTTGACAGAAAGTCCCAGGCATTGCACGGGGTCTGCTGTGGCCAAGGACTTCACAGTGCTTGAACATCTTCTCTCTGTCCTGGGACAGGGCAGGTGAAGGTACTTGTTATAAAAACCAGTTTCTTACTGGTGATGATTATTGAAGACTGGAATGTGGAAGAGGAAGGAGACATACTGTTTTTCAGCCTCTCAGTTACTTCTAGTATGGAGAAAGCTGAAATGAGATCCCAGCATTAATTTCTCACTAAAAAAACTTTTGTGGAACCTCAGCCACGTGCTGGTTCTAAGGGGTACTGCATTGTCTTCTGGTCTTAAAAGGTAGCTCTAAATTTAACCATCTTCATGGACTTCCCTTGGTGGGACTTTTAGAAGGGATGGGATAAGTTGTTAAATGAAGGAAGAACTACACTCTACTATTAACTACACTTCTATACTGACAATACATAATAAAATACAGTACATAAAAAGTTTGCTTTAATTATACCATAAAAGTAGGTGCAGAGCTGCCATGAATAGTTCTCTCCCTCTAAATGATACTTCAGGTCACTCCTGGCATTCCCTCTGATTCTTCCTCTTAAGACAATTATCCAGCTGAAAAAACCACCAGAGGTTGTTTTCTCACAGCCTCAGACACTGGGAACTTGCTAAAGTCCATTGCTTGGAATTTTATTATGGAAAGAATTCTTGCTAGTTCTCATATATCTGGTGACTGTTCCTTTTCTGAAGAAGTCCACTGAATAAAATATTGAGAATCTTTGAAGTTGTGAATTGTTGGTAACATTTTTAATCAGTTCCCTGGTTTATGATTTAAGGAAACAGGAGAATAAGTGTTTGCCTTGATCAGTATGTGTTGAGAAAAAAGAGTTCAAAAAAGAATTCATAGTGCAATATCTGCAGGTGGCTACATGGAAAGTCTTCTCATCATATGTCTGGGGAAATTGGCACTACTGCTCTGGTGTGAAGAACAGGAATATCCACAGAGATGGTGTGCACAGATGTGTAAAATAAGCTTTTCATTCCTGTGTTGTAAAGAACTGGTAATGTAAGTGGCATTTTCTGGTCATACCTGTAACAAGGGTTGCAGCTCAGCTACTGCCCAATTGACCTAGAAATGGAGGAATATTTTCAAGTACAAAATGCAGCAATTGTAGTTCTTGAAGGTAGTTTTGTTAAGCTACTAAAAATCCTACAAGCACTTCAGACTGAACATGCTTTTAACCATTTTGCAAACTAAAAAGCAGATGTTTACCTTTGAATAATCCAGTTTTTGCTGACTTTCTTGTCAGTGTCTTTGATGGAATTTTGCATAGCATGTTAGTACATATAAGTACTGGCAGTGTTATTTAACATATATATTTATATATTATTCTGCTACAGAATTCTCTCTTGAAGGTTTGAATTTTTGCTTCATTGGTATGTGACTGTCACTTTTATTTCTTCTTCCTTTCTCTTTTTTCCTCAGAACTACTATGGAGCTGCCAAAATGATTCTTTCTGACAATCCACTTGGCCTGACATGTGGAATGGTGTGTCCAACATCAGATCTCTGTGTTGGTGGCTGCAATTTGTATGCCACTGAGGAAGGACCAATTAATATTGGTGGATTGCAGCAGTTTGCTACTGAGGTAAGTTGGACTTGAAAATGTCTTAAGTTCTTTGTAAGTACTATTTAGTATTGCCTGTGGTTACCTTTGTTAATGATTTTTTTAAGTTAATATAAATAAAATAAAGGCGTAGAAAGCTAGGATAATTATCCTTTTTCTTACAGCACATTCAAATGCTTAGAAATGCTTTCATAATGCAGTAAATTATAGGCACATAAGGAACATTATTTGTGGAAAAGATGATTCTTTAGACATACTGGTAGTTGAGACAATTTGTTTTATAATGAAAGACTTCTCTCAGGTGAAATTGTGGATGTTACTCAAGTAGGTTGCATAGGGGAAAAGATCAAGTGCAAATGTATCTGTAAGTGCATATTAAGGAGATGTAGAACTGTTCTGGGCATAGGGTAGATTCTATAGCAGAATTAATGTGTGTTTATACTGGCTTCGAGTCAAAGGATAAGCTTCAGATGATTTTTTTCTTTTTATTGTCCTGTTTTTTCAAACCTAAGTAAATACATAGTTGGAGGTTGACCTAGAATATATGTCCATGTGTATCTATTTATATAGGTACAGATTCACAGCATGTATGTGTAAATTTACTAGTTCATAAAGGTAGGTGCATGTTTTGGCTACTGAAGCAAAGGTGCTTCATGTTGCTGCTTCATGTTAGAAATTCTTTGCATGGGTTTCTGTTGAGCTTCTTGAACGTTTCTTGTGATTATGTGGTTTCAATGCTCCAATTTCCATCTGAAGAAAGACAGAGACAACTACTCATTGGTTAACTTCTTTTGAGGGCATGGAGAATTTTTACCTAGCCCAAGGTCTCAGATGGTACCTCATCTGATCCATCTGAAGTAACACGGGGTAAAAATTATTATTTTGGCCTCTGTAAAAGTGAGGGAGTTTTGGCCATGTTAAAAAGAGCATATTCATGTGTTAGGATTGCGTATTTCTCTACAGTCCTTAACTAACGTGCGTGTCCCTCTTCTGTAGCATGAGCCATTTGACTGATCTTATTTACAAACATATAATGAAGTTCCAGTCAACTTTGCAAAACCTGGGAAAAAAACAACTTTGTAGGACAGACCAAAATAGAAATGCAAATCAGTCTAGAAGCAAGAGATGATGTCCATAAGACCAGTATTTTCCTCAGGTGTCAGGCTTCACATCCTCTTCTCAATGGCTGTAGGTCATGATTTGATGGGCAAATATTACTACCTGCTGCTGCTGTTCTCTTTTTATCTGTTTGTATCCCTCCTTTCTTCTCTCCATGAGACTTGTAAATCTTCTGGAACACCCGATAAACTTTTCTGCTAGGTGTTGCTGAATCTTCTCTCCTCTCTGTCATTTAAGTAGTTATCCACTTCATTTTTCTTGAGATTTGAACACACAAGTTTAAGAATCCAAAGTTCTCATTTACAGGATGAGACGAGAGACACTGAACTGTGTTAGCTCTATGTGTATGTTGAATAGTTGGACTTTACCAGACAAGAAACACTTTTAGTAGCTTTTCTTCTAGTGGCCTTTATTCTGTATATATAAAAAACTGGTATTTGTTGCAAAACAGAAGAATTTTTTCCTTAAACCCCCTACAAAACCAAAGATAAAAACCCCAAACCTACTGACCAAACAAAAAAGATTAAACAGTTGTCAAGTAGATCATAAATACAATGGTGAAATACTGCTGTTTAGGAACCAAATGCAAGTAATATCTGTTATAATTTGATTTGTGTCTTCTTTTAGCCCTTATTCTATGATTAATAGAGAGGAATTATGGCTTGATAGATAATGCTAAATATCTGCCATTTTTCTTCAAAAATCTTTAGAAATCTATTAAAAAAAGCTCAGTGCTAGCATAATGATTGATATGAAAACTGCAGAGGATGAATAGTTTTCAATGTTTCAAGTTTGTTTAAAATTATGTTCGTTTCAGGAGCTCTAACAGAATAAAATTATTATATGGTTCTATATGGCACTCCAACAAGAGGAACATTTTAAAACATTTTACTATCTTCAGTATTTTCATAGTATCTATATTTCTATACATCTAGTATATGAAAAATGTAAAAGGTGGTAAAAAAATTTGTTAATAACCTTTAGGTTTACTGCTGTTTAACATAGAATTTGTATGTATTGTAGCACTCTTAATTAGTAATAATAGGCAGTCACTTTTGCAATTAGTACTTTTTTACTTTTCAGTTAAATTTTACTGTGAAAGTAGGTGTAGTCAAAAAATATAATGGTATGAGTGCTTCCAAGTAACAATCATTATAAAAACATAGATTGTAATATTGAAGAAAATTGTCAAGTACTACTGTTCATACAAGAATTGGCCCAGGTAGTGTGTTCACAGCTCTACCTGTACAAGTAACTTAGCCAATTATGTAATTTAGGCATGCAACATGTGTTAGTCTTAATGAGAGCTGCATGGTGATTCTCATGCATGGTGTAATATTTGTCCCACAGGGGCTTATTTACTGAAAATGCATTGTGCATGAAGCCAGTTTTAGGCTTTTTTTCCCTTGGAATTAGTCTGAGGATCATACACTTGATGCATTATGAGAGTGAGCAGTAATAAAAGGGCACAACTGCTAGCTGAGATAATAGATAAAATTGCAGTAAAGCAGGAATGTGGATTTAAAATGGGAAATATATGGGTATGACGTGTGCCCGTTTGTGCCTCTGAACAATGACTGATCATCTGTTCATACTGCAGATAAAGCTCTCTAATTGTAAAATATTTGTCTTGCATACGGTAGAACAGTAAAAAAAAATGGCACCTTATGCTGCCTGCATTTTCCTTCTGCCCTTTCATATAGTTTTGTAACTGTGTTTGGCTCCTTCTCAAAGTGAATTGTAATCCAGCCCGAGAAAATGTGAATTTTGACAATTAAATGTTTAGGTGGGAAAAAGGAAATGTCCGTTTGTATTTGTGATGTAGAATGTGTATACTGGGATGCAGTTACCATGGTAACTGTTGCATCTAGAGAATAACATGGAGTAAATCTCACTATTATAAATGACAAGTGTCAAGCTCAGGTTATACCTGCTACTGCACAGGTCAAAATTATATTAATGTCTTTATCTGTCTCCTTTGCCCAAGGACTTCAGAATCAGGAAACATCCATTTTTTGAACACAAGTTCAGTGAATATATACTGAGATTGCAGTGACAATACTTCTAAGCGTGAGGTATATGGCTGTCAGTCCCAAAATGAACTAAAATCACTGGTTACTTAAGTACAAGTTTGCAAGCTTGTAGTGAAAAGGAAGCAAGGTCTGTTACCTTATCTTCTGTAGTATTAGTAAGAAACCCTCAAATTATTATGTTTTTAGATAGACTTTATTGACTCTAAAGGTTCTCTTCTGTTTCTGTTTAATCATTCTGAATGATGCAGCACAAGCTAAATAGAAAAATGTATTATTTTAATCTCTGCATACTAGATATAAACATTAGATCATTTAGTACTGTGGCTCTTGTGGCAGCTTCAGTTCTGGTGATTTTTTCCTCTTTGCAGATACATTCTGACTGCTGCTGCAGCAGAAAAATTGAAAAAGGAAATTTGATATGTGTTTTTCTGAAAAGAGTGATTGTATGAGCTTACCTGCTGCTCACCTAGGGACATCTCAGCAGAGTTCCCGTGCTGGAGGGAGTGTTCTGGTGAGGGACCTGAGTGCCAAACCTCCCTTCTGCCCAGCCCACCACAGGCAAGGAAGAAATGTCTTCCTGAGGGACTGCCATGGAGTGGCACGCTGTGCCCTTGGGCTTAGGGTTCCTGTTTGAGTTGCAAATTGCCAGCTCTGGTCAGTCTGTAGTGCAGCTGTGAGGAGAGGAGAAGGTGGGGCTTCTCCTGGGACTACCACTCCTGCAGGTGATGGCCTTGAGATACCAGGCTGGGCATCACCACGGGCACGGATACATGAGCTGCATCTGCAGGAGGAGCTAAGACAGCAGGACAACTAAAAAAAGCCCTTTATTTGTCATTTATAATTTTAATGCATCTGAAGTCATGTTGAAATCCATAATAATAATAAATGAAATTTCATCCTTTTCTGAAAGCGATGGTGTAAGCTTTCTACAATAGTTCAGGGGATGACTCTGCGGACTTCAGATTTCTGAAATGCTGAAACATTTGCTGATACTTTGGAAAGTTATACAAACTTCTCTACAGCTTGTTTTACAAATGTTAAAGATTTTTTTTGTTGTTTTTTTAAGGCATTTACATGAATATTGCTAAGTCCATATAGTGGTGGGATTCATAAAACTTTGCGATTTGGGCTCTGCAATGTCCTAGATCCATGGGATATCTTAGGATTAGAATAATGGAGGTTTAAAAAGTCTTTAATAAGATGTTTCAGGTCCTAGTTTTGTAAGCATTCACCTGCTTTCATGGGATTTTGAAGTATTGCAACTTTAGTTCTTAAATTGTACAGGGAAGATCAAGAAGGTTGCATAACTAGCACATGTCTGTGGAAAAAACACTTCATGTAACATCCTATGCTATCCTCTGCAATTAAATGGAATTAATTGTGTGATCATATAATTTGACAACTTCAAGATTACTGTGCATGCCATTTGCTTGATTTTGCAATAAAGTACGTGCAGAACGTGATTTTCGTCTTTAAGTATTCAACTGCCCCATATTAATGTAAACCAGCCTACAGATAAATATCCATGGAAACCAGTGGGAAAGTGTGAAAATAATAAAACCAGTTCCTAAATGTTCCTGATTTCATTGCCTGTATTTTACTGTCTGTGCACTAGTAAAATGTGATAACAATTCAGTGTATACTGATATGTTTCACACTAAAATTAATCCCAGCTAGATTCTAATGTCTATGTCAGTAGCTGTTCGATATCTCATTGCCTTACTGAGGGATGTGATTTGTAAACCTTACTGATAAACTTATTTCTAGAGCCTTTTAAGCATGGAACCAAGCATTATATCTGTAGTATATAAAAGATTTAGTTATCAAGTCAAAATTTATATTACTAAAAGGTTAAATTGTCCTTCTGTTTGTCCTTCTGAAATGTGTCCTTCTGTGTATATCTTGGATATACAATGAATGTATAGTCTCAATTTTAGGGTAAGACAAAGTTTTTTCCCATTTTAACACTGAGATGAAACTTTCAATCTATATACTGTTCTATTTAATACATTATCATAGTCCAACAATAATATTAAGCAGTCATGGAATAGAAGAATGGCTTGTATTGGAAAGGAGCTTAAAGACCATCCAGTTCGTACTCCCCTGCCATGGGCAAGGACATCTTCCACTAGACCAGGCTGCTCAAAGCCACCCAACCTGGCCTTGGGCACTGCCAGGGATCATGGAATCATTAAGGTTGGAAGAGATCTCCAAGATCATCAAGTCCAACCTTTGACCAAACAACACCTTGTCAACTAAACCATAGCTCCAAGTGCCACATTGATTGAACTGAGTTACTTTATTTATTTTAAAATGTGTAAAATGTGAGGTAAAAGTTCGGAATATCAGTTCTAGCCTGTTTTAATGGTTCAAAATGTTCTGGATTCATTTAAGTCGTGCTTACTATGCCATAAAATTATTTTCATCTGATTAGCAAAATGCATTTCTCTGAGTCACCTGCTCCTCTTTGCCAAATGTCACATCTTTTCATCAAAACATGCTAATACAAGAGTGGGGCAGTGAAGAAAAGAACCAGAATTTTATTACATGAGACTAACAATACATTTTCCCTATCTGCATGCTGAAAAGCAGCTAAAATGTGTTGGCTAAAACTTTCCAGGAAATTTAAACTGGAATCAGTCGCTCAATTGAAACCGCTGTAGTTTGCTCACGTGGGACACGTTGTGGAACCTGAGTACAAACTCATGTTGTGCATTATTTTTATATATTTTAGAATTATGCTCTTTGTTAAATGTTTTGGGACATGAACCAACCTCTTTGCAGTGAAAGGATGCTTTATTTACAGCAGAGAACACAACAAACTGTTAGATTTCATACTATAGAGGACCATGCTGTAGAGAGCATTGAGCAAGAGCACTCACACCTTTACACAAGGAAGTGATGCAAATAGGAGAACTATAATATGTTACAAATGGAAACACGAATGGAATTGCCAAAGAATCAAGGGAGATTTTTTTTTCCAGTTGTTGGAACTTAGCAGAATAGATTGGCTGTTTTGGTTTGGTTGAACTGGATCTCACTTGAGGACCAAGTCTCCATGTTTTATAAGCTGGACTATCCTGTTGGAGGACCCTAATGGACATGAGGCATTAGAAGTGGACAGAATCAATGTGGGTTTAATTTGAATAGGCCCTAGACAGTGAAGTAATGATAATTGTGTCATATTTGATAAAATGTTGAAGAATAAATGCCTGATGTTATTAATGTCTGTTATTAATCTATCTAATATCTTCTGACTACTGTGTATGAGAGGGAGCCTGAAAGAAAGGCAGACATGAGGATGATAACTGAGGCTTTTTACTGAGAGACTCTGCTTTAAAATTTATCATTTGGTCTCATTTTCCTGAATGGGTCTTGGTTAAGAAGCCCTGCAAAACAAAGTAAAAACTCCATCCAAACACCAAACAAGAAAGTAATCCTGTTTTTGAAAGAAAAGTGGAAAGAAGGGTAATAGTATTAAATTTTACCTGCATCCTGAACATAGTGTGAAGAGATTAGAAGCAGAAAGGACAGTTGAATGCAATGTGCCACTGAACACTTGCTTGCCAGTTACTCATCTCTGGCCACCAAAAGGATTTATACATAGGAATTCAGTGATATTTAATTATGTGGCTTACAGGGTAAGGAAACTTCACCACGAGGTGAGTAAAAATCCTTTGAAATGCATTAAAGCAGTTTGCTATTTTCACACAGTTACCCTGCCAGCCTTAATATGCAAAACTGCCACTGAATTCCAGATGGCAAGATACTGCCACACAAGCTGGCTGTGCTGCATAAAGACAGTTTTACCCTGTTTGCAAATAGGCAGAATTAAAGTTGACCATTCAGCCTGAACTCCCAGGATTTTCTGCATGAATGCTTGGTTTCTGAAGCTTAACACACTGCACTACAGTATTGTGGAACTTCAGTGTAACATTTATTTGATGGGTATGACTATTCAATAATACATATAAAATAGTTATGTTAACAATAAAGTAAATTTAGTAGTAAATTTGTTAAGCATATGCATATTCAGAGTGCTCAATATAGACATTAAATATGCAAGTTATATAATTTTTGTTACTGAATAGCCTTCTTGACTACATGAAACTAATGAAAATTTGGTATAATTCAAGCAATTTCTTATGAATGTAACAAAGCAGACATTTTAGAAATATCATTGCATTCTGGTTATCATAGTCTAGTTTCACAGTACAATATGAGCTTTTCAGCCTGTGAAATCCATTAATAACCACATTAAACTTTCCCATATTGTATGAATTGTCAGTTTTAAATGATTCTTTCTTTAAAACAATTATCTGTCTCTTGCTTCATGCAGTTTGTTAAACCGCTGTGTCAATTTACAAAGACTGGGGGAGTTTGACACAGAAATTTTAGAGAGGGAAGGAACTAATCATTGGTTTACCTAGCATGAGTGCTCAAGTGCACATGAAGAAAATGAACATTGATTCGAAATATAAATGAAAAATTCTAATCATGAATGGAATTGCCAAAGTTTAACTTGAAACCCCTTTGCTTCTCGAATTCTAAGGAAAGTAAAATCTGTTGGTAAGCTTCTAAATAGTTCAAATATGATATTTATTAAGACAAATGACAGTGTATGTATTTTAGAGGTCTGGTTAGTACTTAGGGAGCACAGCTTTGCATTGAAATAGGTGGGGAGCAGTGTAGTCTCCTGGTAGTTTTTGAGATGCTGCATTGATGGTGTTTGTGATATGACTGAGAATCGCCATGCAATGCACTCTGGAATTCTTTTGTCTGCTACAATTATATACTGCTTGGGTTAAACATTTTTCCCCCGATGCCTAAAGTAAAAAGAAGATGTACCTGTGCTCTTCCATGCTTCTAATGTTGAGTAGCTTCTGAGGCTGTAAGTCTATTCTTTTTCCTTTTGTAGATCATACAAGACAGAGACTCAGTTTCTTTTCCTACAATTTATATAAGGGCAGGGGAGAGTGAAGTCTCAGTTGGGGAATGTAGAATATTTCTGCCTTCACCTCTTACCTGTATACATGAGTGAAGAACTGATTCAATGCAAATCTGAAAAACTGTGTGACATTGCAACCAGGTTAGCAACCCATTGTGTTGGGTTCTGTATAAGTGTGCATCAGTGGCAGAGGATTTTTCCAAAGTATTTTTAATAGTCACAAAGAGTTGGAGCAGATCATCACCACTATGCAGGTGAATGAATAATTGGGGCATAGGGAAAACAGTCTGACTTTCAGATGTGTCTACAGTTTTTGGAAACCCAGTTAAAAAGTGGACAACAAATTAAATAAGATAGATAAGAAAATGAAATAAAGTTCCATTATAATTATAAAAGAGGAGGCATCTAAAGCGTGGGTCACCAAGTAAAATATAGCACTAAGGACTAAGCATGGTTCCTAAAAAACATTTCAAACCCACCTCAAGTTTGTCACCTACCACCTCTAAAATTCAATCTATAAGTGATTTTTCCAGGATCATGCAGGTTGTCTCTTGAAGAAGCAAAGCCCATTTACTGGCACTATAATCCTTTGCATTACTTGCAGAGGTATTTTTCTACTAGTAGGAATAATTTGTTTGCAGGGAAATTTTTTGGCATTGCAGAGATTCTCTGCCATCTGGCTGACTTTGCATTCCTATTCTGTCACTGGTAGTCTGGCTGTGTCTTCTCTGTAAAATTTTCAGTAGTGAAAAATCTGACTTCAGAGGTTTTTAAGACAAAAAGACCCATAGAAGAACCAAACCCTGCAAATGCAACATCCCTCACAAATGCACAGATCATGCCATTTGGAAACCCCTATAATGTTGTGAATTTGCTATAATATATCTGTGTGACAAGTATGTCAGTGTGACAGTACTATGTGTTGTAGTAGTACTACTACAGTGTGTATAGTACTAGCTATGTACTACTAACAAATTTAAGGAGTGTATGTAAAGTATTTAACCTGTTGATTGTGTTGCTTTTCAGGTTTTCAAAGCCATGAATATTCCTCAGATCAGAAACCCTTCCTTACCTCCTCTAGAAGATATGCCTGAATCATATCAGGTGAAGATTGCTCTTCTTGGTGCAGGACCTGCAAGTTTAAGTTGTGCTTCCTTTTTGGCTCGACTGGGCTATTCAAACATCACCATATTTGAAAAGCAGGAGTACCTTGGGGGCTTAAGGTAATGAAACAATGACAACAAAGCACTGTTTCCAATTATTGTAAAAAGCATAATGAAAACTGTTGTACATACATAGATTATATGTGATCCCTTGACTTTTAGCAAAGGAAGAGAATAGAAGATTTCAGATCTGTAGAAGTAACTTTTTATTTCAATAATTGATTCTTCATGTTAAATTCTCAACTTCAAAAAGTTACAAATACATAAAGGAAGGTTTGTTTGCAGTTTTCCTGTGTGGTAAACCCTTGGCTAATATTTTCATGTTGTCAGTTCTCTACACTAGAAAATTAATTTTTGCAACTGCATTAATGGCTGTGATCAAATCTAGTAGGTTTGTTGGAATCTCTGTGTATGGATTAATTCAAACACCAACTAGTGGATACCAAGCCATTCAAAATCAAAATTAAATTCTGCAGTGTAAGATGTACAAGAGTACAAAATGCATTCTTGCAATGTGTTTAAAAAATAAAAAATGTAATGAAACAGAGAGAGGAAGAAGGGTGATGCACTTACATTTCTTAATGCAGCATCACTGAGATCAGTAGAGTTGACATGGTTAATTAATTTGGTCCATAATGTCATAATGTCAAATACTTACTCAGTGCTCGGCAAGAAAGAGAATCCGTTCTGGAGAAGTTAAACTGATTATTTGCCTTTTTTCCAGGGAGGTTCTGAATTATTCTACCTAATTACCAAGATGTTAATCCATAGGCATTTAACTGTAAAGTTGTTTTACTTGAACTAGTTACCACAGAGGATTGCAGGTATAGTATGGGAAATACCTATTTACCTGTTTAGTGGCACATGTTACCATAAATACCCAATTAAAATCAGGGTTTTTTTTTTCCTGTAAATATTCAGAACTAATAAGAGATTTTTAACAAAAAGGCTCTTTTTGGTAACAGGTTGGACTTGGCAATACAATGCAGGACTTTCTGCAGCTGCTTCAGTGCTGTAGGGCAGTGCTGCAGCTCCTTAGTATGTGCTTGTGTGTTTGAAGCAGTGTGATCTTAACTTCTTCATGGTTTAACTTGAATTTAAAATAATGTTTTGCCTGTTGTTTCTCCTAATGCAAAAAGCCTTACACAGAGTTTTGCCTGTTTTGTTAGTACCCTTAATGGTCAAGAAGTTTTAAATACATTTTAAAATGTATTTCCTTTGAGTTTTAACATGTGTCAATCAAGGTCAAATTTTACTTCCATTCACTATAGAAATGCTGTTGTGTGGTTTAAGGGCATCAATTCCTTTTGTCTTTATTTTAATCTTGAAACAGGAGGTGGCTGGGCTGTGGCAGCAGTCATCCATTATTGCATTTTGAAGTCTTTGCAGCACATCTTTTAACAAATTTTGGTTATTGATGGTTGTGTTTTCAAGGCTTCGTAAACTATTGTAAATTGCTAAGAAGACCAAATCAATTTTGTATTTGGAATCAGCTGTTTATAATGGCAGTATTTATACCTTCTTGAAGTTTTTTCCAATTGTTTTTAATTAGGATTTTTCTTGCATCATAGCTAATTTTCATAATATTGTGAGACTAGAAAGGTGTCTACTAATTACAGTTTCTGTGGTGGGATATTTAAATATAACATAAATCTGTGCCTCTCTGAACATGGCTGGATTTTTCATATTTATGGGCAGGTTTTCCTACATTTCACCACTTGTGTAAAATTTGTGCTTTATAGTAGAGTAGGCATGAGCATACCATGCTCTTGCTTAGAGACCATGAATAAACTTTACTACTTCTGCTCCTCTCTGTGCCACTGCTTTACAATGTACCAAAATACTTCTCTCAGGAGGCCAAAGAGTTGGCCCTTGAGCAACAGTAATTTGAGGTCACTGAGAAACACCAAGCACCTGTCCAAGCACCTCTGACAAGTGTTTAATTTGAGGTCCATGTGAATTTGGGGGACACTTTGCATCCACTGCATCCCTCCTCCATCTCTGCCCCATTTTCTTTTCCCGCTCTGTCTCTCCATTGCAGGGCCAGAGACCATCTGCTATTGCTGAGAGAAATTGCATCAGAATTATTGGTGTATAGCTGACTTTCATAAAAAGCCCCTTTTCATAGTTAATGTGGGTATACCTCACAGCATAAAACTAAGTGTTTAATAAGAGTAAAAAAAAAAAGTGTTTACAAATTCTGACAGTGATGTAACACAACCAGTGCTGTTCTGGGAGCACGTTGTGGAAATGACAGGCCTCCAACAAATACATAGGTGGCCTAGAAAATGGAACTTTCCTTTTTTTGATTAGATTTCTTTATTGAATCTCTGTTGCAGAATCCTATTGATACATTAGTTTCTGCCTCAGACACCTTTATTTAGCATGACTTATGAAAGCTGTATTGACACATTCATTATATCTGGTATTTACAACACTTCTCGTTGCACGCTGCTCAAGAAAGGTGTAAAAAGGGCAGTGTTAGAAATAAGGAAGAACACCAGTTTCTTATCAATAGAAATAAAGTTGATGCAGCTTCAAAGAAATAAAACTCTTCTTGCCTGTCAAACTTAGATGCTAAAGATGGTGTGGTCAATATCAATATGTAAAATAAGCTGCAGTGAATCTCCTGTGCCTGTGCTTTGTTATGGATATTACAGATTCATTAATTTGAAAACAGATTAGACTGTTTGAGGCTTAGAAGTATCTGGGGAGAAGCCTTTACTTTTCTGCATATTTATGTTTTTATCTTCAGTGAACAAAAGTTTCAAAAATATAACTTCACTGTGTTTATCTGCAACATATTTAATCATAGGAGTTTTGAACTGGCATATGTAGATGTCATTTCACTGGAGATAAATATATATGTATTAGATCTCTATCAGTGAATGTAAACTGAGATTCTATACTGGCACTACAATTTTCCCTTTCTGTGATTCTGGGAACTTGAAGATGTCATTCCTAGTCTTCCCCAGAAAGAAAGAAATCCCAGTTAATAAGTATTAAGTCAAAAACCAGACATGAAATTTACAGCTGATAAAGTATTTGTCCAGCCTGAAAAATCATTACAAATTTATGAAGTAGAAATGGAGGTACATTTTTAAATACCATAGCTCAAAATAGCATATGTAACACTTTTAAAAAATTGCATGGGAAATTTGATACTCTCTTACTGGTTAGCATAAGATGAGATTGCTATGTCACATTGCATTCAGTAGCCATGAGGTCTTTTTTTCAATGGATATCTTCAATTTAGTGCTACATATTCTGGTGAACAAAAGGAATGGAACTGAAGCCCTTTAGAACTCAAATATCACATAGGTTAAATACTCACCCACAGGAGTGGGCAGTGCTGGCCTCAAAGTACTGTCTTCCTGGCCTGTATTTTTAGCACTGGATGAATAATGCTTTTTTGCCACTCTAACAATTGAAAAAAGTCAAGACTCACATTTTGGCACATTTCTATTCAGATATGTCTAAATTGAATAAGGTGTAAGTATTTTAGCTAATAATAATAATAACAATGAATTTAAAAGTCTTCTTTTCCTCGTAGTTACAAGCATATTTATTTGTTTTAGTACGTCTGAAATCCCCCAGTTCCGTTTGCCGTATGATGTAGTGAATTTTGAAGCCAAGCTGATGAAGGATCTTGGAGTGAAGGTAATGAAAAATATATCCTGCCTATGTATAGCTCAAAAAAAAAAAAAAAAAAAAAAAAAAAAAAAAAAAAATCTCCAAAAAAAAAAAAAAANAGGAACAAGAACTCTGCCAAAGATTAACAGCAAAATGTCATGCACATTAGTAAAGAACGATTAAAAGCTATGCTAGACAGAGGCAGGAAGATGCTTCCTCTTGCTCAGGGCATTTGTCTGTCTCCTGTCTGAATGCCACTAGTTTGGAAAAGGGCAATCAATAGTTCTCATCTGGCATGTCTGCATGTGATTAATTGTCTGTAAGAAACAAATTCCTAAATTGCTTTAGGGGTTCAATGTAGCTATTGGAATGATTTGATTTTTTTTAATCAAGTTTTTTTTCATGCAAGTTTGGAACTACTTAAACCATTCATATTTGATACTTCTTTTGTTCCTTCTCCATGAGTTTTTTTTCTTAATGGTTTATCATACAGTCTTGCATCCAAGTCAATTTTATAATAAAATGCAACAAATTAAAGTGTTAACATGATCATCTGCTATAAACAATAACAGTCTATTCAACTTCTTGGAAAGCAATAGTTAAGCATTATTCTGTTAAATAAATGTGTGTTGTTTATAGATAATGGGAACAGTGATTTATTTTAATTTAGGACTTGAGCTGAACATTTCGATGGTATTTACAATTTTTTAATAGAAGTTACAAACTTAGAATGTATCACTGGATCAAATTTTTGAGTACCAGAAGGGATCATTTTTTTTTTTTTAAACACATTACTAAAGCCTTCAATGAAGCAAGACATTCTTCTTGGAATCTTTCATGTCGATTCTTTTTGTAAAAGTAGTAGACTGTTGTCACAAGACCTGAGTGAGAACATAATCCTGCCCAGGTTTTATAAAAATGCTGGTAAGATGCAAGATAAGGTTTAAAGTGCTACAAGTCTTTTTTTCTACATTAAGTTTCCTTTGCAAAAGGATTTGCAGAATGGAAGTTTAGTTAGGGATGGTACTAAACAGAGCACTGAGACACCTTTAGACAAAATTGCTGGGCACAGATTCCTGGGAATGCTCTGCCAGGCTCAGTTCCCAGGGCTCTGCTATGGCAAGGTCTCCAGGATGCAGCCACCCTCTCATCTTGACCTGCAAGTCCTCTGCAATTCTGGAGTGCAGCAGAGAATCTCAATGTAAATTTGCTTCCAAGCTCCACCATTGGTTTGCAATTGACCCTTTGGCAAGCTGGTTAAATAAGTACCTTAGCTTTCTACCTCTATAAGCTGGAAATATTTTCTGGTGTTTACTTAAAGCATTTCAAATCTGTGGCGGAAGGTGCTGTGTTGTGTAAATGCTCAGTAGTGCTGTTTATTCAAGTAATTCCACTGAAATTAGTAAGAATTAGTCAGCTGAATAAGGATTACAGAGCTAGGCCCTAGAAGTACTATGAATCCTCACATAAAATAGTATTGCTATTTAAATTCCTTCATTAGGTTTTCATAACATATGTACACAACAGGATAAAAAAAATGTAGCGACAATTTATGGAATGTCTTTTGCTGCAAGTGAGGATGGAGTGTGTATTGTTTTAAGGGTTGCAATAGGACATCACTTTTTCACCTCTGATAAAATTTATACTAAATCTCCAAAGACAGTCAGTGTTTTAAGTAGTGTCAATTGTATTTTACCTCTGCCTTTTTTTTCCCAACCTGAAATGTGTATTAAATGAAATATAAGAAGATTGAATAACAAACAAGATACACAGTGACTTGAAGGCTAAACTGTTAAGATCACAAAGTAAAGAGCTTACACAACAGCACTGCAGTTTTTAAAGTAAAATCATATGTGATATAAAAAACCTGGGGGAAAGCATTCAAGTTCAGAGAGTCTAAGATGTGGAGATAAAAACACACATACCTATGTCAAGAAGTATGAAATATCAGAAGAGGAATCACAGTTTTTGTGCTCAATCACAGTTTTTGTGCTCAAAGGCCTTGGGGTTAGGAGTGCTGAACAAAAGGTGTGTGTATCTGCAGTTGCATGACCTCTGCACAGGGACTGCCATGAACACACAGAGAGCACCATTCCCTGTCTCTTACGCTCTTCCAGCTCCTCTAGGTGCTCAGCCTGTGCAGTGCTGCTCAGAGCAGGATTGGTGGTGGAGAATGGCTCTGGAAAAAAAAAAAAGGCAGCTTTTGCTTCTGGAAGCAAAAAGTAATTGATCAGAAACAAGTATGGATTATAGATGTGTTTTGATTGCTGAGCTACTTCTTTCAATAAATGAACACCAATTACTGCACTGCGGACATTGTTTCTTATCGAAATTAGAATTAACAATTGCAAGTCCAAATCAAAACTTCTATCATTCATTATTTTGAAAGCCTTTGTTAGTTTGCCATGCAGAATGTGCCACTTCATTACAATTGCAATTTTTACCAAGCAATTTTTAATTGTTTCAGATAATTTTTAGGAAAGGCCTTGCAGTGGATGGAATGACACTCCATACCCTGAAAGAAGATGGCTATAAAGCAGTCTTTATTGGAATAGGTAAGAAGAGCTCATGGTCTCATGTTTTGCAATACTTAAATTGAAGGACTGCCTAGGAATAAACTGGAACTTGTATCTTTGTTAATAGCATGATGGGAGAAAGCTTTAGTTTGATGAATTATGGAAGTATGGAATATAAGAAATATTAAAATCAGGATGCTAAAACTAGTGGCCTTAAGATGGTTATTAAAATTTTCAGATTTATAGTACAGATCTTTAAGTAAGATGTGAATGCAGCTGAATGGGTTGATTTATTGTTTGTTTAGATAGTTAAAAATGGATGAACTAAAAATTTGCTTGTAATTAATTGCCGTATTGGCCTAGAGCGATACACAAGTTTAGTTTTCAATTTTTGCGAACAGCTTACTACACCCACACAATTACTGAGTCTCCATGTAAGCCAGTGATATCATGCTTGGGTGCTTTTTTGCTTTCATCCATATAAAACGTGTAACATCCTTCAGATAGGCTGTAGTGAAATGTACTTATGGAGTGGGTTAACAAAATAAGCTGATTTTCACTTACACTAAAACTGGCATCAAAGGTCTGTCTTCTCTCATATACTATAAAAGTCCTGCACCTCTCTGCTGTTTGAATCATTGCTTCTTTTTAGTGTTAGATTAGAATTATTATCCATTTACAATTATTTTGAAGTACAGCTGGACCCATTGCTGCCATATGAGAGGCATGTTGAGCAGGCATTGTCTACAGTTGGTATGAGGCTTAATGCTCTTTATTGATCTAGACGTTGCCTAAGTGAACATAATAGGAAACAAGTTGTCCAACTGTTCCTCCTTCCTATTATTGATTACAGAGATGTAATTCTTAGTACAACGACAACTGTTGTTTACCATCTGCTTATGCAGTATAATAAGCTTTGCAGGTCTATTCTGTTGTGTAATGATAGCACAGAGTGTTGTGATTTATGTAATCCTAAATCCTCACATTGTTAGAGAACTTCCATGTATAGGAATTCTGATGTATCACATTTTGATGTAGTTGTATATGAAGCAAATGGTGAGACTTATATTTTTTATTGTTTTAATCTGTGTCTTTCAAACCACATTGTGAAATCTCACCAATGAGGAATTAATTCATAAGCATTTGTTTTCTATGAGTCTAGCACTTAGGAAAAAATTCTCAGTCATTTTTCTTAACATCAGCATTGTTCCTCTGCATTTCTGACTCAGAAGCTTAGAATTACAGTTCAGTTTAGTGTCAGCAAAAATGACCACTGAGCACTTCACATAGAATTGGAGTGTTTGGTTTATGTACCTGTCTTTATTTTCTGACCTTAATAAAGCTATTCTAATATGAAATATTTTTGGTTAGAAATATATTTATATGTGTATCTACAGACAACATTTTGCCCTACAAATGCTAGGTAAAGGGACACAGCCAGAATTTTAATAAACAAGAGAATGTATCTGAAGCATGATTCTCCTGTAAAGCATGTGTTCATTGATTGTGCTAGGAAACAGAGGGTAGAAATGCAAATGAAGGATTATGTGTACCTACAAAGTTTTGTTATTGGAAGCTACCTTGCATTTGTGATGCCCTTTCTGTAGCCCCTTGTCTGCCTGTCGTCTCACTGCTGCAGTACTGTGTAAGCCATGGACAGTAATGTGGCCTTGCATACTGCTGGTGAGAGGGGAGGACAAGGGGTTGCACATTTGTGGAGTTAACCTTATTAATGCAATAGAGCATTTCTAAGCTCTCAGCAACAGCCATTTTTCCGTAATGAGTCTGAACTGCATTTCTCTTTGTGTTCTTTGCCTACTGAACAAACATATTCAATGAAATACCACATTTGAGCATTACTCTGAATCATAGGGGTAAAATAATTACAGCGCTACTTACATGAAACAGAAGATTTATTTTTTGTTGTAATTTGCTTCTGAATGAATTTGTACCTTGATAGAAAAGAAGTGTGGTAGTTTTCAATTTTCCATGTTGGTAGAAAAAAAGAAGTAAATGAGTGTGTAGAAGAAAATTAAATCCCTGATGGGACGAGTATACAGTGTGAAAGCACTTTTTTGCAGCAATGTGATTTTTGAAGAGCACACCTTTGCAAATGGTGTGGAATCTCTTGCAAATGAGATGGAATTCAAGATTTTATCAGTTGGGATTGTACAAAAGTCCATGTGTGATTCATGAAACAGAAGAGCACTTGTAAATAAGCAGCTACCTGAGGGGAGGTGGAGTTGCAAAGAGAACTTTGAAAACTATTTTTACACAGTTATGCATCAGGGAAAAACTGTTGCCTCTGGGAATAATATGTGTGGTAGGGAAAGTGCCCTCCACTGCAGATTCTGTCCATGGTAAAACATAGGTGACTGGGGTTTGAGCATTCTAGAGAGTGACCATATTGAAGAAAAATTAATAACAAAGGCTTTTTGTGAGGGCTGTTTGGACAGGTGTTAAAGTGTGCTCTAATCAGCTGTTTGTTGTGTTTCTGACATAAGAGGTAAAGAATTCCNACTAGACTTGGAAACAAGCAGGTGGCCAGTATGTGTCACCAACCTTTGACAACCTCTGGGGTCTCAGTGTGAGTCCCACCTCACCTCCATCTTACCTTTCCCAGTTGGGCTGTGGAAACTGGTGTGGAATTTGGGGTTATGAAGGTTTATGTTGAACTAGGAAAGCCTAAATCCTAGGAAAAGCTTTCATGGTTACCTGGATAAGCAGTAAGGATCCAGCTGGGCAATGGCAATGCAAGAGATTCACCATGCTTCTGCTTTTCTCCAGCAGTCACAATTTCAGATTACAGCTAGCCTAAATATTAGGGGGTAGTTCATGAATCTCAGTTTCTTCCATCAAGAGCAATAGTAGACAATGGCATGCATGATAATTTTTATAGGACCAAAAGGTAGCAGCTGAATGATGGGAGGAGCAATATTCTTGGAGTCTCTACTGTATTGTTTTAGTTCCTTTTTTCATTGTTGTTTAGGTAGGTGAAATTTCTAAACTTAGTCTTATTTCATTGGGCAGTTAAAAATGGGAATTAAGAATTAGAGATGAAGAATTAGTTCTTAAAATTTTCATCTTAGAATTTCAATTTTCTTCCTGTTACAAAACCTTTGGGGTGTTGTTACTCACAAACATTAATTAATAGGAATTAAATCTCCTAATTACACTTTCAAATTTAAGTTTTAAAATGAACTTCTAAAAGGAAGCATAGAAAAAAAATCCCATCCTGTCCTGATTTGAAAGATTACTCAATGTACTCTACCTCGAATCAGCTCTGCTTTTTGATAAGAAGAGTTTGTGAAGAATTTGTGACTGAACTGACAAATCAGTTTGAAAATTTTGCTTTTTTGAAAAAAAAAAAAAAAAGTCTTGCATCAGTTGCTGCCTTCTGTAAACACCGTAGAGACTCAAGGCAACAGAGAATAAGCATGCTGAGAGCAAAAGGAGAAATCAATGAAGGGGTGAGGGGCTAGAGGAGAGAGCACATGGTCCTCAGAGACAGCAGAGGAAGGCAGCCAGGGGTATCCTACGGGGAACAGAGCGGTCTGAACGCTTTGTGTTACTGTGTCTCTTCATGGATTTTCAGAGTGGAATATGATTTTTACCGCTGAAAAATAAAAAAGATCCGTGTGTGTGTGTGTCTCATGGCTATCAGAGCAAATGCAGAAATACCAGGCTTTTATTACTCATGCTTCTAGAAGTTCAGCTGCATCCTTTGGAAAACAGGATTCTGTTATTCTGTCTTTTAAGACTCCACAAAGAATTTCATATCCTTTTTCAAAGAGAAAATACAAACCAGTTTCTTTATAGAACTACTTAATTGAATAAAAATGAATGAACTAAATATTTAAAGTATTTAAGGACATTTTTCGTATGACATTCAAACAACTACATAGAAAAGCTGTCACCATAAACATTTTCTGCAGACTTTCACATAAATCTCTATCCTTATTCTATAATATTTTATCATAACATAGGTGTTTTATATTACATTTACATTCTCCCTAGATGAATATCAGATAAAAATATATCCTCAAATATTGTTTTACTTGTTAAACTATTAAAAAATCTAAATCCCCCATTCCCAAAGATCACTTAAACACTTCAACTTCAGTGTTTGTAGATTTAAACTTGAAACACTAACTTTCTGCTTAACTTGTCATTGAGCAATGAAGCTTGCTTGTTTCTTCCTCCATCTTCTACTGCTAAATTGCTGGGGAGTTTTATTGTACATGGGTATTCAGAGGTCTGTTAAATACTGTGAAATGGTGGGTTAGGTGAGTGTACCGAGTAAATCTAAGCAGTTTGTTGTTTGGATGTGTTCTAAATAGTATATCCTGCTTGCAAGGGTTAAAACTGTACATTAAAACAAAAAGAAAATAAATGACATTCCTTGTGGAAAGAACCTTTGTTGTAATTGCAGTCATTCATAGTTAATTACCATAACATTCAAACAATGATATAATCAGATCATGTCATTGATTGGAGTGAAATTACACGCCAAAAAAAGAAAAAATTAAAAGTGCAAGCATTAATGTACCTTGTTTAAAAAAAAAAACTCTCTGAGATTGATTTACTCTCTCTTCCCCAAAAAGTAAGTAATCTGCTCATGCCTGTTATTATCTTCTGATTAACTATGCAGTGCCACCTGGTGTGCAGATGGGAGGACTATTACACATCAAGAGCTCTGTTCACACCCACCCACACAGATATAAACCTACATGGCAAAAAGTGAACAGATGTTCATTTTGCTTGTGCTATAGGAAAAAATTGTGCACCGTACTCCTGATTCATAAACTAAATTTGGAGGACATGAAATCTGCATATGGGGCCCGTAGGCCCATGGCCAGCACAGACATTTATGGAGGAAATATGTCATGTTCAAAATAGTTCTCATTTCAGGTTGTGAACAGACTTTTATTTGCCTGCTTCTCTGGTTTTGGTTTACCTTGTATTTCTAAGTTTTCTTTTTCTTTTCACTTGTGATTTCACTTACCTCCTTCAAAGGAGGAGTTCAGAGGCAGAGTTATTTAAAAACATATCCATGATTTATCTGTTAGTTGGTTGCTTTTCAGAACTGATTTGTATTTCTTGGTGTTTGTGATGTTCCCAAATGTTGTGGGAGGCTGTTAGGCCCCTTGGTGAAGAGCTGTTTGTCTCAGTGGTAGTGTAGCAAGTCATATAGATAAATGGCAGTGCACCTTGGTGAAAGAGCTTTAGGACAGGCATTGTGCAGCCTTAGACTCTTAGGATCACCAGCTCTGTTGTTGGAGGTTTTTTTGGTATTTTTTTGTATTATTTTATAATTTCATAAATAGTTTGATGCTTTATCGATACAGGTTTTGCTGCAAGGAAGCCAAAGCCTAAAGACGGGCAGATAAAAGACAACAAATAAGGAGAAAAATAATACCTTGGAAGATAGTGCAGGAAAGAAGGATGTTGGAAACGTGATCAGCTAGATAGTCAAAATAAATGTGTGCCTGCCTTAGTTTCTGGGTTTATTTCATTGCCCCTTGTAGACAAGGGAGATGACTGTTTCAGAATCTTGCAAACAGAGTGCTTTTAACCAAGGATTTTAAATGGTGACAGCAATGGCCTTTTATGCATTGGTATCCATACACAGTTGAAGACATTAAAGGCTACAGAACCAGGGAAAAGTCTTGAAATTATATTTTATCGTTGCAAACCGACATATTCAAATTCATGTATCTGCAAAAAGCTGTGAGCCTTTGGTATTAGAAATAATGAGAATGAAATAATTGAGATGAGTCATGAAGTCAGAGTACTTTGATGAGTTTGAAGAACAGCAGTGATGAAGAGCGCTGGCAAGATCTGGGCAAAGCTAATGCAAAATATTTCATAATTGCCTTACATCACCTTGGCTAATATTAAAATTAAATTTTAAACCCGTTGTTTTTTAAATAAAGATTCCATGAGAAGGCCAGTGATAGATGTGTTTGCACTTTGTCCAAAGCAAGATCAAAACTTCACATTGAACTGCAACTGCCTGAAGTGAACTCCCAGGGAAGAAGGTCTGCACAAGTCTGTGCAGTCAAGTATAGGAGTTCTTTGTAATCTGCCTCCTGGAGAGCCTTAGCTTGTGGCTCACAGCTTGGAGAATAAATGACTCCTTCTTTAACACTACATTTCTTGTTTCATGTCCCATGTGAATGATATTTATTCTAAATGAATTATAAAATCAGTTGGTTCTAATAAAAAACTTGTTCGTCTTTATTTTAGTATCTTCTGCTACTCTTTAATCTAAAAAGCATTGTTATTAAAACCCAAATACTTATATTAAAAAAGGAACTCTGTGAAAGAACGTGTTCTTACATGCTATAGCAGGAATTTGAACTTGCTATTATTTCTGATGCAGCATCTTTCCTGGAGACCAACCATGTACATCAATCCAAGAATTTTTATGCTTGAGGCATTTTTTTCTACTATTGACATTTGTAGTAAGCTGTTATTTCAGCTCTTTAGTCCTCGGCACTGCTCTGGATATTGGTGGAATATTCCTATACATACATCGAAAGCACTAGGCAGTTGAAAGCTTTTAGGGCTAAGATTCACAAAACAGATTATTTATTATTAATAGTCTTAGGACACTTTCAAAAAATACTGATAATCTGCCCTTGGGCATCCTTATGATATTCACTTGTAAATTACACAGATTTTTGTGCTCTTACTTACTTATCTTTCATTCCAAAACACTACTTAGCATAACAATCTCTCTTGCATATGTTTTACAAAACTGTCTCCTGTCTTTTCCATGATGCTGGACAGTCTGCCTGAAGAACTGCTAATCTAAATATAATGAAAAAAATAATTTGGTTCTTACTGTTTTAAGAGTAATTAATATTTTTATATTTTAGTGGATTATGTAATCTAACATTATTTAGCACAATTTCTTATTTAAGCATATATTTTTAAGCAATTTTTATGTTTGAGGTGTATTAAAAAAAGAAAACCAAAATGGTGTTATATAGTATATTTCCAAATTTTGATGTTACACACTTGAATGCTTTACATCTAAAGAACGACTTTGCTTGCTTGCTCCAAGAGTTCACTCCATGACTCAGTTTCTTTTATCTTTTAGATGTATAATTATTAATTATGCTGCCATCTTTTTACTTCCACATTAATATTCAGACACAGAATGAACAACATTCTCAAGTGCAGTTTGTGAGTTGATCCATATCATTTACTTTAGCTGAGCTCTCTTTTTTGGTAAGAAAAGTGTATGTGGTCCCATATATGTTTAATGCAATCAGACACTTTTTGAATCATTGATCTGCCTAATACTATAAGGGGACTGCCATAATACAAAATCTAAATAAGAGGTTTAGAAATTCCTTACTTTCCTTCATCTTGTTTGCAAAAGATAAAACACTGGTTAAAAACCTAGGCTCGTTGCAATTTTTTTGTTGTTGTTTTTAAAGATTATACACAAATAGAAAGAGTGTCAGTCTCACTTACTTAGTGCCAATTATTGGTGAGAAGATGACAAGCAATTTTTTGTGTTAATGAATAAAGTTTTAAGCAGTCGTCCTGTCATATTTATGTCTCATAATTATAATGTTCCTGAATTCATGTTCCTTTCACTGCCCACTCAACAAGGGGTGTATCTCCTTGTTGAATTGAATTGACAGAGTTAAGACAAAATTGGATTTGCTCCATGAGAGTGGTGCCTTGGAAGGCACCGCTGAGCATGGACAGGGCTCGGAGCTTCCCTCTGACCCAGTGGTTGTCTTGTTCTTCTCAGTCATCTGCTTCCCTGTCCATCCCTGCTCAGGAGTCAGGCCTTTGCTGGTCTGGGAGCAGTTTGATCCAGTGAAAGGCAGTTTCCTCATTTTAGGGGGAAGCCCTGGCGGTGCTCGAGGCCGGTCTTGCTTCTCCATTGAACTTGGAGCACACTCGCCAGTGATTCTGTTTCTGGGTGGGATTCACAGTCTGAGGCCCTTCTGGAATGGCCTGCAGTGCCCAAGGGAATCCCTCACTGCTCCCTTCAAGCTCAACACATTAATTGAAAGGCTTTCCTCTTGCAGAAGCATTTGTAAGTTTATTGTCCAATACAGTGGGCTCCATCATCATGGGAGGCCACATTCCCCTGCCCTTCTTTAGTTTTAATGCCATGGACATTTTTAAAGGGAATAAATATCTGAGAAAAAAAAAATTGTACATGTGCACTATAATAAGTAATCTTTAAGCTATGTAAATGTTTGTGCTGGTGTGTCTCTGCATATATGCAGGTTGTCCAGACTTTTGAAGCGCTTACTATGGTCATGATATTCAAAAGTTGGGTTTTTTAGTATTCTAATCTATACTTTTCAAGTAGGCCACTCATATGATTGCTTTTAGTATGAAATTTAAAATAACTATGCAAATGCATGTATTTATGAATACAAAATGAAAGGCTATGAAGCATACAAATATTTCTATGGGTTTATGTAATAAGTTGGTGTGTTCTGTAGATTTGGGATCAGCTTTGTCATTCCTTGTACTTAAAGTCACATAATCTTCTGTGTGCATTTTGTAGTATCAAACCATATTCGAAATTTGGCACTTGGTGATGTCATAAGGTGTGGGGTACATATTGTAATTAAGATTGACTGCTTGTACTGTTAGAGTTTTCAGTGTGTTAATGCTAAATTTACTGTAAATTGATTTATAAAAATTGTTTATGAGACTAAAACACAGAAATAAGCACACTAAGTACTTGGAGTGCTTGGATAATGCTAATACAAATTACATGTTTATCCAACAGAGGAGATTGTTTTCCAAATGTTGTCCTTGACACTGTTTTTTGTTTTTTTTCCCAAATCCTTGGACTATTATTCCTTAATTTGTGCTAAAAATGTACTGAGCTGAATATGAACCATTAGAAAAAGTGAAAGTGCATTCAACAGCCAGTGTGGTAACTCAGTATTTCCTCAAATGATCTTTGGTGATCAGTTTCTTAGGAAGAAAAACAAAATAATAAGAATTTAAAGATCAGTGGATTTCAGCCAATTAATTTTTAATATTAATATTGCCACTGTATTGAAATGGTGGTCACCAAGTAGAAACTTGCAATGTATCACTACATTTCTAAGAGTTGTCAATAACCATGAAAGAATCTTTGCAGTAAAGACTGAATTTCCAGAGTTACAGCTGGAGAATGAACTTGTCTTCTCAATTTTGAGTTGTCTTGCTTTTTGCTTGCCTATTCCACAGCCATTAAAGTTATCTTGTGCCTTTAAGAAAAGTCTCTGCCACAAAATGGGGATGCTCAAATCATTGTATTTAGTGCTTAGAAAAGGTGTTATGCCAAGAAGTAGTAGTTCTGGCACTCCTGAGAGCAGTGATAGTGTATTTTTTGTGGTTCCTGCTCAGAACTGCAAGGAAAAGCCATGATGAGTTTTTCCTTTTCCATTTTCTATTTCTACACATAGACAAAGGGCCAGGCATCAAACTTGCCGTAAATATTGTGCAATAATACAGATCAAAAGTTTGCACGGATTTCACTGTACATTTTTTTTACAAAGATGTTAAAGAAAAAAGATTTAAAAAAACAAAACATGATGCATGTAAAAATCAGAGTGCATTGAACAGTTCCATTCTTAACCATAGCCTTAATTCCGTGGCATTTTAGAGGTCATCTGCAACAAAGTGAGCCAGTTTAATTCAGAAGCTGCAAGTAATCACTAAATAGAACAGCAAAAAAGGACATTAAAAGAGGTATTAACCATAGGGGTACTATGATTTTCTTGTGAAATTGGTGGACAACAAGAGGAAGGGGAAAATATGCTTGGCTTTCTCCGTACTTTTTAGAAAAGGAGCCTGTAAATATACTTGCAGTAGATCTGACCTCTTCCATGCTTCACTGCTTATAGACTTAGCTGCTTGACCAAAGAATCTGGATCCACATTCTTCAGTGCAGAAATTATCACATTAACAATGCTTTTCACAGCTTTTAATTCTGAAGGTTCAGTTTGGCTGCTAGACTAAATTATTGCAACGTCCATGTAGTATCACCATAAATTCCAGTTACTTACTTCTTTAGATTTGATTGGTTTGGATCTGGGGCTTTTTTTTTCCTCTCCCTCTGTAAATACAAATGGGTCAGGATCCTGAGTGCTCAGAGGACTTAGTATCCAGCTGTTGATCCATATGTTCTCTAGGCCAACACCTGCTGCAGAGATGCTACCAAGACCGCATAGCTGGCAAGCTGCTCTGACTCCAGTCAGTTTGTAGGTTGAAAGGTCACTCCTTTAATGTAGTCAATTTGTGGCTTCCACATTAAAGAGAGGGAGCTGTCGCTGCTGGAGCTCTGTTTTATGAAATCCAGTGACAGTAAAACCTGATGCCCTCCACTTTCATAATAGCTTTAACTGTTTACTACATCTTAGAAAAGTAACTCCTCGGGCCTGATGAGAGGATGAGCCAATGTCTCCATGAACAAGAGAACTTTCTAACTCAAAGCTGTAACATTACTTAAGGACTCTGAAGAACTGGCTGGAGCCACAGTCCAAAGACAAGATTAATTTCCTTTCCTTTCTATTTTAGATATAATATGGAAAAGAATTGAAGATAAAGAGGATTTTTTATACTCTCTAACTCCCACTATATCAGACCCTGTAAGATCAAAACAAGATGAAGAACAGATCAAATCTACTGAAAAAGATCTTAAAAAAAAAACTTCTGATAAACAATTTTGACCCTAAGTAACTAGGTATGTTTTTGCCATTCAGTACTAAACTACACACACAAAACAGTGTGAATTTAGGTTCAAGGGACATTGCAGTGTATCATCCAATTTTACAATAAATTGGCACACCTTTATTAAGACCTTTATCAGGTTATACTTCTCTTGCACAACATAAAAACGTATTTTTTTGACTGGGATTAATACATATATAAATAATCAATGATGAATCCCAAGAAAAAAATACATTTTAGCTGTCTACTAAATTAGAACAGAAAAGTAAGAAAGTGGATAAGGTATATACACATAATAGGTGTAGATTTATGGAACAGCATGTATCAGAATTTCCAAACATTACCCACTACAGAGAAGCGTTCTGCAGTCAGTGACCCAGCATAAGAGGAAAAATTTGGAGAGTGGGCTACATTTCCACTGTCCCACCTTTCCTATTTCCAAAACTAGAGAAAAGGCAGTTTTCTCTAATCCTGGAGTCAGGGCACTCCAGCTTGTCTGAGCAGACAATGCAGTTTGATGGAGGTAGGTCTGCAGCATCATTAGCTCTCTGTGCTCCCAGCTCCATGGCAGCTCTGAGCAGAACTGAGGGACCTGACACCAGATCGACAGCCACAGACACTGGATAAAGTCACTTTAGAAACCAAAGGCAGGCTAAAAGACTACCCAGCAACTTCAAGACTAAATTGCAAGTACACAAAAGTAAAATCTCTCAAATCGTTGTTCATTTTCAAACACAGCTTGAGCAGGGAGAAAAGAATCAGACATTGATTCATAGATATATTTACAGGTAATTTGACCAACTTTAATGACACCGCCTTTTAATGACACCACAAATGAATTAATTTTCCTAATTTCAATGTTAAAATTGCATCAATATGTTTTTTCACTCCTAGTTTATTGCTAGGAGAATTCTTTCTGTTCACATGTACAGTTGGAACAGCTGTGTATGATGCCAAAAGCAAAAATTTAAGGGATGTTCCAGCATATTAAGTTTAACCCTCATTTCTGTCTCAATGATAGATGCAAGAATTCCAACTAGGTTGATTTTATGAGGCAGTTAAATGATTTGTATTCACACCAACATTAAAAATCCCCAAAGTGACAAAGTGTACTTGAACAAAAATACCCTGCTTGTGACATATCCTTTACAAGTAATGTGTTTTCATTTTTCACATGTTGCATCTCATTTATTTTATTCAGGCGCACACAGTTGAATCTGCAAGATACAGTAAGCTTCCAATGCCTTTGAAATAATAAATCATTTCTTACAGATGTTTTCACCCAGTGCAAGTCTGCTGCTCATTAATCAAACATTATCAGTATCTATCACTGCCCAGCGCTAAACAGCAAAGGCACCTCATTTTGAGTTTTGACTTTTATTCACGGGTTAGTCCCTGACCCTTCTACTACTGCATGCTTATTAGAAACACCCACTGCATGGCAGATCCTACTGCATGGAGTTTTAGAAGGGGTGTTATACAATCAGAAGCATTTTTTCTTTCAGAACCAAAGGAAACAAAGTCAGGCTGCACTTGAAATTGGCGACACGAATGCAATCAAATTGTCTTCAAAGCTTTTTTCCAACATCTAAGTAAAATATAACCATGTAAGCAAACCATTTCTGGTCTAGATCATTTCACATCTGAAAGGTTGAAATAAATATATATTAGGCACTATGCAAGATACATTTCATTTCTGATAAATTATTAAAATTTCATCTCAGAAAACAGTATGTAGGATACAATACATCCTTACGAGCATAATCCTGCAGGGGAAAATCTAAAGAAAATGTTTCAATGTGACTAAGAAGTTATCTGATAAAAAATTGCAACTTCCTTGTGATCACTGATTTATTGCTGGATTCATGCCAATAATGCCAAATAAAATCTGCATTATTTCATCTGCTCTGTTGGTTGTTACACATCCTTTTCAAAATGCTGGAATAGAGATGGAATTGGGTAAACCACACAACTGCAAGTTCTTCGGAATGAAGATTTTTGTAGCTTCAAGAAACAGCCTGAACATTTGCCAGCAAGAGCACAGTATGGCTTCTCCACAGCATTTTACAGTACTGAACACTTTCACAGTCCTTTTAGTGCTACATTTCAATCTTCCAACATGATTTTAGAGAAGAATGAGCTCAGTCGGGACGCCAATAGCCAGAGCCCAAAAGTCTCACCCTCAGCAGACCATTACACCACGCTGCTTCCTTCCAGTGATCTATTGTGCTGTGCATGATTCATATTTTTATTAACCAAGTGAAATATTAAAGGTAAAAAGGTAATCTACCATCTCCTGCCACAGCAGCAATTCACTCAACTCTCCTTTAAGTAAACATTTTTTTTGCATATTCTACATCTTTCTGAATGAACATTGAACGCCACACTTGTATCTAGCATTATTCACCCTCCAATTAATTATATTCCATTAAATATATTCCATTCTTGGCAGGTCTACAGAAGTGACTGAGCTGTGATGTCTATTTTCTATGCCTCAATACAATAAAGGGCACATTCAGCACATGCAAAGGCCCATATTTGCATCTGAAAAATACGAAACCAACTTGTCAGTGTAGGGTTGTATTAAGACTCTTATGTCCCTGCAATCTAAGAAGTGCTAAGATTTCAGAACTTTCGTTACTTAGTTTTGTTGGGATTTCCAGAAAAAGCTGGGCACAAAGAAGGTATAGATTGTAATAATTAGGGGTGATTTCTTCAGATTCTGTCTACTGCAGGAAGGAATTTTTTATTAACAGTAATTAACACCAAGTTTTTTTATGTAGCAGCTACTACAGAAAGAAAATGGGCAGGAACTTTACCCCAGTGATTAGTACAAATACCACCACCAAGTACCTTATGCTTCATGTACAGCATGGTCACTCTATGTCTTCTAAGTGCAGATTTCTTTCTGCAAGAGACTTCATTCAGCCAAGAGCTCAAACTTTGAGTGTAAGGAGACAAACAATAAGAAAATGTAAATAGCAGCTATTTGGTTGCCCAAGTATGTAAAGCCTTTCTGAGAACTTTCTTTGTTTTGTTTTGAAGAGACTCTTATCTAACTTGGTGGAGTTTAACAAAACATAAATATTTCCAGATCACAGAATACGCTGAGGTGGAAGGGACCCACAAGGTCCAGTTCTTAAGTGAATGACCCATAAAGGGCTTGAACCCACAAACTTGGTGTCATTACCACCATGCTCTAAGCAGCTGAGTTAATCTCAGGGTCGTAAATTTCTCATAGGTAAAAATTTGGCCATCATTTTTTCACCTACAAAAGATTTGTGCTGGGCCATAATAGAAGCATCAGGCCTGTGTTTACCAACAAAAAGAAATGCAATCATGTCTAAGTCACTCAGATACTGAAATAATGAATTGTGATATTTCCAATGTCTAACTACTAAGCAATAGGGTATCTATAAAATTCGAATAACTGTTTGCTTTGGAAGATAGTTGTGTTCTCATTTTAAAAATCAAAAAAAGCTATACATATTGTATTATTTAGAAATTATCTTTAATAATGGTTAATTATCTAATTTCAATTTAAATAACAATCAGCTACTGACATTCCACTATCTACTGAAGTGTTAGAATCCATTTAAATATGTGCATCTCACCCAAATAAACACCTATTATCAATGGTGACAAATAAGAACCATTTCTAACAAAAATAATCCTATGAAATCTGAAGTGAGTAACACCATCTCCTATTACATCAATAAAAGAGTAACAATAAAAGAGTCATAGAGTTAAACATATGGTTAAACCTGTCTTTTATGGTGCTTCTTGAAGCTTCTGCCACTGTAGAATCTATGTGTACATTTTATTGACATTTTTAAATTTTAAAACAGATTCAGGACTTAGTGCTTCCAATGTGCATGGAAATGAGTGACTAAATGTAAGGATCCCTCCTTAAGTCAGGAGTTATTCACAAAGTAAGTAGTATTCACAGATGTTGAAATACATTTTGCAGTCATCTTAGTGGTTGTATTTCATCCCAGGGGTATGCAAAAGTCCTGTACTCAAGCCACTGTTATTTTGAAAAGACACTGATGTGGGGTCCTTCAGCTGTCATTGTTCCCCAGTGCAGTGAAACCTGGATAATAAACCACCAGTGCAAGAATTATAAACTAATGCTGCAACATAAAGTTCATTATGCCATTGTGTGCTTTTAAAATCCTGTGCTATTTTTGCTCATGTTCTTCAGCTGGGATGGAACTGTATCTATAACAGTATGACTAATTATCTTTACATGCATTTATCACTAAATAAACTTCACACAAGACAGTAAGATTGTTTACTTAAGCAGTATAATACTGGGAATGGAAGATAGCTCTAGAACATAGGATTACATTGCCAGAATGGCACTATTTATTAAGCTATGATAACGCTAATGTTCCTTTTTGATGTATAGCATGTGTGACTTCAGCTGAACTTGTAGAGAGCCTTAAGGATGTTTCATTGAACATTTAGTATGGCAGCAAGCCAGAATACATTTAGCCTAAACCCAGATGACAGGTTGGTAATGAGGTAGTGATTGATGACCACTGCTTCCATATGAAAACCTGCTTGATATGCTGGGGGGGAAATGCATTGCTAGCTCTTTTTATTTCATTCCCTCTGTATTAGTTATTCTTACTATAGAAGAGTAGCATTGCCTGCTGGTTATTCAATCCTGGTTTCACTTTTGGATGAGAATTGAGTACTCAGCTGAGATTGTAGAAGCACAGCCCAATGACTACATTTATATGTATTTCAAATCCTAATTTCAATGGATTTTTATTGTCAAAAATAACTGCAATTATATCATATATGAAACAGGCTATAATATTATTACCTGCCTCTCTAATTTCACAAGTCTTTATGATTCACTTTCTGTGCCATCTTAATGGCATTGCTTTCCCTTCTGATATAAAGAGAGAAACTTGGCCCAAAGGTTGTAACACACCGGTCAGGCAAACAAGCCTAAACAAAAGACTGCTGATAATTTTGCCTGGTCCTGTTGAATGCTTCTGTGTTCACACTGCTTATTCAGATCAGGGGCAAAGTGTGGTTCTGTGCACTAAGAAGGGCATTTAAGTCATGTCCTTCAGCCAGATTCCAGCCTGATGTTTGGATTAGCAGTAAGACTTAGGAGTATGCAGCAGAGGCCTGTAGGGGTTATATCCAGAGCTGTACCCAGTCAGACAGAGTGGATATTAGATGTCCCCAAAGCTGGGGGATAACTAATGGGATCACATTAAGGCCTGGTTAGAAATCACCCAGGGATGCAGCAAAGGGCACTAGGGCAGCATAAATATCTAATGTCAAAAGAGACTCATTATTAGTGTTTTCCCAGGCAGAAGTGACTTTTGGTCACCTCCTCACAGGGGTGAGGAAGCTTGTCACCCTAACCAGAGTGACATTGCACTTCCTCAGAGCAAAAATATGAGCAACAAAAATTTGGATCAGTGGTAGAATCAAAAGCCAGAGTAAGGAGGTCGTGAAGCAGAGCTGGGGCAGTTTCCATTCTTCTCCTGCTGCTTCCAGAGATGTGAGAGAAGTTTTTGTGCCCTCTGGGGGTGAAGTGACTGACTTTTCAATAAGGAACAAATGCAATATTAGAATGGCAGACTTGGGGTGAACATGCATTGGAGCCAAATGTGGGAGTGGGCCCAGGGGTGTGCAGAGTAAGAGCTCTAGTAGTCAGTCATGCCTCTTGGTGAAAGAGAGGGTTCTTGGGGAATTGCAATAGTCTGCAGATGCAAAGGAGAGGGATTGGTCGGTCCTATTGTCAGGTGCCAGGAGAAAGGACGGCCACAGCGCAGGGCTGGGTTCTGATATACAGAGCAGGAGTTCATCTCTGTATGCACAAATGGAAAATGATTATGACAGGAGTCATCATCTGGTCTATCTAGGTCATTTAACTTCCACAAAATTAACATTGTTTTTCTTACTAAGCCATACCCCTCTGATGTTTTCATTCTTCTTGTGGCTTTCGCTTTTACACTTGCAATCTTTTTTTGCAAACCTCTGTTTATTGCATAGTAAGCTCTTTGAGGAACACTGATCTTTTTCTGTTTGGATGGTACCCACATCCCACATGTTCAGTACCAGAAATTAATGCCTTTTAACTTAGATATGTCATTCATTTGAACTTTACATTCATTTGGCACTTCCATTCCATAAATTCCTGTGTGTAGCTGTAGCATCCCCAGGCAGGCATCCTATGAGCTACAGAATTTGTCAATTCAAGTTTGAGTTAAAAAACTGCTTTCTTTCGACTGTTTTGAATGAATATGTCAAATGTTCACACCTATAAACTGTCCCTAATTGAGACAACCACATTTTGTTGTTCACTGACCAGTGACAAGATGGAGCAGGTCCATTGATTTTTACCCTCTTCCTCGAAAGTCCTTAGTTTTAACGAGTAGTGGCAAGTGAGGACATAGTCTTTCAGTGGAGATTAATGGCCATATGGTGTTGTTGCTTATACACTGGAAAGCTTAGTTATTTACTGTAAAATCTGACTCAAAATTCCATACGCAAATCAGAAACTCCTACTTGGTTTGTTTCCATAACAACACGCAAAACAACATCAATCACTTATAGTAGAGCTCCACACTCCATAATTAGGGATGCAGTTTTAAGAAGTGTGGGAGGAGTTCTGTAAAGTGTTTTTATGTTAAAAACAACATTAAGCCTTGTTCTCACAAAAGCTTATGCACAAACTTCACTTAACAGAATGTAATTAATTCCATTGGCATTTATGGCTGTGTCTCCACAGCTCTGATGCAGTGTCTGCAGTGACTGCGCATGCCCTGCTCTGCCATGTCTGAATGACTGAAGCATGAGCAAGGTTTCCTGGAAGGCAAACTTGCCTTCTGTACAGGGGTTTACTCCAACAGGCAGTGCCAGCTGACCAGGCATGGGTTTCAGTGGGAGAGTAAATGCTTGCAGCACACAGCTGTAATATTGGAGAAAAGTGATATCAAGAAAAAACTGCTTAAAGCGCTTTATGTGAAAAAAATTTTTTAATATAGAATTTAAGCCAATGGGATGTAGTAAAATACATGGTATTTTCACTACTGTCAGGAGTATTCATAGCTGGTATGGTGGAGAATGCTCTCCATGCTGCCTTCACTGTCACAGTCAAGGTCAGATACTGCTGTATGAAGCTGTTACAACATCACAACTCCTGCAGCAAGGCAGTCCCACAGCCCCTCTGATGCCTTGCAGTAATCTACAGATTGGAACAGTTTGAAATAATCAAATGCCAAGTATTCTCCATTCTACTTACTACTTGGCTAGAACATGGGAAGAGTTGTGTGTATTTGGATTTTTTTGTGTTGTTTGTTGGTGTTTGAGGGCTTTTGTTGTTTGGTTTTCTTTCTTTTTTTTTTTTTTTTTTGAATATACATTATCTGTATTTTAAAGAACTAATAAAACATGCTTTAAATTCTCCTGGCATTTTTGAGGCAATAACTAAGTTGTAAGAGAACATTTTCTCTAAAGCATCTTGTAGCTGACAAATCCCTGGGCCCTTAGGCAAGCTGTGTTTGAGTCTTGTTGCTTTCAGCTGCTCCAGAGACAACACGTGGTGTGTGCCTGGGAAGGAAAGGCTGAAGGGGAAAACCCTGAACAAAATGAGGGACAGTTAAACAAACAAACAAAAAAGTAGTAGATAAATAGGAGAGAAGACAATAGTAGAGAAATGGGAGACAAGAATTTCTGTAATGAAATGGAACTCAAAAAAAATAAGGAAATAAAAAGAAAGAAAAAATAGATAGAATACATAAACTGGGGGGAAAAGTGGAAAAATAAAAGTGGAAAGACATGAGATTATTCATAAAGATTGTAAAAATGCGAAGGATTGAAATAAAACAGAAGCTTGTATAGTTGTTCTGGCCACATTTTCAATAGTTTTCTTTCTTAGATAACCTAGATGTCAGCTTTCTCTTTAAAGGAAAAGAACAGTTGTGTTTTACTGAGTTTTGATCCTTCCTGTCCTTCATAAAATATTGCCATGTATACCAAATCAGTAAGATCTAAAAGTTTAAAAAAAATATTTGTATGAAAATCTCTCCTGACTGGTCAGCTGTAGTAAATTAAAATATGGAGAAATATGTATATTCTGAGTATTTTTACACCAGCTTTGATTATGTTTCTTATTCATCTCAAAGAATAAGCATATTGTTATGTCAGTGAATATATTATGGGATTTTTTTAAAAAACCGTAATTAAATCTAGCTAAGGTTGCTAGGTGACAGGTAAGAGAAGCTATATAATTAGACATGTCCAAAAAAAGTCAAATAGTGGGAAGTAGTAATCCTGAAGGAAAGTTGCCATTGTCTGTGCTGACACCAAATGACCATCTCATTCAAATGTGCACTTCATTAAAGAGTCACCTCCCGCTTGGCTTCTGCAGCTGAGCTCTTACTACTCTGTGTGGAGTCGCTGGAAACAGGGAGACTTTTAATTAAGTGTGAATTTTGATTTGCTCTCTGAATATCCCTTTGACAGCATATTATTCCTTGTTTTTTTATTATTAGCAATCATGTGTTTTTCCCAAAGACAAAGGTAGTAGCTGCCCACTGATAATGTGGGAGTCTTTCTACCTGTGTCAAGCCTTACAGGCAGCTGGCAAAATAGCTCTGATGTGAGACAGTCTGTAGATGTAATCCATCTCCTCAAAGCAAGGAAGGGAAAATTGTTGCAAAAATCAGTGTTTTACAATAATAGATGTTGGGGGCTCGATTCCTGTCTTTGGTAAGTGAGGAGCTCTCCCAGTCCATGAGGCCTTTCCAGGACCATTGACAGTGGCCTTTCAAGGACACTGCTCCCTTCTCTCAGCACCTTGGGTGACTCCTGTGTGGGGTGGTCTGGGTTGCTCCAGTTGGAAGCAGGATAAGTGTTCAGACACTAACATGGTTGGAAGCAGGGAGTAGCCTGCAAGCTTCCCAAACCATTAAAGTTCCAGCTTGAAGATCTGCTCTTCCAGCCTTTTAAAACCCTGTGCTGTGAATTGCCTAAGAGCCATCACAACCTTCTACTGCATGGTCCTCAGCAAATCACCTACATTTCTTTGCACATCTGTAAAATGCAGGATAAATGTTGATCTCTTATCTGGGTCCTGGATATTTTGAGGATTGACTGCTTGTGTAGCACCTTGCAAATAGAAAGTGCTACAAACAGTAAGTGCTATTTGTTACTCTTGGTATCAAAATAACTCAGGCAGCCGAGCGTAGAGTATGGCTTGCTGTCTGCCTACCTGATTTGCATTTTTACATGCAGTGAAAATAGGAAGGTGTTGCTATAATATCAATACCTACATTTGATAAATTTTATAGATCTGCTGTATGGTCAGAAATTCAGCATTACATCTGCTATACATTTAATTACAAGGCTTCAGAAATTTTAAATATTATATTTTCTTCCTTGTTTCTTCAATATCACAACAGCATTCCATTTATGGCATCTTTCTCATGGCTTCATTTGCTGAATGTGTAGTTCTGTTAATTTCTTCCCAGGTGTTTAGTTAGATGTATGATTTACCCTTTATTAATGAATGTTCCCCCATTCTGTAAAATTTATGCAATTAGGAATTTTGGTTTCAGCCCAGTGTTGTAAACTATCTGTGTAAATGATTGAGTGAATAAATAAGTAAGTAGTGAAGTGTCCTCCCCTATGGTTCCTCAATAATAACATCTTTTTATCTGGCAAAGACTGCATTTAGAAACTGTTTCACTTCTTGCCCCTTTAACAGTTTTTTATTCAGCTATTCTGAAACACAGCTTAATTTATTATTTTTTTCCTGAGCTACCAGTCTCTGAAATTGGCTTTTTTCTTTTAAGTTGGTGATACAGATGAGCATAGAAAAAACAAGGTTGATATATAAATGGGTATCTGCTCAACGTTTGATTTCAGGCTCAAGAGTTACTATAATCATACTCACTCCCTCCAAAAATTGGAGAGCATGAGGTTTTGGAAAGACGTGTACTTAAAGATCAGGAGGTGTATCTGTGCATATGCTTGGTGACATGATTGTCAGTGCTAGGTTAATGAACTTCCATCCCACAGGCTATACCTTCAACATGCAGATTTGAATTTGCATTTGAATGCATAAGTGAATGCTTGTTTTCTATTTATATGTATACTATAATCAGAAGTAAAGAATGCAGAATCAGAGGTAGACTTTGTTTTAGCAGATGATTCTGTTTATCTGAGTCCCCCTCTTCTCACACAACTGTTGTTGTTGCTAAGTTTAATTAAAGTCATTCTATGTCTAATCTTATATGTAAAGCAAAACTAATTATAATTTAAAATACTTGTGTAAAAGGTTTGTTCCATATAACTGATTTGTTTATGCTGTATTTCTGGAAGTTAATTTTATCAATAGGGCAGTGGATGTACAAATCAAGTTTTCCATCTATGTGGTGGAATTTTTGCATGGACTTTAAGGAAGCTCCAGCACTGATCAGTATCAGCTATAACCTGTTATGAAATGACATGAGAAATAGAATTACTGTTGTTACATGTTGCAAACATCCACAACTGTAGATAGTGATATTTGAGGATTTATTTTTAAATGCTAACAACTGAAATAATCTGTGAATGGAGGAAAATTGTATCCAGTATTTGATTTAAAGGTGTTGTCCTTATCCCACACTCTGGTTTTACAAGATTATTGAGTCATTTTGTTGAATAAGGCAAGCCCAATTCCATCATTTACTCAGAAAGGGACTGTGAGTAGCAAGATGTGCTTTCGGCAAAAAAGTATGCGTGGTACTAATTAGAAGGATGGAAGGAGGTTTTGGAGAGAAGACATTTCAGAAATTAGCCCTTGACCCTTGTGTGAGATCTGTGTTTTCTAGTTTTCCGTGTCTGAGTTTTGTTTCTTTGTAGTGTGGGTGGGGGAAGGAGTCTGATTCCTGGCTGGGAGAGCTCTGTAACTGATAGAAATGCACAAACTCTTGAATTTCTCTGTTCTGTGAGTGTCTGGTACCTATGCCCTGATAGGGAATACTTTTCTTTTACCTAACTGTAGTAGTGGAATTTTTAAATCCCAGATGAAAAACTCAGAAATCCTTCCATGGCTTAGGACCCCAACCAGGGCATATTTCATAGAATTGTAAAATAATTGGAAGGGACCTTTGGTGATGCTCCAGTAGCCCCTTAGCTCAAAGCAGGGTCAGCTGGAGCAGGTTGCCTAGGACCATATCCAGTTTTGAACATCTCTAAATACATGAGAATGGTTGCTCTGAAAGTCTCCTGGCACTCCTGAGGTTCTTTTCCTGCTCATCAGTAATGTACAGACATACAGCTCTTTTGGCAGACAAGGGCTGGGTCCCGAAGGTACTTAGGCCCAAATCAATCCGAGTATTTAGGTGCACACCTAGGAAGGGGTTTGTTTGAAGTGCTTGTACTCAGTTTGGTCTGTATCACCTGTAGCTGTGTTGCAGTTAATGTCGTATTTCTGCAGGGAAACCTTTTTCAAATCTTGATTTTATTGTGAGTGCTTTCACGAACATATCTGACTTTCATTACCCAACTTGCTTACAAATCCTTGCTAGGATTTTCTTCTGGGTAGTCACAGAAGATTTCCAATTATGTTTCTAGATTAATTTCTGTTCAAAAATTTTTGCACCAATGTGAAAGTAAGCAAGTTTATTATCTTTTGATCTTCTGCATGTTTTCATTTCAACTCTAAACAACATTATCTGCAGTTGTATTTTATAATTGCATATAATTATGTAATTATGTAATTTTTTTTTAATTACTGCCAGAAGCTTTTAAACAAAGTTTGGTGCTTTTTGAAAATTTGGGTTTACTATTGTAATATTACGCTTATGAGTTGTTTCTCCTTTGTGCTTTGCATGGATAATATTTCTGGTAAGGCAGATGTAGATAGAGTGTAGCAATTTTTTAGCATAAAGAAATTGGATATAATATCTGCTTTCCCTATTTATTGATTAGCCCAGGAAAGTTCAATAGCTAATTGAGGGTTTCCAAACTGTCAAAATATTCAGTGACAAGTTGATGTTGACTTAATTGAAGCTGAATGTATTAATTTTGTCTTTGTGATCTAGAAATCAATGCATTTTAATACTGATATTGTTCTGTGCTGGATCCAAAGCACAGTGAAGGGCCTGATGCTGTGAACAACTAAACTTTTTCTTTAATCATTCAGCTCTCAGCCATTCCAGATAGTGGCGAGCATATCAAGTAGGTAATTCTAATTATGGACAGAGAGCAAAAGGTACAGTGTGCAGAGATTAATTTGTGTTTTAAAAAAAGGAATATTTAAAATTAACTTAGTCTGTGCTTATATGTTGGCATTATAGCATATCCTCAAAGCCTTGGACAGTTTTGAACAAAAGTTATCTTTTAGTTCAAAACACAACAGCAAATCCATATAATACCATAGATCCCCAAATAGTCTTTGTTTCAGTGAGACTGTTTTTGTGACTCTCAGAGAAATCTATTCTCAGTTGTCTTCTGATGCATTAATAGAAAAGCTGCATTTACTAGAACTGCCAAATTCTACATTTGACAAGAAATTAAATCTGTTTTTAAAAGAAAGAATAACACAAGCTGCATCTTAGATTTATGCTAGTGCCATTGGATTTAGGCACGTGAAAACAGTTTCAAGAGCAGATTTTACATACAAGAGAAACCTGTAAGCAAATTGAAAGTGCTATTTAGGATTCATAGAGGAACAAAATGCATCCTCCATCTCTGACATAATTTGTCTTGAGGTTTATGAAATAATTTTTCATCAGATTATAATATTTAATGTAATTAAAGATACAATTTTCTATTTAATAAACAATGTGTTTTGTAACTTCATTAAAGATGCTGCCTTTCTTAATTGTAATGGTCCAAAAGGTTGTCAGTGAACTGTTCATTAACTGCAGAGATAATAATGATTTTATATGCTAATAATTTTTAAATTAATAACTCATAGTTTTCAGCCACATGGGGAAAATAATTTACATTCTTAAAGCTTACATTGGTATTAACCACTTTACTTGGGGAGAGTGGATATCCTTGTATAAAATGTTCATTTGTTTTACATTAGCACTAATGCAAGCATGTAGGACCCACTGGTGTGAAAGGATTAAAAACAGCAGCATTAGACAAGCATGAACATTTCAGAGATAAATCCTTGTTAGAGGGACCTATTGGGACTGTGTAACTTGATTTTCTATTTATTGATCTTGTTTTTGTTACCATTTGAAACTCTGTTCGGAGAGAATCTTCCTGTTGTAGTACTGCAAATACAAAAATGTGCACCAAGCAGACATCAAGGATTCATGCTCACTCCCAGGTAGATTTGTGTGCCTTGGTTGACTTTAGCATGGGTTGGATGCCTTTTTAGAAAAAACATATGTCCCCTTGGCAGTATTTGCACCATCACTGCAGGTAATTTGACAAGTCTCGTTTTAACTTTCTGACGTCTCTTTGTCATAGACATTTCTTCTTCATGGGCTGAAAAGGGTCATACAGTCCTACCTCACTGATGCTTTATCACAAAAATTTTTGGCTTAAAATAAGTATAAATTTCCCATTTTGAATGTTTTACTTCCCCACCAAGAGAAAAAGTTTTAAGAGGAGGAGGAAGTTTCTATGCATCCCTGTGCAGGTATTTGCCCCTACAAGCCAAGTACCTGACCCATGATCTTCAGTGACCATGTTTCCCTTCATATTCCTGGCTGCTGGTCATCGAGGAGGCATTTGGAGATGTGCACCACCATTTCCCTCACTAGTTTTTTTGTAGATAGTAGCCTTACAGCATCTGAGGTTCAACTGTATTGAATTTTTGACCCGAGGTCTCAGATTTAGTGCCCTGTCATCAGTATGGGAAGTGCCCAAGCAAAATGCAGGCACTTGATGAAAACGATATAATTAGTTAATAAAGACACCCTGTCTTTAAGTAAATTTTATATGAAGTGCTGTTCTTGAGAAAGGAATTCAGATTTAGTTGATAGATTAAAAAAAACTTCAGGCAATTCATGAGTTCTTTCTGTCATTTAACCTTACTGAGAACACGATTTGGTCAAAGCATGAATTTGCTTAGTTATTTGCAGTATGGAAAAGTATGAAGGGGTAGCTGTGCAGTAGCTGTGATGTTTCTGAGCTGATCTACCTGTGTAGGAGAGTATCAGTTTAAAAGGATATTTACATGAAACTCTGTCCTACAGCTGCTTTTAAAAGGAAAGGCAGATAAATATGTGCTTAATGATAAGGACATTTATGTGTAGGGGGTAAATGACCTGAGTGAGAATGCTCAGTGACCCTCCAGCATGTTACAAGAAATGTCATATTTGTTGCAGGGTGTTCTGTACTGGCAGTGTGTGACAATCTGAGAAGATAATGCCTCTGATGACACATACTTATTATTCACCTGCAATTATAAAACTCTGTGTGCTTTTTTTTCATAATTCATAGTGAACACTGGAGCATAATCATGTTGAAAGTGTCTCTTCAGTATGTTGCTTTAAAGAAATGAGTAAGAAAATCTTCTCAAATGTTTTGATAGATGATTCATGGCACTGGAGCTGCTGATGAGGAGCCAATATAGCCAAGTCTTTAAATATGCAGTTACGAGAACTCTGGAAACATGAATTCTGGTAGTGTGACAGATTCAAAAAGCACTTTTTCTACTGGAGTAGGTTTCTAAAGTTGCTCTCTTCCTGTTCTACTTTCAGATGCCGTTGTCTAATTAGGCTAATTGGCTGGCAAATTTGCCAGCTTTTAAATAAAATTAGTTTGGAGGTGAGAGAACAAATACCATCCGATACGTGATTTATTCTTTCTTTCCGTAATAGTTGTTTCTTTTTTACTGAGCAGAGCTAGGCTTTATTATTTCTAGGGAATTTCTGTTTAATTTACTGGATGTGACACATTTCCAGAAGAAATGAATATTGGCAGCCTATTACTAAACCTTTAAGCAAAGTAATCATAACGGAGAGACTGACCTCCACCTTACCTGGCAGTAATGGGTAATGCTCTAGCAAATACCAGTTACCTGATGTTATTTTAACAAATTCAGCTTGCCTTAACTCAGTACATGTGCATTTTCCTGTGCTTCTCATTGCTTCTGAAGATCCAAAATACACTGAGGGTAATGAGAATGAATGATAGCTTAGATGTGTTCTTTCCTTGAACTGCTGGTTGTATTAAATCCGCAGCTCCCGTGCAGACCTACAAATCTATAACATCCGTTTCAGATGGATTTGGAAACAAGGGGCTGCGTTCTTTTATTTTTGGTGCAAAGATTAGAATTGATCACAGCAGACACAAGGGAGCAGATGTGAGTACCACAGCTCAATGTGGTTAACTGGGATGGTGCACGGCTCCTGTACTCCTTAACTGTGCACACACAGGTTATGAATGTTATTGATTGCAGGGGTCAGGGGAGGCTGCAGGGAGGTTATGTTGCATGATGCTATTTGGTAATTTTTAAGGGACAAGAGCTATGAACTCTCATAGCATCTGGGACAGGTACAGTTTAAACCTGACAAATGGAGATTTATGTTTGTGTGAGCTGGCAAAGCCCTTCAGGTAGAAATAATAAATGGAAATTTGATAGGATGGTTTTTGGTTTTTTTTATCATAGGTCAAATATTGTGCTGTGGAAAAGGGGAAAAAAAAGATTTAATAATTACCTTTTCATCAGAATGCACTGATGATAGGTTTTCAGTTGTAGATCTGTGCTGCAGGATAATGAATAATGTTTAGAAGTCTTTTCTTGAGGCATCATTTTAAAATATATGTAGAGATGGTTTACCTGAAGTGATTTAAAAATGCAGTGTAGGCAAATGATACAGTGATAATTACTGAATATATTTTATGGTATCTTTCTGTTGTTTCATGAGCACAAAAGCAGTATATAAATATGCTAAGATTTAAGATGAGACAATATAATACATTACCAAAGAACTGGGAAAAAATATTTGTTTCCTATATTGAAATTTCAGATAGAGCGCTAATTGCTCATTAGCCTTTGGAAGACCTCGCTGAATTACATTGATGACTTGTACGTATGAAAATAAAGAAGAGATGAATCCTTGTCATGTTTTAAAAACAGGAATGACCAGAAAGTCCTGTGTTTTCCAAATACTACTTAGCATGTGGGATTTTCTTCCTGAAGGAGTAAATTTTTACAAATATGTCATATAGATCCAGTTACACAGAGTACAAAGCTGTGATTGACTCAGCCCATTGTTTCACAGTCGCTGTGTTGAAACAGAGTGGGAGCTCTGGAAGAAGTGTGCAGCAGAGGGTAGTTGTGGGTTTAAGACAGCTGGCTGTAGTTAGATGTTTCTATGATTGTTTACTGCTTTTTTCCATCAAATTTGGTAAAAAAGTATTATGAAAATCAGTGTTTAGAATTGCAAGACAGATACCACGTATTGGCTGTTATATTCCTAATATACCAAAAACGCAGGTTGATTTTAGGTAGTACAAGTTGATGCTGTCTCATTGCAACTTCCTTGCTGTACAGTGCCTGAGGTCTGACAAAGGTGTTATTCCAGAATATTAATGACTTAATTACTCCTCATATATTTCTACAGGATGAATTTGCTGCTTTTGATGGGTTTTTTTCAGCTGTTGCTTTGTGATAGTATAGAGGCTTAGTATTTATTTTTCTTCATGATGCCAACTAAGTGTGTTTTTTTCTTTGTGAATGTTTATCATCAGTTTTGCTCTCATTTTATCCATTCTCTGTGTATTTATTGTAAGTAGCCTCTATTGATCCAGCTTTTCAAGATTTTTTTTCCCGTGTTTTGAAATGAAAAATTAAATGAAGAGATCTTTTCTATGCTAACATTTGATTTTCCCTTTATAAATTTTCATTTGCTTAGATTATTTCAATATACCAGCATGGTGGCTTATAAACAGGGCATATTAGACAGTTAAATTATAATGAGTCTGCTTGGGGAAAAATATTGTTTCTGTTGCAAACAGGTATGGGTAGTATTTTCTGCTTTGTTTTCAGGAGACTGTTACTCCCAGTCTCACAATCCAGTTTATTTTGCTTTCACTTCCACATATTTGGATTTTCTCTGCTGGATAGCAGTCACTTTATTGTAACATATGGTTTCTGAGATGATACATTTTTTTGTGTCCTTCAGGTTGCTGATAGGCAGTCCCTGAGGAGGTGATCTTGCTTTGTTCATTCTGAACACTGTTCACTGGTCACGAGTAAGCACCAGGACCAGCTTCTGTTCCTCCAGAGTGGTGCCACACTGGCAAATATTAGCTGGCTGGTGTCTGGAGGAAGCATAGCCCCCCCGTCTTTCCTTTGGCTGGTTACTGCTAGGAACAAATTCTAGAAGGAAGAGGGAAAGGAAATGACAACATTAGCATGTCAGATGTGGACCTTCAGCCTTCTTGGTTCAAGAATGCTCCTGAAAAATGACAGCTCAAGTCTGTGGTGGGAAGTGACCAAATTCCAGTCAGGACTAAGATCCAATTTAGCTCTATTGTAAGCAGACTGGAGCAAACTCTGCTCCTGGGTGGAATGATACATTCTTGTGGTAGAGATGGATTGGACTCAGACCGCTAAATGCATTTTTGCTAGTGACCTTTTCAAATTTGTCGCCAGTATAATAAATGTTGCCAAGATGACTTAAGAAAGGTTTGCAGCAATATTCCACTTTATTTTTTACAGCAGATGTTTCTTCAGTTACTCTGTATTACAATTTACAGAACTCTTATGTTCTACAAATCAAGATTCATAGCAAACTGTTTCAGAGCTTTAAATCCTGCAATAAACAACACCAGGCAGAACAGAACCAGAGGGAAGGTAGGCAGACGTCTGCATTCATCCTTCTCTGTGATAAGGTTTGCTTCAGAGTGATCTTCACATTTCAGCAAGTTCATTCACCAGAGCTACCAGCTGACTTTCTAACATCCTCAACTCGATTACCTCAAATATGGGGAACATCAAGTATCAGTTTCCAAACACAGAAGAAAGGCTAGAATTACCATCTGTTTCCTAATTTAGAAATCTGTATATGTTTGTACAACCTAGTATCACTTCTTCTAGTGTGTCCTTTAAATAATTATGTTTTAAAAACCCTTAGTGATACTGTATGCTTCAGTTCTGAGGTATGCATTTTAAAAGAGTGCTTTTAGAGGATAAGGGCTCAAAATGGTGAGTTCAAAATTATTCATGGTGCTTAAATGAATAGCCAGATACTGAGATTTGAAAAATTATTACACAATTTCTCTAGATCTTTGTTTTATCATCTTGAAACACTGATGCTTTTCATTAAAATACAGTATTGTAGTCATACTTGAGGGTTGCTCCATGAAAATTCAAAGCACAGGTCCCATAAGATGACCATAACAAAATTAAAAACAGCAATTAAGACTAGAGGTAGGCTGTAGAGGGTACACTAAAAACTTGAGTAAGGCTGGGCTGATTGCAATAAAATCAAATGAGGGGTGGAGTCTCTATCTGATGGGGCTAATGAGTTATGATTCACCTTTGGATGCTTTGGCCAGCATTGGCTGTCAGCCTGATCTGATCATGGGATCACTAAATGTGGGGAGGACAGACCACAAGGCTGCAGTGTTTTGTATTCCAGGCTCAGGCAGACAACACTGATTGTGTTGTCATAATCCCAATTTCCATCACTCACAGTTCATTCTGAACTCTGCCTGTCGTTCCCATATGCACTTTCTGATGTCTAGCTCGTGTGAATTTTGGCTACTTTTAAACTGGGCTTGGAGAATTGGTACTCAAAAAGAAATTGAATTATAGGAACAAATTTAGTTCTAAATAATCTCACTCCCTCATTCCTACTCTTTTGTTACCATTTGCAGGAGTTCAGATACTTGTCTCTGTGTCTAATTTAGCAACAAAGTAAGGTGTGAGACCTACAGGCTGCATTGCTTCCAGGTTCAACTGTTTATTCAGATGTTTTTAAAAGCCATGGTATGGATGTAGCTGTTCAATTTAGAATGCCCTGCAGCAATTGTGTATGGCTCATGCTGGTAGGTGTGAAGGGTGTTTTCACATATGCTGTACACACTGCTCATTCTGACTTGAGGGTAAGAGAAGGCTGGCCCTAGTGTAGTTCTTTTAATTTTTCCCCCTTTACTTTTAATTTTCTATGAACGAGACCTTGAGCCATCGTTAGGGAATAACTCCTAAAAACCTTGCAAGCATACCTCTTCCAAAGAAAATAAATCATTAATAAAAACTACAGAAAGGGAGCAGTTATATTACAAAACTAATCTACCAGACTTACAGAGAAAACAAATTTGAAGGAGCCACCTGCTGTGGAGATGAGGCAGTAATCTCAACAGCAGGAAATAAAGGGAGAGAGGGAGAAAATACAAAAGCATAGACATTAAAAAAGTAATTAAAACACTTATCTCCATCAACATACATATCAAACAACAACAAAAAAAATCAACCACCTAGAAAACATACTCTATTGAACGTCACAACAGGAAGTAACAAAGCTGTCCCCATAAAAAACAATTTCCAGCAAAATGAGATTCTTTACAAATACAAGCCTCAAAAGTATTTATTGAAGTGCTAATCACTAATGGACTGACCTTGAGAAAAGCTGAACACTTGCAGAGTATTTGCAACTTTTCTGAAAGACTAGATGTCTGGTGTGAAACCTTTGAAAAGGCAGAGAAAGTTACTCTCTAGATACCAGTGGTTGTCTGTTCTGTGCATGATGCATGCCATAGCATGAGTTGTAGTGGTGTGTTCAGTATCATCAGCTCTGGGGCACAGCTTAACCTCTATATTTGGATCATGCATTTCAGTATAGTTCATTTCTAAATGGTGAACTGTTGATCTATGGACAGCAATGTTAGCAGTATGCATGAGTGAATGTGGCTTCTTTGAAACAAATATCCCACTGCATACAAGTGGTTTCTATCATGTCTAGGTAAAACTATGAATTTGACAGTTATGAAAGTTAACAGTTTTGGTGTTATCACTCAAGAAAATAACATATTTAAAACTCATGGTCCAATTTATGCATATCATGGATTGTGTGACATTCAATAACACTGCTTTAAATATATAGATTTTGATCTCCAGTTCCCCAGCCTGAAAAGAGATCAGAAGAAGATCAAGAAGTTCAAGAAGATCAGAGCATTCAGTAATATTAAAGTAGTGCATATGTGCTTGGATTTTACAGTGTGCCATGTACCTTTGTAGTCACAGTCCAACCATATGGTACCTGTAGCTGCAAGTCTCTGAGCAAGTGTGAAATGTCATCAGATGTGCTACATCTGAAATGTTTTTGTATGGGCACACAAGGAGCAAGTTGGGGTTTTACATTCAGTGTGTAAAAAGGCAGGGACAAGGGACAAAATGCTCCTTTTCTGATAATTCAAATGGACCCTTTCAGAAGACAAATGAAGAAAAGATTTAGAAGACAAAAGAAAAAAGATTTAGAATTTACCTTCAGAGGGAAATTAACTTAGCTCTGTATCTACTTTAGCGTATCCTTTTCAGAAAGTTAAAACAAAAAATATAAACGAACTTTGTTAACAAAAATGAAGGCAACAAACCTTTTCAGTGTTTGATGTGAGGAAAATGAGAATTTTTTTATTATTATTTTTTGTCTGGAGAGGTGTTTTTAGTCACCTTCCAGTGAAAGCTACCTTTGACCCTTATCGAGGACAAGAGCTTATTTTGTGTGTCAGTTATTAAGATCGGTTGAGAAGTTTATTTGAAGCTGCAAATTTGCCCAACCGTGTCAGATTTAAGTAACCCAAACAGTAAGTTCAGGCTCAGAAGCATAGCTGTTGCTGGGGAGAGGGGATTTGATCAAAACAGGAGACAGATATGCAGTGCCTGTCCTTGCTTTAGTTTACTTTCCAGATCAGGCTTATAGTTACAGTAGGAGCAGACTTAGCTGATGGATGTGTTGACGTGCCTGGATTTATTTGGTGCAGCAGCTGAGTGGACTTGGTGCCTTGCCCTGCAAGCCAACCCCTTACAGTGTCTATGCATCACTCTGGTACATTGCCTTGTACATCTGACATATTTACTCCAATCATTTAGCACTTCATATCTCAACTGGATGAGGGAATTGTATCTAAATTTTCTTTAAAAGGAAACAATGGACTTGAGACTGTGCATGAAAAAAATTGATATGCAGCAGTGTTGTGAGAACAGAGAGTACAAGATCTTAATAGGAGGCAGATGATGCTTTTGCTAATACATATGTGCAGTATATATTTATATGTATATATAAAGGATATAAAAATAAGAAGTTAAAGTCTGTGTTTTCCAAAGCCACGATTATAGTGGTTAAGGACTTTGGAAGTGTGTGGTGTGTCATACATGGGAGAGACTTTAGTGCTGAGGAATTGCACACTGGAGAAGGAGTTGTGGGGTTCAAATAAAGGAATGAAGGAGAGTAGTGATGCCTGCTGAGAGATAGCTGGAGCATCTGGAGATGGGAGGCAGAGCACAGCAAACCAGAGGGTCAGGAATCGAGATGAATTGCTTTCTGTGCAGCACCTGACCCAGATTGGGACTGTCTAGGTTAGATTTTGCAAAGCTGAACTAGATCTGTCATGCAAGCTGTTATTTTCACAATGTTTCTACTTTCTCTATTCTTAGTAAATGCAGTTTTCCACAGCCCATGAGGCTTCATGGCATGGTTTGGGTATCAGAAGCTTCTTCCCTGGCATCAGCAGGCAAAGGAGCTGAGGCTGCAGGACGCCCAGGGCTGTGGCTGCAGAAGATGAGGGGCTCAGCACAAGCTCTGCTTGCATGAAGGTGTGCAGAGGCTGCCCAAACACCTCCAGGGGAGCTGCCTTTCCAAGCTGCTCCTCTTGCTTGCCCTTCGAAAGAATTGTTCTTCGGTGCAGGGGGAGGCAATAATTGTTATCGCTGTGCTTTGATACAGAGTATTTAAAGATGGGAGATGTGGGATAGTGATAGATTGTTTCAGAAGACGAAATACTGAATAATAAATCAAAAAATCTTTTTAGATGGCTTGCAAGTGGATTTGGAGAGCAGAGAACTGACTTACTCAGCTTCAGCCTAAAAGCTAGGGAAAAGACCTTGTATTTTCCCAAGGATTTTTTCTTGGGTGGCTCTTGGCTATTTTATACTAGTGTGAATTCCCTTTTTCTAAAGCATCTCTCTGATTTATCTTCAAAGACTATTTCTCTTGGTTCATTATTTTGACCTAAATCGTGTCTTTCATAGGTGACTGTGTTTTTTAAAATTTTTATTTCTTCTCTAAAACTATTTGCTCAAAACTGCATTTTTCCTCTACAGCTATTTTTTTCATTAAATATTCTCTCTCCCAGGAGGCTGTTGGCTATTTATCAATATTTGATCTCTCTGTAAAGCACACTTCTGTGGGGTGGATGTTTATTATGAAATGGTGTCTCTAAAGTGAATCTTATCTGTTCTTGATCTCTTTCTCTGTCTGCCTCAGTCTGCCTCTTAGCTTGCCTAGTGGCTCAAAGAAGAACTAAATCTCTCTATTTTAACAAAAGTAAATGCAGTCATTACAATAGCAAATACTGAACAGCAAGAGGAGATGCATCAGAATCCAGTACAATGCAACTTCCAGCAGGTGCTTAGCAAAGAGCTTCAATCTGTGCTAAGTGTTCATAAGTATAAAAGAAGAAATCCCCTGTATTTCCTTCAAATGTAAATATCACAAAACTGTTTTTCAGGGAGTTTTCAGCAAAGTGAAAACAGTAAAATAAATAGCAGATAATGCCACGTATATTGACTACATTCTTTGGAAGTTGTTTGGTCGTATCAGCCAGGCTAGACATTACTGAACCCAATGCATTCTTAATCCAACTCCTTTGATTTCAGTGATACCAAACCAGTGATGAACCTGGACAAAGAACATTGCAACACTTCCTTTATTATACTCTTTATTCAGCCTCTGGGAGCTAAAGTACTGGTGCTGTTAGAGACCAAATAGTTTTCATTAGGAGATGATAAAAGCAGCAAAAAAATAAGTGGGAAAAATATTTTGAGGGTTTATCTTTGGGTTTGAATGGAGATACATATTAGGTGGAAAGGAAATTATCTTTAATGCAGGCTGCACATCTCAGTAATGACAAGAATGTTTCTCCCAAGAGTAAACTGAGGCCTCTGAGTTGGTTTATGGATATCTCCATAGAAATGATTGCTTTACTCTGTCCTCTGCCTGCAGGCAGTCACTGAGAGCTTTTTCTGAGGTACTCTTCTTGCCATAGATGATTTTGCAATATATACATAGAGGAAAATCTATGCCCTTTTAAAAATAGTTTCTTTAATGCATTTTACATATTGTCCTTTCAATAGTACTAAGTATTTCTGGCAGCCTCTTAAGATAACCATTATTCATTATTCATTAGCTGAAATTCCAGTCTACCCAGAAAGTACAGCGTTCAAAGGTCTTGAGGTTCAGGATGTGCTAGTATTTTTTAACCTTTATTTTCTCAATATCCAACTATAGATCAGTGTTGGTTTCAAAGCTGGGTGTTCAGCAACTGAGTCATGAGGGTTTTTTATAAATAGAGATCAAATTTCAGGGTTTTTAAAATTTTATTTTTGACTTGTAAGCACTTTGAATTCACTGAGAATATATTTTGTTTTGATTCACTAAAGTAATAAATTTAAAAATGTATTTTATTTTTCTAGTATTGTAGTAACTTCATTCAAAGTTCTAGAGGTTTGAAAAACTTCCTTCATATAGGTAACTCATGACAAAGTACTAAGTTTTCTCATTATGTAGTTCTGGCCATATGTCATAATGAGACAGAATTTTGTTGCTTAATTTATATAAAAAGATCCCAAACCTTCCCTATTTGGAAAAGTGCTCCTCAATGCGTAATTCTCCATTATTGTAGATGCTAAAATTAGGATTATTGGGTGTTATTAGGGTTTTCCAGACCAGTATGTCTCAAAGAGGAGTAATGTTAATCTGCTGCCCCCCATGGCTGAGAATGGAGGGAGCTCAGATTGCTTTGTGTGCTCCAGTTCTTCCTGCTTGCTCCGAGGATTCCTCAGTGCTAGTATGTTTTCTCAGAAAAATTGTTGACATTCACTCTATTTCAGGATGTAATTATTAATTAGCATACTTTTGATAATATTGTGGGGTTTTGGATGTAAATATGAAAGTTGAGACTGTTGAAAATACCCTGATTGCATTTGCATGGCTAGAATGGTTTCACTGGTGTGTTGGCTGGGCTTTTTGTGCTGTCCAACCATTCACACCAAAATGAGATGGTTCATTGGTAATTGGAAGATGCTTTTTGCTGCTTTCTTTCAGCTGAAAGGTATTTGTTGCTATTAATAATTTTGAAGTAAATCCTTGTCTGTATCTGTCGGATTCTGTCTGAAAGTGTGCTTTTAATAACTAGGAATAAATGTCAGCCAATCAGGACTTCAAGGTTTTGAGAACATAATCAAGAATGGCAAAAAAATGATGGCATACAGGTCAGATCTACAGCACTGCCTTGTGTCCTCCCTCCCTCTTCAGTTAAGCTGTTTGTTACTGCCTGGTTTGTGTTATCTGCTTTTTTTGCACCCTTTTCTCTTTAATCCCTTCCCCTGCATTTGTTTTGTTATGAGTTGAACAAGTCCACACATTGTCAAGGAACCTGATTTTCAGTGCCTGTGCTGTTAAACAATCACCAGTTATGTAAGCTGCAGAGTACAAATGTGATCATTTGCAATATACTTTTGGAAACATCTGTTTGTTTTAAAAGTGCTTGTATTGACAATGTTTTTGAGAACATGTGTGTAATTCAAAATATATGTTTGGTCGCTAAAATTTCCTCTGTAATTCTGATGTGCCATAAAATATCTATTTCAGGTTTGCCAGAACCAAACAGAGACAGTATTTTCCAAGGACTGAAAATGAATCAAGGATTCTACACATCTAAAGACTTCTTACCTTTGGTAGCAATGGCAAGTAAACCAGGTGCGTGGTACTGTATTCTTCTTGTAATCACATTCAATAAGTCATTAGCAGTTAGTATTATATTAGTAGTTATATTATATTATATTATATTAGTAGTTATATTATATTATATTATATTATATTATATTATATTATATTCTGGCCTACAAAGCAGCACATCCACTTACAAAGTATCTTCCACTGAATATGTCTGGGATGGGGTTTTCTCTTAGTGAGTGGCAACCTCAGGAGCATGGTCAGGAAAGTTAGTCCCAGAGATTATAAACTGAATAATCATACATGCAAATCTAAATTAATGGCAAATAATTTCCCCTAATAAGTTATATTTATTATTCTGAGTTATAGCCAAAAGATCACATAAGCTTCTCCTTTGTATAAAGTGTCTTGATAAAAATAGTATATATAGCTGCAGGTTTTACAGACACATTTAAATCAGCACTAGTTCCTTACTCAATGGACTTACAGTCTAAGACTCAGGACAGCAGGAGTATGACAGGAGTTAATAAGAAAGTGCTCAGTTCATAGGCACCAAATGCAGTCTTGTTTTATGGTTTCACATCTCACTTTGAGCACAGAGATAGCTGCATTTGCTCCCTAAGGAGTACAGATGCTTTCAGTATCCCTGAATATGAAATCATAAGCCCCAAAAATGTGATTTCTGTGCCACATTTCTTCATGGTCTAGATTCCCCAGACAAAAAAGGAATTAATGTAGTTTTTCTTTTTACTTAGGACAGAATGTGGTATTTTACATATGTCTTAATAAGAACTTGTTTTATCTACAAACTGGTTTTTGTCTCAGCATTCAGAAATTTCTTTTAGCATCATATAGGATTGCCTGCTTATTTAGTAGACTTTTCCTAAACACTTTTGAGGTATATATATTCAGTGGCAGATTATTCTGCTTATAAAAGTTAAATTTATTACCCCATTTAATGCAAAATATTTCAGAAGTTAAATTCTGCAGCCCTTCTGTGCCATCTCTCTGCTGTTTTCATCAAATGCTTATTTCTGCTTTCTTAAGCTCAAAGTAATCTTAAATGATTTGGGAGAAAAGGGTGAACTTTTGGGTTTTCTTCTTGAAGACTGTTTGGGTTTTCTTGTGTACTGTAAGTCACCTGCCTGCATGAGGATCTGTATACTGTGATCCACATATTTCAAAATATTGCAAAGTAGCCCTCTTGATTTGCTAGCATGTGTCATAATATGTTGGTGGTTTTTTTGTATTAAGTCTACAATGGGTAAAAGGATGAACTTGGAAGAACTAACCTTTTCTGATTGACAGTAATAGATAGCTCTTTGGTGTTGTCTGTTAATTAACATGGTCTCTTTTACTTAATTTTCCTAGTGTCTGTCTGTAGCTATAGCCACCTTTTGCTCTCTAAGGCATGGAATTTTAGAATAAAATGTACACGCACTACATCCTACTCTATCCTCCCTTTTCACTGTGACAGTTATCTAAATAATAGACATAATAGACTTATTCATGGTAAAATACATATTCTGCCTGCTTATTAATTCTGAATGGCACTTGTTAATATACTTTCCTCCAAAAGGGTTTCCCCTCACAAATACATAGCTGTGAATGTGCCTTAGGAGTGTGTCCCCAAGAGCAAAGCTGGCTGCTCTCACTGATCCCTTCTAGACTCAAACTCTAATGGCACTCTGAGCTGCCAGCCACTGCTTCACTTCTGCTTTTTCCACAGTTCAGTTTTTATGAAGTATTAAGTTCACTAAAAATAAATGAGAAAAGTTTAGTGAGAATTTTAGAGTGAGAATCCTATTAAATAAATAGTAAACGTGACGCCACATACATGGGGGTGGAAAATTACAGCATTTGTTATACATTAAGCATTTTTCAAATGCAGAGAGAGTAAGTGTATTAGGATGTCGTTTCTCACTCTGCTTATATGTCTAAATGAGAAGGATTTTGCACTTCAATAACACTTGTGTTCCACAATTACATGTGAAAATCTGCTATAGTAGGATCCTTGAGGTAAAGTACAGTAGGTATATGGTCAGCTTAGTGCCTCCTGACTGGAACTGTCCTGGACTTGGGGAGAATATAGCTTTGTATTATTTATGTCATTATTTTTCAAGTTACAACCATTTGCCTAATCAGCAGTTAGTTGTACTTAAACATGTGATAAAGTGCAGTCTCATCCAGGGAGCACACACAGCTCAGTTTTACTTAACTATTTCTTGTTTAATTGAATCATCAAATACAAGCTGTAGATGATAAACACATAATGTTGTCATTTTCTCCATGTAACTTTCTACAAATGATTTGTAGAAAACCACTGTAGATTAAACATTTTCTTCCAGTGGAAAAACTAGAAATTACTGTCACAATATTCTTTTTCTTCATGTTCAGCTGATGAATAGCCTCAGAGAATCATGTCATAACCAGATCAGTTTCAGTGCTTTATAGAACTCTGCAGGGACTGATGCTATTCTATTACACAAAACTATAACTATCAACAACTGGTGATCTTTTTGTTGTTGTTGTTTTGTTCTGGTTTGGGTTTTTTTTTTTTTAGCTGGGAGTTTAATGAATCTGATGAGAGAAACTTACTTTTTGAATCATAAGATCTCAAAATTCTAGTGTCAACCTGACAGGACCCACAACCCTACAAACATGTTGTCATTTGAATTCTCTCTCAATAGTAAGATGCAGCTGCTTAGAGTACTGACTATGAAATTATGTATATGAGCATATCTTAAAAGGGGGAATAAAACTGTCTTTCAGTGGAGCAGAATAATTTGATAGTGACACTCCATGCTTGGAAACTGTAAGATGCAATTTTACACTGCTTTGAGTACAAGTACCTTTTGAGCTGTCACGCAGAAATGGTTTCTCTACTCGAAAATGGGGTTTTCCTTTTATCTTTCAGGGATGTGTGGCTGTCACTCTCCACTGCCATCAGTACATGGAACTGTGATTGTCCTCGGGGCAGGAGACACTGCTTTTGACTGTGCAACATCTGCTCTGCGCTGCGGAGCTCGTCGGGTGTTCGTGGTCTTCAGGAAGGGATTCACTCACATCAGGGCTGTCCCAGAGGAGGTAAAATTGAATAGCAGCATTTCTGAGGAGGCAGCTTAGTTATTTCTGTGTGGCCTCAAAGTGTGCTATGGGTACTTAACAGACATCTGCTAAAGATTTTGTTTATAAAAATGCTCTCAAAATGTATGGATGTTTATTAAAGATCTGAGGCTCACTTTGTATGCTCTCTATTTAAATAATTTTCCTCTGTTGTATCTGTTTCCTGACAAGTCAGAGAGATGTATTTGCAAGCAGGGGATAGAATTTCTTGTAAGTTAGGAAATGAACTAAAATTTTCAATCTTGGAATCAAACAGCCATTAGAGTATTGTAGGTGGCTCTTGAGATCATGGTTAGATCCTGGAATGATACCTTCAGGCTGTTGTTTAAGGAATCCCAGTGATTCTGACATTGCCTTCTGAGACTTTCTTTCTTTCCTTTCCTTTCTTTCTGGTAAGAATATTACTTACAGTGATTTTGGCTTTGAATCACTGCCAATGACAGTGAAGCAATGTTATTCATCACATATTTCAGCATTCAATTTGGTTTTTAGTTTGACTTTACACTTTGGCATTTATCAGGTCACCTGCACATTTTGAACTTATTCTGCTTCCTCAATTTATATGTACTGCAGGAGGTTTTTTGCAGGTTATTTTTTCTTATTTTGGTGGTGTTCTTCTGTTTTCATTTATTTGATACATTACAGTTTTATATGCTTGAGAACACCACACCGTCTAATGCATCTTTATCATGAGACTTATGATAGTTTATGGTAGTTTGGTTGTCGGTTTCCAGAAGGTGGGAACCCTAGGTCTTCCACAAGGGATATGGAGCTGCAAAGAGAGTAATGAAGGGTTTCTTGGTGCATGATTTACTTCTCTAGTCAAGAGTTCTAGACACAATGAGATTACTGAAGCCATTGCACAGACTCATGTGCTACTCAGATTCCTGATATAATCTGAACCAAAATGTTTCGTAGAAGCCTGGGTAAATTTTTAAAAGGTGTCAATGTTTGTACTCATCCAATCATTCAGTGGGCCTTGAAAACAGTAAAAGTAGCTTCACTTAGTAATGGCCGTGATAGAATCATGTCAGGTGGGATATACATATTCAAAAAGTTGTGTAAATAGAGACAGTCAGATTCTGAAGATGATTGACTTAAGCAGTTTTACCATGACAGAGATTCAGAAGATCTTAAGTCTGCATTGTCACTCAGAAAACTGTTGCTTATACATGGTAGTCAGCATTTAATAGAATCTTAAAGTCATAGTAAACACAAATCAGGACATGGACTAAGTTAATATGAAGCCACTTCTTAAAAGACACAAATATATATAAAAGAGAAATCTTTTGCCCTCAAAGAAGTTAAACATATTCAAAGTAATGGAAAAATAAGAAAATTTATTGGAGAAATATTTGCCTTGAAAATCTAGCTACTGCCACTGCCTGATAGCATGAGAAGCTCTGAAGCTGACAGTAAGATGACTGTCTGCAGCTGATTTCTGCTATAGAAGAATCCATGGTCACATCTTGAGTCAAAAAATGTTTTCTGCTTGGTTTGTTTGGGGTTTTGTCCCCATGAAAATGCAGCATGTTAAGGTTATGTATTTTATTTCTTCTACTCTACAGATGGAACTTGCAAAGGAAGAGAAGTGTGAATTTCTGCCTTTCCTCTCTCCTCGGAAAGTTGTTCTAAAAGGTGGACAAATTGTTGCCATGGAATTTGTCCGAACTGAGCAGGACAGCGATGGAAACTGGAAGGAAGATGAGGATCAGGTTGTCCGTCTGAAAGCTGATGTGGTGATCAGTGCCTTTGGCTCCATTCTCAGTGACAATAAAGGTAACTGGCTACTGCACATCCAGATTGTTCTTTTAGCTGCAGCCACATCCTGTCCTTTAACAGCTGTGGCAAACTGATCTTCTGCAGGTTACTCAGCTTGTGACTGCTGGTCCTCTTACAGGTTTGTTCTTCAGGTTCTTCTTTTAGAAAAAGACTTGGGGGTCTGCTAGCTAGGCAGTTCTCTGCATATTGCTGTGTAGAGCTGGAACTCAGCACAGAAGTACAGTTCTTCAGCATGTATTTTTCTTCTCAGTGCATGTGGGATCTCAAAGAAACTCTTGGGAATTTCTTCTGGTCTCATTAATTAACTCTAGAGAAACTCATTATATTACATCTTTAGGCTGAACTGATCTGATCTCTGAAATATCATTTTTTTTTTTAACTTAGCAAATTAAACAGGCATTGAAACATTCATTATTCTGGTTCAGCTGGTCTGGGTATTACTTATTTCTTGTGCATATATAAGAGAACTGACTTCTCTCTTACACGACATTTCTTAGTTGCACTTCATGAGGTTTAGTCTTAAAAATTAGCAAGTACTTAATTCTGTATTAAAGATACAGAAATTGGCACATTGATGACATTTCAGAGATTGGATGAATTGTCTGCATTTAGCAGAGAGATGAACATGAATACAGTTAAGAACATGGGAACTGAGCAGCGTTTAGACTGTTCTGCTCTGACACTAGGTTAGACTTTAGGAGTTCAGGCACATATACCAAATGAGTCTCAGAAGTTAAAAGCACTGACTCAGCAGAAGAAACTGATAAAATGAGAAGGTCTTCAGCCTGGAGATGGTCATCTAGGTTAGAGGGTTCTGAAAGCCTTAGTGAACAATGTGCCTGCCTCTGCAGGGCATGGTCATGGCAGCCAATTAACCCATGACATATTGTCATGGTCCTTTGGGTATAAATGCTCTCTCAGAGGACTTGGCAGGTGCCTCAGATTGCACAAGACCAGGAAATCTGATATTCAAAATTTCTTAGTGTAATGTACTTCTGTGAGTCTTTGTAATCAAGGAAAATGTTAAATCCACAGTGATGTGAGCAGGCTCCAAACCTGAATGGTGTACTCAGCACTCCCTGCTCACCATCCATTTGTACAGAATACTAAACCATCATGCAACCACGAGAAGAGTCTAAACCCTCTCCTACAGTAAAAAGAAGGATCAGCCTGGTATTTTGAGGAACATGTGAAGCAAATACCAAGAGCAATCCTATCTTACATGTGCTGCTAATGCTTTGGGGTAGTTTCTTGCATCCTAGGCTGTTTCTAGACAGTGACTGCACCCAGCTGGTTACAGTGCTCATTGCTCAGGGCTGCCTGCTGGCCTGCTGCTGCCTCCTCCTCTACAGGGCACAGCAGACTCCCATTCCTCTTGGAGCTGTATTGCTATGGAAAGACTCTGGCATTTGTGTGGGTCGTATTTCAGGGCTCAGTCTAACCTCCAGGAAGCAAGAAGAAGAAGATTTAAGACTATTTTTAAGAGATTCATTAACTACTCTGATGATGGTGTTGATCGACTGCGAATTCTGACAAATTTTGTTGTTGCTTTTAAAATCCTGTGTTTAGGTTTTTTGGAAGGTTTTTCTAGACTCTCATGTGGTAAATCAATACTAACCTATGCAATCAATATATTTTGTTGTGATTCATAGACCCCATGATACAGAAGTGATTCTGTTTTCTCCCACGTTAAAAATTGCCTCAATTAAAAGATTGAACTTACTGTGCTGCTTAGCCATAGTACTGTGCCAGTCTTGTATTTCCTAGGGCGCATTCACAGTCTAAATTAATTGTTGAGAGGTTTTTAAATAGGAACATAAAATGGGAGGGGAACAGTCATGCAGTGAGCTGATCATGAGAGAAGAGAGTCATTTACTTTGGGGGTGAGCAAAACACCTCAGTTTCACGCTGTATTTTGGGTGAAACTGCTGTTAGAAGAGCAATCAAATAAAAAGGAAAAAATGCAAGTCATTTGTTTTGAATGTCATGAAAGTGAAAAGAAACTAAGATTTGAGTGCATAAAGTGCTTATTTTGAGCATACCATTTCAGTTGCTTTTAAGTCTTTTTTTTTTCAAGCTGTCTTAATGAATGTCAAATTTGCTTTTCACCATTGAGCTGGATTACAACCAAAACTCCAGACTACTTCAGTATACATAACAAAAAGAAATGAAAAAGAAAAAAAACAACACCACCAAAACATCATCTTAAATGTTTTTCTTGTGGTTTTTTGTTTGTGTGGTTGATTGGTTTTTTAAAATGAAGTACACTTCTCTATTCAAGAGATGAAAATATTTGGGTATTCCCCATCAAAAGAGGGAGATGATAATACTTGAGGTACTCAAAACTGGACAATGCCATGAGCAAACTGATTTGACTTGGAACTTGATCTAACTTTGAAGGGAATGGAGTAGGCAACCTCCAGAGGGCCCTTCTCATCTCAATTCTTCTGTGACTGGGTGACACAGGTGCAGGTTGAATAAACATGTTAATTGCTGCTCATACAAAGAGCTCTATCAATTGCCCTAATTCATAAGGCACCTTGGGGAACTGCAAATTCAGTATTGGTATGGGCTAAGATAGCAGGTTATATCCTATAAAAGCTGGTTCTATTGATAAAAGAATAAAGAAAATATTGTCAAAACGAGAGAGATTAAAATTAGACTTCGCCCCAGTTCAACAAAGTGTTCAGGGCAGCCTTGATGCTCATGTTGGAAAGTTTTATAAGAAGCCATAAGTGTGTGGGTGACTGAGCAGAAATAGCTCATAGGTTAGAAAGGTTTTTCTAGTCTATTATCCTCAACAAGATGTTTCCTATTCTTGCATGGTAACTATTACATTTGCACCTGAGATTCCATGCATCCACAATAGGTATTTAGTCTTTTTTGGTTTGTTAAAATAAAATGCTGATTGTGTTTTTAAGCAACAGTTCCAGTGGGTATTCATCCTCCTGTTGGGAATCATATAAATGTGTCACTTACTTTAAAAAATTGACTTCTAGTTTCATTTCGTGCTCCTGGAGTTGCTTATAGATAAAACAGGGGACTTGCCTTCTGGACTGTTTTAAGAAGGTTACCAGCCCAAAAAATCAGCCCAACAAATTGTTCAAATCCAACTACTGCAGATGGAGTAAGGAAAATGTTTTTGCTTCTTCTTGAAGAAAATTTTTTTTGCGAGTACAAGCTGCTTTGTTTTAACTGCTAAACTTACCAGAGCCTTCAAGCCAAAGTAACTGACCCACAAAAATAAAGAGCTGTGAGAGGAATTTTGTACTTTTCCTTTGGTTCTTACTTTTTTGCTTAGTTTGTTATTTTTGAGGCTTACCATGTATTAGTGAATTACTGAAATATCTTCTGTCACCATTCCTAATTGCAACTACTCAACATATACAATTGCAATTCTGTGTGCTCCCTCACACTGTGTGCAGCCTCCACATCCTACTTAACACCACTCCTGTTGCTTTTAAAGTCTGAACTTTTAATAACTCTTTCCTAATCTATTTTCTTCTGATAAGCAACAGGAACAATACTTTTGGACTGCAAAATTTTGTAACAAATGCCCTTGTTCTGATTTATTTTCATGAATTTCCAAGGAGAACTATGGAGAAAGTATGGAAAATAGTGCTCAAAATGCACTGCAAAATTCAGTGCAGAACAAAGGACTAAGCCAGGATAGGGGACTGGCAACCTAAGTTTAGTTTGACACTCTGTTTAGCAGGCTGCAGTAAAGAGGAAGAATTCCCATGTAACCAGAAGACTGAATCTGAGCATGATAATGTCTATTTTATTTTCTTGGAACAGCAAAAAAGAGAAATGAAAAAATATCCAAGCAAAATCCAAGTACTGCCTTTGTAAAAAAATCCCAGAAAGAGTAAATTATTTGTGAACCAAAATACATTTTATGGAAATGCTGTTAGTAGCTAGCTGTTGCATCGTGACTGAAGGACAAAACTTTATTTCATAATTCCAGGAATCCATCACAACTTTCAGATATTTTGCTTTTACTTTTCGTACAACTGTCGTGTTTCTTGGAAACTGCAGCAGCAAACTCTGAGCTTACTGCTCCCTAGAAGAGTTCAACATGCAGTGAAGATAACTTTTCCCAAGTTGTTTACAATTTTATGCTTTAACCCACTCATAGTTAATTTTTATTTCTATAGTTTGAGGAGCTTTTGCTAGGGAACAAAGGAAAAAAGCGTGTAGAGCTCTGACCTCATAAGTGAAAAAGATTTTAGCTTTCCTTTGATCAAATATAGAACTCCAAAAGGCACAGAAACCAGGAGTTGTGGAACTTGGAGGGATTTTTTCATAGAGCCTGCTCAGACAACTGGGTAACTTTGACCTCAGAGTGCTGAAACCTTGACTATCTAATGAAAGAGTAAAGAGGAGGAAGAGAGGCTGTGATACCCCAGCTGGGAATGCCCTGGCATCTCCCTGCTAGTACAACATCTGCCTCACAACAACAGGCTTTGAGTCACCAGATTTGTAAAAAAATTGTTATATAAAACTGAAGTTTATATCTGTTCAAAAGATTGCTATTGAAATGGGTTGGGGTTTTTCTGCAGAGTCATTTGGAATAGGATTTTTCTCCACAAATAGGTTTAATGGGTGAGTTTGGGTACAGCAGTTCCACACTCTGAAATGGTTTCCCATTCCCAGTATCCTAAAGTGGCTTCATGGTGGTTTCTGTTTACTTAGGGCAGAAATTCTGCTCTTTGGGTTTACAGTCATCAGACATGTCTGCTTGCTGGTGACAGACAAAAAACAAAATCAGTAGCAGTTTGCAGCAGGAGCCTCTCCCACTGTAACTGGACCCAGCTTTATGCAGTCAAAGCCCTTTTTAATCCTGTTCAGGACAATAATGGGGTAGAGAATGTTGGAAGAGTGATTGTGCCTTTCTTTATTTGCTGGGCATTTAGACTGGGCAATGCCAGCAGTTAATCTGTTAGTGCATATGACAGCTGTAGTTACACATTTTAGATTAAGAAAGTTACAGTGTATTTGTATTTTTCAGAAGTAACGCTACCATTCTTTAAAGGAATTCTGTAAGATGGATATCAAAAATAACATTAATGAGCTACTAAAGCTGAAATTATAGGAACTTACAAAATTGGTTAAACATAAAAACCATTAAACTGTTTATTGAAGCTTCACAGATATACTGCAGCTAATGAGCATTTCTGCTATTTAAATAAGCCCAAATTGAACACACATTACATAGATGCATAATTAGTCATGGCAGTCACACAGAGACTCACTTTTAAAGCTTTATTTGAGGAATCTTTTCCATTTGATTTGTTTTGTTAATTAAAATATTTTTTCTGTATTCACTTATATTTTAATATTGTTTTTGCAAATGCTATAATTTGCTACTGTTTCCATTTGTGTTTGTTTGCTCTGTGAATATAGTGAATTTGGAAAATATATTCAGCACTGTCCTTTTGTTTGGTGTTATTTGTGTTAGCATCACTTGATAGCAGTAGAATAATTAAATTGTACGTTGTCTTTCATCCAGAAGGATCTTTTCAAGTGATACATATCTCACTAGGCTGGGGAGGAGATGGCAGCACAAACACAGGATTGTAGTTTGAATTTTCAAGAGAAAAGATGTGTTAGTTTTTGACTCTGAAGACTGAAAGTGAAAGGGTGAAGGTTTTTGAAGATACTCTTTACCTCTGTCCCAAATCATGCACCAAACATTAAATACCTGGTTTGCTTCTTGTTCAGAGTCAAACACCAATTCAGAGAACCAATAGTTCAAGCTCACCTTTGGCTCTTGGGCTCTCTCTCACCCTTGCAGGGGGAGAAAAGGGACTTCCCTTTCTGAAGACAAAATTCTTCCCTTCTTTGTGCTGGTGGTCCCTTCAGCCTCCCAGCTGCACCAGGTGTCAGATCCAAACTGTGAGGCTGTTAGGAACTCTTACATAAAATGCTTTTGAACCATGCCCTTTTTTTAATATAACCTAAATCTTGGAGATTATAAGAAAGGAAGAAATAGCAGTTGGGTACTGTGTCAACCTTGCCACCAGGGAAATGTTCTTTCTCGATTTTAAAAATACTGATCAGGCAGACAAATCCCCAGAGGTGTTTCAGGTGAAGATATGTTGGGCATTCTTCACACTCAAAAAGCCTTTGGTATAATTATGTCCAGACAGCTATTTCAGAACAAAGCAATTCAAAGATATTTGAGAAATGTAATAGATACAGGATAACAGAGGTAATACCCTATTTTTCCACAAGATGAAATAAGTAGTCAGAACTTCCAGTTTTACATCATTTCTTTGGGAAAACGACATTTTCGACAGCATGTTGTCCTCAGACACCTTTACTGTGATTCAGTCCTGTCTCAGACAGAAGTCATCTATTAAATCCCCACTACCAAATCCTGCAGTACCAAGTTTTGCTCTGGTTTTTTCCAAACATGTCTTTACAAGCCTGTACATATTTAACTTGTGAGAGCTGTCTAGACCACATGCTGAGATGGTACCACTGCATGCAATAAGTCATCCTATATATGACAAATATAAGATGATCAAAAGCTTTCTTTAAGTACAGACAGTCTGAGGCACAAAGAGAAAGTTAATGTATTGATTTCTGAAGGATTTCTGATAAAACTGCTATCAGCCAACTCTTTCCTTTAAAAAAGCCCACACATACAGAAAAAGCCCAAACCCAAACAAACCAAACCCCTCATTTTCCTGATGAAAAATGTCTCAGTCTGAAGTTGTGTTCCATTGGATCTTTCAGTAATTTAGATTTTTTTACAGGGAATAATTTCTTGTCTTTTTGAGTTTGTTGCTACCCAAATATTATTTTGGTCAACTTAAGGCGCACGTATATGCCAGGTGGGAGAGACTATGCAAGCAATAGGTCTTGCAGATAGGTTAAATACTTCTGGTAGAAAATGTGCTACAGTCTTTCAGCTTAGAATTGTCTTCTCTGACCAGGGCTTCTGAACAAGTTGCAAAAAGTTCCTTTGCATTTGAGTCCTCTGGATGTGTTTGTAAATGCCGTGGTTGAGGAGGAGGGTTTGTGCCTTGCTTCCTGTTTAATTGTTTTGCCTCTGATTATACATAGCCTCCACTTTGAAATACACTTCTGATGTTTGATTTGGAGGTGAAAGGAGCCACAGAGCCTTGGATGAGAATGCCATCACTGTGATGTGTGGGAAAGCTGTGTTTGAATCTTACTCTGTACTGGGGTGTGCGCTGGGGCAATGCCATGACTTTGCCCTTTGTATTGGAGAAATCTTCATCTTAAACTGGCAGGTTTCTCTTTTACATCTATGACAGTGCAACTACATCAGTTTAATTGACCTTGGCAATCTGCAACTGCCAGTGGTATGTCCCTGAGGGACATTGCAATTTTAAGCTGCATTTTATTGCAGAATGTTCGGTTACTGCAGACAAAGCCATGTAGCACCCCTTGTTTTGATAGATGCCTTCAAAATTTGCTAAAAATATTTATTGAAAAGATTGTTCTCTTAATGAAGCTACTTTGAAGTACTTTGTGAATATAGTAATTTAAAAATATGAATAGAATATCTTTCTGAGCATTTATGTGTATTTAATGGCATACATATAATGCCATGCAGTATAAAAATATTTTTTAATTTTCACATCTACATTATTTGGAGGACAATATTTCATGCAAAATGCCTACATGTGCTGTTTTCTAACAGCATGAAAAATCTTAAGATCTCTTATATAAGCTCCAAAAAAAAGTCAGAAATGGTAGTTAAAAAGATACAAACTGTATTGTCTTCTTGTAACCGTTTAATTTGGGGTGTGGCTTTATGGTTTTATTCTTAGTATGTGTAACAAGTTTTGAAGTGAGCCTTTCTTCCAGGATGTTCTGAGTTTGAATATTAAGTCAGGATGGCTTTGACTTTAATGAGAGTTGTCTTTCTCAATGTTAAATTTTCTTATTGTTATCGGCATATATTCGACAGATTTTAGCAACAGTTTTTTCTTTCTTTTATTAACATATTTGTCATTTCTTTAATTACAGTCAGAGAGGCCATGGCACCTATCAAGTTTAACAGATGGGGTCTCCCTGAAGTGGACCCAGAAACGATGCAGACCAGTGAGCCCTGGGTGTTTGCAGGGGGTGACGTTGGTGGCGTTGCCAACACCACGGTGGAGTCCGTGAACGATGGCAAACAGGCTGCCTGGTACATGCACAGATACATCCAGGTGACTTCTGCAAAAGCATTCTTCTCTTTCCCACTTTCATCTGCTTTTAGATACTTCTAAGAACGGTTTCATTGTGGTTTTGATTAATTATATAAATTTTGAGAAA
>VWYP01029076.1:0-23456 GCA_013400435.1 Pycnonotus jocosus
TTCATGTTTTCTTCTCAGATCGCGTCTTGGCTGCCAGGTGTGTGTTAAGAAGTCGATGGATGGTCTGACTGTGAGGGTCCCCATGGATGTGTCGGACATGAGGAAGCAGCTGGACATTGGAAAGCAAGGCAAACAGTAACTGGAAACGACTGCTGCACAGCTTACATCCTCATTTAGGCGTGGCAGGTTACTTAGCTTTTGGTTGACACTATTGCTTTTTGTGGCTGGCTTGCAGTAGGCCATAAAAGTCTGATTCAGTATAAAAGGCGTGTTTGGCAAATCTCTTATTTAAACAAGGCATCGTGCTTAATAGGGTCTTTGGTATGTATTTTAAGTGCTTAAATGCTCTGCTGAACGCAATTGAATTAAAGTGGCACCCACCCTGGATGGGTGTCAGTAAATATTTCTGCTGTATGTGACTTGCTTTCTCCTTTGAAATTTGAGAATTCTGCTGAGTACCAGCTGAGAATTTTGCAGGGTTTTGCTCTTTAAATGTGGAGCAGACTTTTCCAATTTGGGAAGCTTAAGAAGAGATTGCTGTTTGCGAGTCAGTGTACTGATGGGCTTGGTGATGTAGGTGACTCGAGTTTGGTCAGCAAGAGCATCCTGAGGACACTTATGTGCTGACAGTTCCTGTAAGCAGAACCACTTCTAGGACCTTGAGATATTTTAGGTCCCTGAATTGTTCTGTGCTTGGAGCAGCCACTTTCTCTAAATGTTACGTTTTCTCATTGCTGTACTGTCCCACATATCAAATAAAATTATAATAATGAGCCTGTTAGACCTACAGGATGCACTGTTCTAGTACCATGAGCCCGGCTGGAAGAGAGTGAGTTGGATGGAAATTTGGCTGGCTGCACTGCAGCACTGCCAGCTAATCAAAGGAGGTGATTGCTGGTCTACTCAGCACCAGTAGGGCCTCACCTGGAATACTGCATGTAGTTTTGGGCACTGAATATAAAAAAGACATTATTCTGTTAGAGAGGATCCAGAGCAGGACTATGAGAATGATGAAGGTCTGGAGGGGAGGCCTCATGAGGAGTGGCTGAGGTCACTTGGTTTGTTCAGCCTGGAAAGAGGAGACCGAGGTTAGACCTCATTGTGGTTTTCAACATCTTCACAAGGGGAAGCAGAGGGGCAGGTACCAATCTCTTCACTCTCATGACCAGTGACTCGAGAAAATGGCATGAAGCCGAGTCAGGAGGTTTTGGTTAGATCATAGGAAAAGATTCTTAACACAGAGGGTGGTTGAGCACTGGAATAGCCTCCTCAGGGCAGCAGCACCCAGCCTGTCCAAGCTAAGAATTATTTGGACAACACTCCTGGACACATTATGGGACTCTTGGCATGTCCTGCACAGGGCCTGAAGTTGGACTCGATGATCCTGAAGGGTCCCTTCCAGCTCGAGGTGTTCTGTGAGTCTACGATTCTGTGATTTATGAGATTGCGGTGTGACCGTGAGGCCCGGGCCGCGGGGGCTGCTACGGCGCTGTGGCGCCAGGGGGCGCTGGCGGGGCGCTGCGGCTGTGAGGGGGAGGAGGCGGAGGAGGCCACGGTGGCGGCGGGGCCTCTGCTGTGTGCCCGTCGCTGTTCCCTCCTCTCGCACTGGTCGCTGCCTGGGCCTGTCTCGGGGAGCCAGAATTGCCATTTCTGTCTCATGGTCTCTGTGCACCTCCATGCCTTCCCGCTGCTGACACCAGCCCTGCCACAGCTGGCGTGGCCTAGTGTCCCTGTGGGCACAGGCACAGGTGTTGTGACGCTGTGAACCCTCTCCATAGGCTCTGTCTTCTTCTCTAATCCTTCATGCAAAAATCGGTACAAATGTTTATCTGTGTCCGAATTTTATCCTTAGCCAGAAGGGTACCTGCAGGAGGGATTTCCTGGCATGGGCCACAGCCATGTGCTGTAGGAGGTGATGGCAGTAAAGTGGATTTTTGCAGGGTCCCAGCCCTCTTTGGGGACCACAGATGTGGTGGTGTACTAAGGATTCAGGCTTGTGACTGGCATGTGACAGGGTAGCCCTTTGCTTTGTCATACATCAGAAAAGCCTTCCAGGCTATGCCTGTTTCTCCCAAACCTCTTCTCCTCCAACTTGTCCCAGGTTTACTGTAAAAAAGCAAACAGAATAAATATGGATTAAATGAAGGCAGTTAAGCCATCACCTTCAGTAGCACTTCAAGTCTCTTCCCACCCTGATGCCACCATTTGCAAAGCCAAAGTGATCTGGAGCTTTGCAGTCCCACTCTTCAGCCCCCACCTTGAGAGCTTGAAGCTGGACCCCAGGCTGCTGCTGGAAGATGTCAGCTCTCTGCACACATCCTGGCAGAATGGCAAGGGAGGGAGCAGCTTCTGGCTTGGAAGGGTTCCTCTTCAGAGTATGGATGACCTCTGAAAAAAGTTTCTAGGACAAGCTGTTAGCATTGAGATGCAAGAGCCAAAGTAGACCGTGCTGCTCTAGTGGGGCTGTCTGTCCCTCAATAGTGCCATGGAGTAATGGAGAGGCCTCTGCATAAAGGAGCTATCTGCAAAGAATGGGGGAGAGTATATCTTGGAAGACTGGCTTTCCTGACAGTTGAAACATCAGAAATAGAACTGGAAAGTTAAAGTAAACTACAGCTGCCTCAGGCAATTCCGTCACGTTTCTGTCAGCCTGCAGGATAAAGAAATAAATCATATATCCTGAGCAGAAATAAGATGAGGCTGAACTGCATGAGTCATTTCTCTTCAAGGCAGATGAGCTGGACTTGTTTGGCCTTGGTCTAAATTGGGAGCAGGCCCTGAAGGCTCCTCGCTTCCTGCATGGTGAGCCTTCTAACACGACTTCCCAAGAGCCTGCATCCGGTGGGGCATTGAGCAGGGCTTTCAGTATATGACAGGCCAGCGTGGTCTAACTGATGTGAAAAAGGGCAGAGAAAGAAGGGAAACCTATTTGTATGTCAGGGCTATACATTAAGGGAAAATATGGCCTTTCTGGGGCAGAAAGCCAACCAAGTGTCTGTGTATCTGTTATTTCTTGTTATGAGCAAGCTGAGGGCTGTGGAACATTTTCAAGATTGGTCTCTGAGTTGCATTATTGTCTGGCTCATGGAAAAGGAGGGCTGCAAATTTCCAAGCCCAGAACTCTGGTTTGTGCTACGTTTTGCAGGATTTTGTTTTGTTTAAAATAAAGAAAAATGCTATAATACAGAGCTGGATTAGAGCAGGGAGCTGTGCCTGCATTAGGCAGCTTAAGGTGAGGCAAGTAAAACTGTGTGTTTGTCCCTGCTTCTCCCAGTGTATTTCTAAACTAATCTAAGTTTCTTGTTATCCTTTTAGGTAATGTAAATGGTGAGCTCTTACTCTGCATTTGGTTCAGGTCCCCTTTGTTTGACCTGAGCCCAGCCACTGAGTTTACCATCTGTTAGTATGTTTAGAATACAGAATCATCTCTCTTCCAAGAATAAGCAGACTTTTCTTATAATATTAAGTGCTGTTTCACCTTCTTGAAAAGACAGGAGTAATGCCTAGACTGCTGTGCTGGCAGAAGGCTTCGTAGCAGTGTGGCCAGCCTGGCAGACCTGGGCTAGGAGGTGAATGTGCAAATGCCACCACCGTGACACGGGGGAGAGGGAAGCAAGAGCAAGGGAACAAAAGGTGACAACACCACAACGACAACTTGTGTGTCTTTTATTAGAACAGTTACAACTGTAGCTCTGGAAAAAAGGACTATGGATGTTACTGTTCACATGTGAGGAAAATTGTGGTGGAGTTGTGTTATGATTATATACACCTTTCATTATACAAGGGCCACAATGGTGATCTGGGACAGAGAGCGCCACATCTGAGAGTTAAACACCCTTCATCTAACAAAACAAACTGTATACACCTTGGAAAGTGGACTCTGGGCTTCTCCCTGTTTCCCTTGCCCGAGTATTTGATCTGAACTTGGAGCGCTGGGCTAGGTTCCTGTCACTGACCCTCATAGGCACCTGGCAGATAAGTGGAGGGATCTGACACTAGATAATTCTACAGAGGTGTCTTTCCCCTCTGTGCAAGGACTGAACCATGGCAACTGTCATGCAGCCCCAGATCTGGCTATTTGCAGACACTCAGCAAATACTTGCAAGGATACTTATTCCACAAGAAGAATCTTTCAGTCATTAGGATTCATGTATTTCTTTCATGTTCTTTTCTTTTCCTTCACCCATTCACTGTTCACTGAGTAAAACAATTGTCTCTCTGACAGATGCCACCATAGAAAACTCTCATGTAACTTTCAAATGAACCATCCCAAACCTTTTAACCTTTGAGACTTTTCCCACTGTTTTCTTAAAACAACCTGTCAAACAACAAAATAATGTGGTGCTCTCAGCGTCTTTTTAGAGCTCAGCTGGCAGTGTCACAACCCTCTAACAAGTCCCATTACATCTGTGGCACTTCTTAGCATGGCTTTGAGGGATGCCTCAGGAGTCCACTGGCTGCATCTCTTTGGTGGTTCTTACCAGCAGCCTGCTCTAGTGCATCCCTGCCTGGAACTTGGCAGACTTAATTCTGCTGGAGCAGGCAGGGCCACATACTCTGCTGAGTGGGAACTCAGTGTTTCTCTGAGCCAGCATCAATGATGAAGCCTTCACAGTTTCAGTATATGGACTGACAACTTTCTGGCCAGATGTGACTTTGCTTCAGCATCTATGCAACAACATTCCTGACAACTTCCACAATTCCTTGACCTCGTGCTAAAACCAAGCCCTGCTCAAACCCCTCTCAGCATGACTAGGAATTTGGTCAGTCACCTCATCCACAATGCCTCTAGAAAGGGGCATCAGCATTGACAGAAAANCTTGTCCTTTCCAAACTCCAGCCACGAATGCTGCACAAATAGTGCAACAGATCATTAGCTGTCCCTGTTGTCCAGTCATCCATGCACATCAGCAGCTGACTGGAGAAAATAAAGCAACGTTTCTCTTTTCCTGCTATTAAAAAAAATGGAGTCAGGCCCTGTACAGGTCAGCTAATTCAAGGACAGGGAGAGTCTGGTAGTATTCACTCCACACCCAGCCAGTGAAGTCGCTTCCATCAGAAAAGGGCATAAAGAAAACAAAAGTACAGCCCCCCCATCTCCCAACAAAATGAGTATTGATCCCCATCATTACATACACATTAGTGTCAATTTACACTTGTTGCCCTATGCAGCCTGCTAAATTCTTCACACCCTGATCATATATTACAGAATATTTTCTGTTGCACATACACAAAAAAAAAAAAAAAAAAAAAATTAGTTCANTGTTGCACATACACAAAAAAAAAAAAAAAAAAAAATTAGTTCCTCCACATCCATTGCCTTAGACAAATGTCTCTTCTGCAAACACTGCTGTGTCACGCTCCTCTGCGGCCACCTCTGCTAGGGGCTGGCTCCTGAGCCACTCCACCCTGCTCCGGAGGAGTTCCTTCTCCACTGCCTCCACCTTTGCTGTGGGACAGGGCTCGGTTTCATCGTGCTGGAAATAGTCCCTGATGGTGTTTCGGATGGAGTCAGGGAGGATGATGCGGATGGTGTGGCTGAACATGTCAAAGCCCTTGCCCTGTGTTGGCGCCTGCGCCATTTCCACGGGTTTCCTCTCCAGCTCCTCAGGAGCAGAGGCACTTTCGGGGCTCTCTCTGTGCTCGGCCTGCAGGGGTAGGACCATTGGTTCATGGTGGCGGCGCCTGGAGATGGACTGCAGGACAAGGGGGGTGTTCTGCCCATAGAAAACTGTCTGGGGGATGTGGACTCTCACAGTCTGCAAGCTCTTGGACAGGCTCTGCTCACTGCTGCTGCTGGGTGAGTCCCTGCTGCTGGTGTTTGTCACAGATTTCTCCCCTTCTCCCACTTGTGAAGCCCAAGGGCTTTCTTTATTTGGGGCCACATAAAAAGTTATCTTGGTGCGCTTCAGGCCTTCCTGGCTCAGAGGGCAGTTATCAATGCCTTTGATTTCTATGTTCTTCACTGTCTTCTCCCTGTGCTGCTGGTGGCTGACCTGTGGGGATGTCTCGCTGGATGGGCTGGCAGCCGAGTACTCAGGGCTTTGCTCAAACTCTTTGGTATAATCCTGGCTCCTGAGTCCAGGGCCAGGGCACCCTGAACAACTCAGCTGTCTCTCCTCTTCTTCCCAGTCAATGTCAGTGAACGGGCTTCCCATGGCAGCTCTGCTAACATATGGAAAATTTTTCTGCTCTCCAGAGCAATGACTGCTCTCTCCAGCCTTGGGTTCATCCTCATGAAAACCGTCCAGATTGCATGGATGTAAAGGCGCAGGAGATGTAAAGGGTTTGTGCCACTCTTTTTGGGACCTCTTGGCAGCTGTGGGAGACACAGCATGAAGCCTGGCAGAAGTGCCAAACATGAATGGGAGGGATGAGACATCTGTGGGGCTAATGGCTGATGACTCTGAGCAGTAGGAGAAAGCACTGTCTAAGGAGCTGAGTGAGGAGGCAGATGGGGAGGTGGTAGTAGAGGACAGGCTGGAGAAGCTGGACCTGTTGGACAGACTGGACTTCTGAAGGCTGAGCTGCTTCACCCTGGAGGTGGTCTGAGGTGATTGCCACAAGTTCTGCTTGCCCTTATTAACCCCAGGGCTTAGGCCTTCATCAATGAGCTTCTGGCTCTCCATCTGCAGCTGCCTGAGCCTGTGCATGTAGTCTGTGTGGCTGCTCATGATGGTGGCATCACAGCTGGACTGGCGGGCCACTGGCTCGTGGCTCTGTGCGGGCAGCTGGGAGCTGAGGCAGACGCTGGGCTCTGAGGAGCACCGGTCCCTGGCCGGGCTGAGCGAGCGTATGGAGCCGATGGAACAGAAGGAGCCATCCTCCTCCAGCAGCTCATAGCTGTCTGCACTGGCATTGGTCTGGGCTTTGCTTTGGTAGCAGGCTGTGATCTCGCTGAACAAGTCCCAGTCTTCCTGATCCTCATCAAGTAACAAGCTGCTAGGTGCTTCAAAAATGGTGTCTGTTTCAGATTCCAGGTGGTGCTTTGGCCCTTCTGGATCACAAGTGGAAAACTCTAGCTCATCAGAGGAATCATCATGCTGAGCCAAGCCTATGTCTGGGGCAGAGGACACAAATTAATTTCTTGCCATATATAATACCCCTCAACCAAAACAGGGAGATTATATCAAGCCCGTGGAAAAACAAAGATGATCCATTATTCTCACAGGAAATAATGTCCCTGATGTCCCTCACTGTCTTGATGACCAGTTTTCACCACTGGCCTGTATTCATAGGATAGTTAACAGAGACAACTCCATCTCTTTCCATACAAACCATGTGGTTTAGCTTTACAGAACTAACCTGGAAAATAAAAAATACTGCTGGGCCATGGCACTGCTAAGGCTACATTAAATTCTTGCAATGGCTAGAGTAGGTTTAACAGCAGCCACAGAGAAAGACAACCATCCCTGGGGACACCCTGGAGTTTCTGCACATCAGCCCCCTGCTTTCTGCTTTGCTGTCTCTTCCTGCCTATGCTTGACAGGCAAAGGGAAAAGCAAACCCAGCCAGTTTTCAATGCTGTTCCTCAGAGGGTAAAACAAACTCTTTTGTCTGAGGACTTTACCTATTAAAAGATTTTAAATATTTCTGGAAGATTTACTACCACCAACTTACCCAGAGATTCTGCTGAGTTTTTAGACTTCTTTTTGTCAGGTCTTTGGAACAAGGAAGCAATATCACCCCCAAAAATCTCTCCTGAGTTTTCAATCAGAAACTGCACTAACAAGGCCACCTGGAAAAGACAGGAATTCAGAGATTCAGTTTCATGAAAACAGAACAAGTAAAATCATACCCAGATCATTCCCTTTTTTTAACAAAGATGTAATTTCCTCAAGAAGCTGTTAATGATGTGGCAGTGCATCTGTATGAACACCTGAGGCAAGAATGTGAACTGTGAACTGGTACTGTGAGCCAGCTGTAGCACATTCTGCATTCTATAGTTTTTCTCACTATTGCTTACACCTCATAAGCTACAAGCAAGCATTCCTCCTTTCTGGTGCACTGTTGTGCTCCTTGCTTACTTTGTCCCAGATGAGGTGCCCAACTTCAGCTGCTCCAATTTTCTTGTGCTTGCTTGACCATATAGGAAGTTTATCTGGTGAAGCAATCACAGCTTCCCTTTTCACCCCGGACAACCTGAGGAGCTAAACCCCTCCCAGCATGGGCACAGCTGCACAGAGGAAAGGATGGGGCCTGGATGCCACTCAGCCAGCACAGTCACTGGCCCTATGCCTTCCTTTAGACTACAAGAGGCAGTGCCCATAAAAAGCAGTGAAAAGGGAACACAGAAGTGAGGCCAAACCCATGGAAGATTACCTTCTTTGTAGACCGGCTCTCCTCTTCAGGCCCAGTGGGACTCGGTAGCCACAGCATATTGGGTGCTATGCAAAGAGCCAGGTTAAAGGCATTCATCTGATTCACTCCAGAATTCTGCTCAATATGATGGAGTACTCCAAAGAGGTGTCTGAGTAAGATGAGGTTGGCCTCTGGAAGCTGGTTCACGAGACTATTCAGGGGATGGGAAAAAAGGAAAACAGTGCTGTTCACAAACATCTGCTCATTGAATTTCAGAAGTTGCATCTCAAAGCTTTTTCCCCTTCCTGCCCCTACCCAGCCTGAGACATCCACATTTGATAAGGTGAATCTGTGTCACTCCCTTCCACCAGCTTGTGTGAGAACCACAACTCTGCATCCAAATTGCCCACCTGCTGTGGTCACACAGCTGGAGGGACAAGGGACTTGGGTTCAGAGCATGTAGGAGGGAGCCCACAATGCCTTGACTAGACAGGGACCACCCAGAGCAGACAGGAGACAGCTTCAGGTCAGCAGTACAGCAGACCATACCACTGCCATGTCGTGTGTTATGGAGAATGTGGATAAAGAAGGCCCAGGCTAAATGGGAAAGTTCAAAAACCGAGCTGAGCCATGGTTGAATAAATGGGATATCCAACAGGAGGCCGATAAACTGCACATGCTCAGGGCAGCAGTTTCAAGGCAGTAAAGCCATTTTCAAGGTCCATGTCTCCACCTTGACAGGGCTGTTTCTTCTAACTGCCAATATAATGATCAGCCTCATTTTGTGCACATAAGAATAAAGTTACTGTCATTAAAGATCTAATTCTGCTACCATAGATGCATTCCTGGTGGCTGAGTTATTATGCTTTTTCATTTATTTGTTCTGGTAATTTGAGTTAATCATCAGAAGAGAATTTTTAAATTACTTTTTTGGGGTCAGAAATGTTAAGGATGTTCAAAAAAGACCTTTGAAAAGAAAATTATCTGATCAGTAACACTGGCAATCAGCAATAGCTCCTCCACTGTAGCCTGGTGTATTTCCAGTAGTCTCCCAGAAAATGAAGGCTTTCTTAGGGCCATGTGATCCCCCTTTTCCCACCAAAAGTAACTTTTACAAAGGCTTTTGCAAACCTTTTGATAGCTTCAATCTTATGTGCCCGATTTTCTGTGTCCACAGCTTCCATCCACAGTCCGTGCATGTCTGAGGATAGAACACTGTCAGGTATATTTCGGAGAAAATCCTGAATTAAATATATATATGCAGAGCAGTCTGGTCAGTTTTGAATTCCTGGTTTCAGTTTCACAATGCATACAGTCACTGTTTATTCATGTTAAGCACAAGATAAAACAAGACACTACACAAACATGTTTATTCTCCCCTCCCATGCCCACTAAGCTGTCTTCCTCAGGCTCTTCTGTGGCAGCACTGCAGGATGAACAGGCAGCCCTCCTGTTTCACCCCTTCCCCAGAGCAGAACTGACCTCCAATCCAGCAGAGGACTCAGCCCTGAGACTCTGCACAGATCTCTCTGAAACAATTCTCAGCTAGGAGGACTGCTGGTTTTTCTCAGGGGACTATTCAACAACTCGATGTATGTCTTGTGTTGGGAAGTGCCTGAATATCAGGCCAACAAGAAAAAAGGGGATGTTTTTGGATACTTTGGTGTCTAAATTACTCTGACCAGATTTAATTGCCAAGTACAAAATATAGGCTTTTCCTTACTGAAACATGGGTCTTATCACAAACTTCATCTCCCACCCACCACTACTTGGATTTAGCAGCTGCTTTCCCTCATGCTGGCTGATCAGAGGGTGAAGGCTGGGGGTCCAAACAGCACAGGTCAGCTCCTGTTTTGGGGGTTGCAGAGCAGCTACCCTCAAATGGCAGAAGTCCTCCCAAACCTTCCACAGCCTCTTCCTTGGATTCAGAAATTACAAAGAACACCTGTGCTGCTGCCGCCAAAGGGTTTTATGCATATGTCAGTGCAACATCTGTCATGTTATTTGGCACTGTACAGACATCATGGCTGCCTTGCAGGTAGGCATCACTGTATTTCCTGCTGGGGGTGATTTGGTACAGGGATATGCCAAAGGGGCTGCACATGTCTGCATGTGAAAACCAGGGCCACTCTATTGTGCAGGCACCTCTGTATACACAAACATACCAAGCCATCAGGTGAAAATGTTCCTTGCTGGAAAATGCTTTATGTTCCCCTGAAATCCTCCCTACCCATAAAGATTCATTGCTTCCTCAAAGAAGGAAGGTAATTAGCCCAGACAGCTGAGTTACTTGGCCAAACATACCGTGATGACAGCTGCAGCCACAAAGACTGACTCTCCATCCACCTGAACATCATCTCCAGAATTCAGCTTCTCTTTCAATTCCTTGCAAGTCTTGGCATTGGCAGAACGTCTGAAAATGCCCCTAGTAGAGGGACCTTCATGGTACAGGAGGAGCAGCATATCCTAAGAGAAAATCCAGGTGTACTTTAGAGCCTAACACTTTACCATCTTGTTTGTGTATATTATAGATCATGTGTTGTAACGTAATTAGCAGAAAACCAAGTCAGTAATGGGAAGAAAACAATACAAGAGATTTATCCTGATCTAACCAGAGACAAGAACCTGACAGCCAATTTGCAATACATTTCATGTGGGCATGCTTATCCTGTAAATGTGAGCCCAGGGGACTCTTGTAGTGAGTGAGTTCTGGGCTACATAGCATGGCAGGATCCACGGACATTGCCCCTTGTCAGCTGGTGATGACCTGGAGACACCCATTGAAACAGGACAGACATCTGTGAATGAAGTGATAGAGATAACGCAGGAGAGAGTTGTTCCCACCCTTGTTACTGAGCTGAGTCTGGATCACAAGTAAACGATGGTCTTCTTCCCCCTTCAATCCTCATAAATGCTGCAAGTGTCTTTAAATTTTGGGCTAAACACCCAAAATTTATGCAAATCAAGTTTATGTCAGGACAAGGAGTCCAGGGTGCTGCTTACCATGATTGGCTTGGGAAGGATTCCATCAGGACAGACAGAGGACAGGGACAGGCCGAAGAGTTTCCGTGGTGTGGTAGGTGACTGTGAGGGAGGGCTGCCCGTGGGGGTGCTGGTGCTGCGCCTCAGGGCCCAGTCAATCAAGGACTTCTTCCTCTTGGTGTGTTTCTGCAATGACTCTGAGGGAAAACACAAACCTTCATTACTTGTCTGTCCTCCAGCTGGACAATGAATGATCTACAGTGGAGGCAGAGTTCCCAGCCAAACAAGCACTTTCTACTCTCACCTGTTTATTAACTTCACTCTTAATGGGCATGGTTAGACAACATACAGCAGTGAAACCACTTGTTCGTCTCTTAACCATCAGCAAAACTCTCAATCACCATTCTTCAGGGAACCTTGCAGTCTCCACAGTGCAAGAATCATTTCACTCTCATGAATGGGAGTGATGGGCCAGTGATGGGCCTCGAGAAAATGGCATGAATTTGAGTCAGGGGAGGTTTAGGTTAGATCTCAGGAAAAGGTTTTTCACCCAGAGGGTGGCTGAGCATTGGAACAGGCTCCCAGGGCAGTGGTCAGAGCATGAAGGCTGCCTGAGTTCAAGGAGCATATGGACAATGCTCTAAGCAGATGGTGAGGTTATGGGTACAGGGCCAGGACTCAGTGATACTGATGGTTCTCTTCCAGCTCAGCATTTTCTATGATTCTATTACAATGAATTGCAGTTGAAGACTAATGAAGGACTGAAAGCTAAGTCTGAACATTTGCACTGAGAAATTTCACCTCTCTGCAATCTCTTCCTCTTCACAGTACATTCAGGTATGAGAGCAACTCTGGGATAAATGTACGATGCCAGAAGAGTTCAGCACTGCACTGGAGAGTAATAAATTCTCTGTCTGGCTGTACCACACCTGCAGCCCCTACCTCTCCTCAGCTGCATCGGAGCTTGCAGTCTGGGTTTCACAACAAACTGACACTGTTTTCCCTTTGGGAGCTGAGCAAGGAAGGAAGCCTCTGTCCCATCAACCAGGAGAGTGTTATTGTTGGTTCTTTGTTGCTGGTCAGCTGAGTCCTGGAGACAGCTCAAGGCGATGCTGAAGGGATGCTCGTGCCCTGTTAAGGAGAGTTGTGTAAAGAGCAAGCAAAGATGCAGAGCTATGGTAAAAACTCTTATTGTTTTTTGAAAATTCTAGCTTTGGTCATCTCCATGATGAATGCTTAGAACTTAACAGACAAAATTCAGTGGTTTATTTTAAAACATTCCTTGTATTTCTGAAATAAGCCCCTGCATATCTGTAGCACTCTCCTCCATTGTGATTGTCCTAAAGGCCCCCATATACACACCTATCCTCCGTCAAGCCTGAGGAGTTTCTAATACAAAACCACAAATTGTTAAAAAGGAAAGTTTTCAAATAAACAGGCTGCAAAGGCATTGATGCATGTGGCCCTCATGTGCTCATGAGGCCACTTTAGTATTGGATTAAGGTAGCAGTTCAGAATATAACAACCCATGTGCAACAAACTGGATTTTCAATATGATACACCATTTTGTGTGGAAAGCAGTTTCATTATTTGTGAACTGAAATGCAGTGAAAACTAAGTACCAAAAAAGTAGAATAAACATGTTAGCTTCCTAACTAGAGGTTTATAAGTCACCAATTGGCCATCTAAAAATCTGCTTCTTTCGGTTGCCAAAGTGCTTTCCTCTAGGTTTAACATACTCTTGCTGACTGCAGCAATTGGTTTGGCTCTGACAGAGCCCAAAGGCAAAGGGCCTGGGAAGTGTCAGGAGGTGCTCTATCTGACAGAGCTCACTGGATACCTCCATCACAAACACTGAAGGTGGGCTGAGGCTGCCCCTGACCTCCTGCTCTGCCCCTGAGGAGATGCCTGCAAAGCTGAGCAGGAGAGTATGACCAGCCTGCAAGCCTGTAGCCCTGCAAGCTCACACCAACAGCCAGAATTAGGCTTTGAGCCATGTCCTACCCCTCCCTCACATCTGCTGCAAAGAAAGTCTGTCTTGGGCCAGCCTAAAGATCTCCCATTTATTTGGAGTGTCTGTTGAAAAGCATGATGGGCTCCACCCAGAAGTGCACAAATTTGCATGGAAAAGGGAGGTAAGTGGGAAGTTTTTCAAAGATATCACCATGCTTTGATTAAATGTAGATGCTGAGGCAATAAAAGCCAAGTGACATCTCACAGCAACATGATGTCACATCTTACATCAGCAACAGTGTCCCTACCATTGCTTTTTAAGTGAAGAGTGCAATGTTTGTGATGTGTCTCTGCCACACACATTAATATAATTTATCACTTGTTCCTCTGGCACCAGAATTAAGCACCAAAATGATGCTCAGTATGGGAGGGGTCTTACCAATGAGAGGGTAAGCAGGCTCATCTTTTCCTGAGACCACCCAGAGGTGGTGTTCACTGGTCCTGCCCTGTTGGGTGAGGATCAGAGAAGAGAAAAATGTTAGTTGAGAGGGGCCAGAGTGAGGGTCCATGAAGTTGCCCTCCACTCATAAAGCAATAGACAGCAAACCTACACTTATCCACACCCACACTATCCTGTGAACCAGAGTTTGCCAGCATCCTTGGCTAAGATCTGTCACCTGCCACTTACAGGGAGCCCAAGCTGTAGAAGAGTCTTCTTCATCACACTCTCTGCAGTTTCCACATTGGCCACATTGACTGCAGTAGTCTAGAAAGGCAAACAGAGAAAATATAGGAAGCTAAGACAAAGGTGGGAAGTTTGGTTGCAGTTTCTTGTAGCTTCAAAATCTGGGGAAAATGTCACATGTCTGTCTAATGACTGCCTTTACTAAATGTTCATGGTCAGATGAGCTGTACAAATTTGAACTACACCAGAAACACCAGAAAGGATGATGGCTATACAGAGTGAAAGCTATTCTCCACTACTTCTGTCATGGGTCTATTATATCATCCAAAGATTTCATCCAGCAGAAATCACAGGAGGTGGGTGGTGCTCAGATGCTGTGTTTGATCCCATCAGTGTTTGGCTGATTATAGTGCCACTGTCACTCAAAAAGATGATCATGGAACATGGCAATGCTCATCAACCATGAGTGTCAGGGGTCACTCTTTGAGGGAAGAATACCCAGGAGGCAAATGTGACCTACCAAGCTCGGCATGAAGCCAAGAAATGTATGCTAGACTGGGACACAGTCCAGTAAATTAATTCAGGTCAACACACCAGTGACTGTGTGATCAATATCCTCAATTCATAGCACTGGAAACAGGAATTGACTGTGTCACTCAGCCACAAACTGTTCATGAATTCTGAAGTGAAGCAAAAGGAAAAGTGAAAAGAAGTCAGAGGCGAAGAATAATCTTAAAAATTAAGTGCTGTTTGGTAAGGGTCTGGCTACCTCCTCATTTCTCAAACCAAAACTATCCAAGTGGGCTTCCAAGTGGGAAGGCTGCAGATACCCAGATGCACATCTTCTAAATCTTTTTAGCTGGGACTTGAATTCGAAACTGGAATACCAGCATAGCCCTGCATTCCCTCCCCTACACCACAGGCCCCTGTGTAGTCTTGATCTGAGGAGCAGGTTCTTAGCTTTACTTACAGAAGAACAGTTGTCATCATCCAGCACAACGATCTGAAGAGTCAGATTCTTCACATACTCATTTTGTTTTATCTCATTGATATGCCTGAAAGTCAAAGAAAAGGGGAAGGGATGTAATTTCCCAACCAAATTTGAGAAGGGCCCTAAAATTTGGATGGGACATTCTCCTTGGCACTGTAATAAATAGAGATTAATTATGACATAAATGAATGTAATGTTCATAGTGAGGCCACATGCTCTTACTGACTTCTTTATCTACCTGGATCACAAAGACTAACAATCCCCCACATGCAGTACTTCAGTGCAGGTAGATATGTCCTGCATAAATACCTTTCAGTGTGCCCTCAGGACCACTACTGTTCTCTACAAATCAGAAGATTTCTTCCCCTCTTTGTCGCTATATAAACACTTTTGTCTGGTGCTAGTGGAAGCAACATATACAACATAAAAGAAAAAGAAAAAACTGTAGCCTCTAGATGCAACATAATAAAAAATTTAGTTAAAATTAAAAAAACCCCAAAACATCTGAGGAATCAGTAACACCTGTGACAGTTCCACAGTGATTAGCAAAGTTGACTTCCAACTCCAAAGGAAAAAGAATACTCCAACAGTATCATCTTTTGATGGATCCTCTTTTTTCCCCAACTGTTAACACCAATTTTGCACTCTCCCAGGGGCATCTACATTCAGATTTCAAAGGTGGATTTTTCAAAAAGCACCTAGACACTTAACATGCTGAAAATCAGAGCACAATTTGACTGGCAAATTTCTCTAAGGCCTGTAGAGGAATCAGCTGGAAGGAGGATGAAAGGAGGGTCACTTACCACAGTAACGCTGACAGCCATCGTTCCTTCACATCAGCTGAGCTGAAGACAAAAAGAGAGGCAGATCATCAAACAAGTGCTGAATGGGTAACATTCCATTCAGTTTGGAAACTCTACCCAATTTCATCTATATATGGCTGTAAGTCAAAGTTGCTTCCTGCCAAGCCCTGGAACAAAAGCACAGTCCTTTCCTTCTTCTGTTCTATTTTAACAAATAACAAAAATAATAATAACAACAACAAAAAAAATTCCAGCAAAAAACTGGACCAGGTTTCCTGTCAGACTGGTAAGCGTTCAAATAAGGGACAAATCCCTTTCTGTGAAGTTGAAGTTAACGCATCTTGTGAGCCCTCATTATTTTTCCAGTGACCTTTAATTGCTATTTTCTTTCTGCTAGTATTTCCTTCCCAATGTCTGCTGTTCCTAGAACTATTGCTGCCAGCACAGGTTACCCGGGTTTCAGGGTAAGGAAATGGAAAAGGAAACGGGCCATTTAGCCTCAGTCATTGTTTCACTTGACATAGAGGAGGCCTGAGTAGCTACTAGGTTGCAGAGGGAGGTCTGATGTTGGATAAGATACCTGAAGGTGACAACATAGTTGGTGATAGGCCAGCCAATGACAAACGAATTCTCGGGACTCATCTTTTTCTCTGTCACTTCGCTGAGACAGCTGCCGGTCCACACTTCACTCAGATACACTTGCTTTTTCAGCTTCAGGCTGGAGGAGGATCTACAATGGAAATTATTAATTCCTTAGGCCAGAGACTAATATTTAGACCTTCAGAGTCTGATCATGCTCCTTTCAAGTCATGCAGATGCAGTTAGAGCTCTTAATTTATTATGTGACAGAAGGGGTCAGACTGAAAGTCACTTTTGTCCTTTTGCTTCTTGTCCACATGGTGTATTTTCAAGCAACCTCATAAGGGAATGGGCAAAACTGATTAGACAACCTTTTTCTTCAGACAAATGGAGTGAAACATTAATACCAAGAATAATTTGTGAAGGTGAAACGGGGAAATGCCACATTTTAGATCCACATTTCCAAAGAAGCATTCTTTTGGAGGCTGCTGAGTGCTCAGAGCCTCATAGAATCACAGAATCTCATGAGTTGGAAGGTGATGGCCCACATGATCATTGAGTTCAACACCTGGCTCTGCACAGCCCCAAAAATCCCACCACGTGCTGAGCCTAGTTTCAACACCACCTACTGGGGAAAAGGAGCGAGTGGGAATTCCTCTTACTTGGATTTGGCAATGACCAGCACATCACTGAACAAAATCAGATGTCTTTCCTGGGTCTGCAGGCCCACTGTTAGCTGCACTCGCTCGTCCAGGATGAAGGTGGAGCCTGGGCTGCTGAACACCCCACTTGGCAGACCATTGTCTGAATGGGAAGAGGAAAGAGTAGTTTCCCTGGAGGAGTAAAAAAAATCACAAGACTTTGTCAGAAGCTTTTCTTAGAAGAGTTTGTGATTGGACACAGGCATCTCTTTTTAGAGAAGCCTGATAGCCCTGTGCTTCTCCCAGCCCATATTGCTCTCTATTATGACCCACATTTGCCTGCCTCTGCACAATTAATTTTAGCAGTCTCAGACATAAAACTGCCTAAATGCCCACACCAAATCTTGTGAGGTTAACCTGCTGAGATAGTAGTTTTTGAGTAATTTCTCAGGTAAAAGCCTTACTTCCTGCACATGTGTGTGAGCTATGACTTGAACATGGAGAGCCCATGGCTCATGGCATGGCTCAGCTGGGCGTGGGGGGCACTGCCCTTTCTGGGCATGTTTTCCATCCAGACTGAACAATTTGTCAGCACAAGAGTTGCAGCAAAAAGTAAAAGAACTGCATGTACTCATCTAATTCCAGACATCTGATTCTGGCTTGCCTGGCTGCCATCCAGCTTCTTGTTTCCACTGAGATTCATATAGGTGCTCACCATTTCCAAAAATCCCTGAGGGTTTTTGCGTCTTGACTGCAGTCAGCAAGGCAGCATGGGGATTGAACCAGACCCTCTCGCTATGCTGTCCTCAGCTAGAAGAGCTGTGCCAAGTGCAATCTCCTTGCTTGCACCTCAGCACTCCACAGAGCACCTCCTCAGCACTGCTCCAGGCTCAGGTCAGCTGGCACTCAGCAGCTCCCACAGCCATTTCTGGGTCTCAACATGTAGGATGTGCTGCATGAACATGGAAGAGTTCCTGTTCACACAGTGTGTTCATGTGCCTGAGCCTGACTTAATTAGTGAACCTCTGAGACATGACCTTAGACTGACACAGAAATAAACCTCATAGAGATCCTCCTGTCTCTACACATATATACAAATATGTATCTTACTTGCAGGCAAGGATACTTGCCTTCCCTTCACCCCTCAGCAATTCTGCTCTACTCTCTACTCTGAGGACACTCAAGACAAACAAATAAAAAACCACAGGAGCTATAAATGTAGTATTTTTGACATTGTTGATCTTAATTCAATTTTCACTGGCCTCATAACTGAACTCAGTTGATTTCACAGGAGTGAGGTTAAACCAGCAGCTGCTTTACTAAAATCCTCCCCCAGTCACAGGAACACCTGTGTGCTGGCAAACAGAAATTCCCTCTTCCCTCCTCCACAGCCACCACCAAGTGAATCCTTGACTTAGCAGCTGTGGGGCTGTAAGTGAGAAGCTTAATCACCTTTAGATATGATATCAAAAGCTCTCCATGTCCATCAGCTGAGCAGTGGGAGCCACAGCATCTTACAATCCCAAGCAGTAGATTTCCTAAAACTGGAGGATTACCCAGCTTTATAAACACAACAGCAGGGTAGCAAAAAACCTCACTGATGCTTTCATGGCCTAAGCAAATATGGCATTGGACCAGCTCCCTCCATAGCAATCCATCACAAGAAACATTTAATGCTTCCCTCCCTCATGAGGATGTTCTTCAGCCAAATAAAGTCAAGAATTTGTTTCTCTTCCTCACTTTTTTTTTCCCTACTGCAATTTAGAGGGGGTGGGAGAAAGGAAAAAGAAGTCACATAACTTTGTCAAATGACAACCAAATGAAAATCAGTCCTGCCTTTCATATTCAATGATCCTGTGAGACTGACACGCCATCCTTCATTCCAAAGAAGCAGGCTGTACTGTGCATTGATCACCAATGGTGTGATACAAAAGGGATATTCTTCACGAGGGCTGGTCCAGATCAAGTGTCAATCAGTTCAGCTTTATCTTCTCTTTCTTACAAAGAAAGAAAAAATCAAACTAAACAAATCCCTCAGGAAATGTTACTTACAAGACTGCTATCAGAGCAAAGCAGAAAGGACCATGGTATCCCCTTATCTGTCTGTAGCACTGACACAGTGCTGCAAGAGGGAGTGAGGTCAAGGAGGACTCAGTTCCCACTGGACTGAGGTGTTCAGCTCAGGGCTAACCTAGAACACTTAGTGTTTCAGCAGAAGAGGTGCATGTCTGGCATGTAGCTCCCGACTGCTGACACTCCTGGTGCCTCACACTGCAGGAGCAAAGCATCAGCAGACACTTGATGGAGATGCAGGCATGGGAGCAGCTTTCCACTACCCAAGCTGGTAGTAAGGGAAAGCTGCTGTCCCTTGACAGGGACATGGCTGAAAGATGGAAACAGGAGTCAAAACAGTATTTTTTCTACCTTGAATGGGACTTTGATTTGCCAAGAGCTTTAGTAATGGCAGATGAGGTAGATCGTCTTCTTTGGACAATGGGCTTCATCTTCTGCAAGACAAAAAGACATTCAAGTTAGCCTGGCCACCTTGGAAGCTGAGCTTCCCATTGCACTCCACAAATTTTCTTCTTGTCTAGCTAATAATCATTAAATCTCAGCATTGAAAGCCATGATCTGTGCTGTCAGACACCTCCCTCCCCTTTCTGATCATTAAAACACTAGCCAACTCTCACATTTATGTTTTCACAGCCAAATTTCAAAGTAATTATATGAATAAACAGAGGAAAAAACCAAAGTATGAAGTTCAAGAAAAACTTCCAAACACTCATGCCATGGAATAGTTTGTTAAGGAAAGGTATAGAAATTTAAAACTGGACTAGACAAAGATATGAAATAAGCATATAATACTCCAGGGAGTTGTACTTTGTCAGTTGGAGGAATGGATGAGGTTCTTTAGTATGTTTTTCTCTATTTTCATTTTCCATGACTCACAGGTTCAGCAAACAGGTTGTTAATAGGCCCCTCTCCAGGCAGCCTAACCTCAAGACACTTGAGTCTTTTTTAACAGACACAGCCACCAAGCCTTGTATAACACAGAACTGGGGTGACTGTAATGCTGAGACCTGAGAATTAGAAATTATAACTATCCAAGTCAACATATGCAGAAGTCACAGGTCTCCTTTTATTTGCTAAATAAATTTTGTGCTGGAAAAAGATGAGAGATTTTAGCCTGGGAGAGAAATCCTTACATCAGTGACTCTTGATTAGTAAGCATGGGAAAATCTGTCCCGTGGCTCATTTCTAATTTCAGCATTTGCCTGTGTTAGAGCTTTAAGTGCCAGGGAGTTCAGAGCATGTTGGGACTTACTGATCTTTTGACACCTGAATGTTACAAAATAAGAAAAATTATAAGAATAAAAGAAACCATGATTGCTGGTTGATGAGGGAGAGGTCCTATGGGGAAAGTATGTTGCTTTTGTTAACTGTATACTTTTCAAGGTCTGTGCTGAACAGTGAAAACATTCATAGCTCATGAATGTGAGCTCACTGGTCCCATCTCTGAGGACACAAGGCTGTTACAGCTCAGCACCTTATGACAACATTACCATTCTTGTGATGTCAGAGGAAGGTATTATCCTTATATCAGTGATGGAAACATGAAGGACAGAGCCATTTCAGTCAATTTGCATGACTGGTGTTCTCCACATTGTGTCTGGTTTTTCAGAGCAAACTGGAAGGCTGACTGGGGCTGATTTGAAGTACTTGCTTCTGTTTATCCTCCCTGGAGCTACAGGAGCTCAGCACAGCTGCATGTCTGTTTCCAGGGGTTTGTGTGACAAAATAAAAGTTGTTGGAAGTGATTTAATGCTGTTCAGAAAGGAAATCCATGGCAGAAGCTGGAGTGGAGTCCAGCTGCCAGGGAAGGGACATCCTCCTCATCTCCCATTTAGTTTATAAGACACCTTTTGACTTCTGCAGCCAAAGACCTGGGAATCCTACAGGCTAGAGCTTTCTACAGCCATGACTCCATGCCTGATAGGTCCAACAGAGGCTTCCAAAGCACAGCTGACATTGTGAAAAAGAATGTATGATTACATAACTCCAAGCTGAAGTGGGCCTGTATGTGTGATTTAATAAATCAGTTTCCTAATACATGAATATTCAGGTTTGCAGCATCAGTAGTGCTCCCTGAGTGGGTTTCCTGGGTACATGTACATGTACATATGTAGACAGAGGCAGATGGACAGCAATTTCTCCCTCATACCCTGCTATGACATTGCCAAGCAAAAATCTGTCTTTGGGAGTTTCACAAGGAGAACGGAGTAAAAATAACATCAGCTCCGAAATGCTTGCTTTAAAAAAAGGAAGTCCCTACTAAAACAGAACATCTGGCTTCTGGAAGTGCCTTAATAGGATAAAATGTTCCTACAAACATAATGCAGCAAAGCATCAGTCATGAGCAGTCTCAAGGTGGGAAGTGAGGATGGGTGTGGATGCCTGGGGGCAAACGCCAGCAGCTGCCAGCTGCAGAGGTCCCTGATGAAGGCAGGGTGAGCTGATGCACCCCTGTGCCAGAGGCAATGCAGATTGCAGCAATCTCTTCAATGGCATTGTAATAAACCCTTGCTCATGATAACATCTTCTGTGACAAAGAATCTCACAGCACACAATACCTGCCTAGGTAAGGCAATCATTTTGGCCCCTCCAAAACCACTCTCTTCTGGGGTACAAGTGGTACTAAAGACATGTGTGATGGAATTTTAGTGCAGGATGATATTTATCTCGGAATAAATTTCACGGCGTTGGTACTGGTAGATTTCTTCTTCTGGCCACTGAGAAGGCTTTCAGACTGTTTCTAAATGATGGCAGCACTGCCTTCCAAGCAGCCTTGTTTGAGGACCTGTCCTACAGCAGGCACTGGGCTACCTCAGTCTAGCAAAGACAGCACTGTGAGTTTCCAGTGAAATGCTGTGACTGAAGGACACAAGGTACTCCCCATACTTGATCTCTCGGAAAAAAATGCTGAGATCATCAGCTGTCCAGAGGTCTAGCTGCCTGACCCCCAACAGACTAGGCAAACAAAAAAACTGCTTTCCAAGACCTCAGCCAAAGTCTCTTTGGCAGGACATCACTGAGATTATGGAATCCCCTTACTGTAGGTATGGCAATCATTTTGGCCACTCTAAAACAATCATCTGACTGCGGGAATTTGACACAGCTAATTGGCATAATTTCAGGGTTAACATACTTAATTTGCATATTTGATGGAGGAATAATAAGTTGTTCTGCCTTTGGTTTCAGTAGGCATACAAAGTAAAACAGTTGCTTGTCCGCTCCCTCTCCGCATGGGAGAACCTAGCTGCATACCTCATTTTAAACAATTTGAATGTGCATGGGTCATCCCATGTAAGTGATACTTCTTAAGAGACTGCTGGACCAGGACAGAGTCTCCTAACACCTTGAGTATTCTCACAGTGCTATGTAAATGCACTCTGAATCCAGCAGGTTTCTAAGCTCTACAGTTTTGTGGTTTTCTTGCAAAAAAACCCTCTCCCATCTTACTACACAGAAGCAGCATTACACGTTCTCTGTCTGATGTTGGAGTCCCCTCACTCTGCTGCCCAAAAGCTGGGCTCAAGCAGGGCTGGCTGGGCTCTGAGGAGGTGGCTGGTGTCTCCTAGCTAGGCTCACCTGGCTGCCAGCACCACTGGCAGCCCTTGCCCATAAGCTTTGCTTGTAGGTGAAGAGGGGACCTTGTTGTGCTCCTCCACACTGGAGCCAGGGAGTGCTTTTCCTGGAGGTCAGCTCTGCTCTCATTCACTGGGCATGGAATCAGAGAACTGCTGAAGGACATGGCGTGATCTCTGTGCTGTTTTGGTGCCATGGAAACAGATACTCATTTACTCAACATACTCTGGGAGTGCTTGAACACTTCTAACACTCTGGACCATGTTTGTGCATTACTCATCTCTGAGCTGCTGGTTTTAGCTGTGTGTTTCTTGGCACCGAGGAGGTTGTGAGTCTGATGCCCTTCATTCCAAATCCATGTATGGTCTATGCTATCGGCTCAGCTGGCCAGCAGCAGTTGGTTTTTTTCCCCCCACTGACCTCTGCACTTGAATGTTATTCTCCAGATAGTTAAGGTGGGATGGAGCTGAAAAATAATGAAATCTGCTTAGCACAGGGTGGATTTTCCTTCTGACAATAGCTGCTCAAAATTTGCAATGCCTGTGGCACTGGAATGACGCTGTTTCGTTTAGTTGCCATTTAGAAATGAAAAAAAAAAAAAAGTTTAACAGGGATGTTTTTCTGCTAAACATAAATCGAAAAATTTGTTTCAGAAACATTGATACAGTGTTTCTTTGAAACCACTCTGTGCTTTCTTCAACCCTAGCATTTCAGTGTGGGGTTGCAGCACCCAACTCACACTTCCAAGGGAAATTTGCTGCTCCCAATACTCTTAGATGCCAGGTTCTGTTACATCTTTTGTGTGAAGCATTAAGCTGTCATTCTCCCCTCGTTAGACAAATAGTCCACTTCCTAGCTGCAAAGATGATGAAAGG
>VWYP01029078.1:0-53040 GCA_013400435.1 Pycnonotus jocosus
TTTTTTTTTTTTTAAGATGCAGGCTACAAGAGACAATAAGATTTTCAAAATAATGTGCTTATTTCAAACTTAGAATTAGGTAATTAGTTTTCAACATCTTATTTTATGAAAGTCAATGAAAGTCAAACCACCTGAAACCGTTCTTAATGGCTATTCCATCCTTTTCAGACACATCAAGAATTCAAGATATTTGTATTTCTGTGATAACTTATGTGTATCTACCTGCAAGAACGACGTGTTGTGACAAAATTTGTTCCTTCCATTTTACCTCTTAATACACCCTCATCACATAAGTTCTTAGATTTTATTTCCCTTGAACAAGAAGTGTATATACCACTACATGCCTTTTATTTTTACCTGTTTACTCTTTTGGAACCGATCGTGAATAATTGCACCATACATCTTCTCCTGTTTCTCCTTATATTTACAACATCAATAGACCAGAAAGACCAGCAACATCCACATCTCTAAAAAATGAATGTGTACACTGGAATATAGAGAATGTTTCAGCTGTTTGACTTTACTGTTCTGCTGTCTATTCTCAAATGTTGACAGCTTTATTTAGGTGTAGGCATTTATATTGACAAAGGGATCAGAAGAATAATATCTTCCAGAGGAATAAGAATTCCACAGTTAAGTAGCTGAGGTACTTTTTTTCCCCACACTTGTACTAAAATTACACAACTAAAATTTCAAAAGAGTTAGAAATCTGGCTTTGTTTAGAGGCTGTTTGCCTATTTTTTTTTTTTCCTTTCCTTCATTTTCTTTTCTTTGCTTTTCTCAAAGTGTCAGCTTGAAAGTAGGGCAGTGGGGCTACCCAGAGGATCCCTTCTCAGGACACATCAGACTTGTGTTGTTGCCCTGTCAAAGTTAATCAGAATAGTCAATTTAAGTAAACAGCATGTTTTAAACATGAATTTTGTGAAGGAAAGTCCTTTGTTTTCTAGGTTATTTCTGTCAAATTTAGTGCCTTTTACTGAACTGTTAACTAAAATTGTGGCTTTCTGACCTGTCCTATGATGATATAAAAAACCCTGTGTCCAAAATTCTAGGCATTTTTTCCAGAACATTATTGAAAATAGGCTTGAAACACATATACAGAGTAGTTTATTTACATTTACAGGCAGCATCAAATGAATATCTATCCAAATGGTCCTGCAGCTCTTCAGTTAATGAGCTCCATGAGCTTCCAGAGTAAGTTGTTTCTGTTCAAAAATATTGATGACAACTGACATGTTTGTCTTTTAGTATCTCTTCATTCTTTTTCTTCTTCCAAGGATAATTTCTCTCTGAAATCCTTCATCAATTAATTTGAATACTTCATTTCATAACATTCCCCTTGCCATATCCTCTTAAAAAGCCAGACCTGTAAAATTCTTTGAGGGACAGTTTTCTGCTGTTTTTCCTTTTGTTTTTATGAGGTTTTGGTGAATGAATGACATTTGTGTTTTTCTCTAATTCTGTGCTGTTCTTGGTTCTCCATTTTTAAGATTTACAAACCCCTACTGTTCTGTTCAGCCGACATTCCCTTTTAGCATCTCATTCTTAAACCATTTTTTTTTCAAGTAAGATAGAAGCAGATTTAGAGATGCCCATTACTGATTTCTTCCTGCTTCTGAAACAAAGGGTATCTTGGATGTCTTCTCAGAACTTGGTGGATTGCATAAGCTGCTCTATTGCTTAGGGAAAAACAGATTGAGATAATTAAAATAACATTTTAAAAGGAAAGTAAAAGGTAGAGCTGATGTATGGCTGTTGCTGGCAGCATCTGTGTTCCTCTCTAATGCATCTTAATAAGTATTTGTGTCTAGTTCAAAGATATTTTCCAAGTTGCAGCAATGTCTCCACAACCTAATTTTCTTACACAGTGTTTTTGAAGCGACTGGTAAAAATAACGTTGCTGAAGGGAATTTTTTGTTTGTTCTAGTGCTAAGAATCTCATTCATATTTTCTGTTTTGTTGGATATGGTATCAATCTGTTATTGCTTTGCTTAAAAGACAGGTAAAAACTATTACATTTTACAGTATATCAGTCTTTCTGAATAAGAGGGAAGGACACACTAACAGTAATAACAAGTGTGCAGGATGCAAGAAAAAATCTATTATTGTACTGAGGTAAACATTCTTTTCTGAAAACACTTCAGTAATTTTGCTTTCTGATACATGAGTCTTATGGTATATGAGGGCTTTTTACTAAAATACTTTTTTTCCCTTTTGTAAACACATTCTCTTGTTTCAGGAGAGTTAATAAAATATTGCCATGTGTTTGCAATCACTGAATATATAACTAAGGATATTTAAATATTGTGCAATATCTGGTACCCCATAAATTTCCCTCCCTGCCCCAACCATCACACGACCTCATCAAAGAGTTCAAGTTACAGAGCTCTTTGAAAGGTATTTATAATTTATACAATTCTGATTACCCTGACAGTGTCAAGAAACAGTTTTGGAAAGTCTGCAATTGCTTAAAGAAATGTCAACAGCTTTGCCTCATGGGAGGAGATCGTTTAAGCTTTGAAAAATAAAAAGGAAAAGACACTGAAAGAACCATATAAAACATAAAATAAACTCATTGCACTAAATCAAACAACATTTGAGTTTGCAATTTCTGCTTCACTTATGTATGACTGGAAAATCAAAGTCTAGCAATTGTCAGAAATGCATTTGAGTTTTCTGCCTATTACTTAATTGTAATTGTGAAGAGATTCAGATATTCTTAATCACCTTTACACACAGACATAGACACAAATGAAGTGAATAAAAAACAGCCCAGTGTTGCACAAATGACAAAGAAAGATCTTCCAGTTCATAACAGCAAATATTTGTAGAAATAGAATGGAGGAGAAGGATTTCACATCAGTAATAATGAATTTGCCACATCAGTATTTTTTAGCCTGGCAATAAAACAGTTATTAAATATTTTAGCTAAAAAATGGTAATTCTTCACAAACAATCCTTGACTTCTGTCAACACATATGTACAGGGTGAGTGTTTGTGTTCTCACACATATTCAGCTATACATAGTTGTAAATTATTTAGATATAGGTCAGTTTAGTTTCTGACTGGAGCTGATACTTTAGAATATTGTTTTAGTATAACTCCACAAACACTCACTCTACCAAATCAGGTCCATCTGCTTTATGCACAAGCCATTTCAGTGACTATCCAGCAAATATGTTACTGCTCAAAACCCAAAAAGTAACGGAGATCCAGGAGTGGATCACAGTAAAATGCAGGGGTGCCAGATGACAGACACATTTTGAAGAGCAAGTTGTCTCAGTGTCTCTCACTTTTGATATTCAACCAACCCTGTCCATCCTGATTGCTCAGTGCCAGCCATCAACTGTCATTTACCCAGGTGGCAAACACCTTACTGTGTAATTAATGGAAGTTCTCTGTTTAATTGCAGCGAGGATCTGATTGGAATACTGGCAGGTAATGTTGAACTTTGAGATATTCTGGAAGGATTTCTTCTTGTCAGGTGTGCTGATTTGACTTCATCACTACGCAGTGTCCAGGGAACAAAGGTCTGGTTCAAGGTGTGGCCAGGGTAGATAACACACTGCTGGGTGTTAGGTTACCCCACACACACTCTTCATTCAATCCCCTTGGCCTTCAAGGAGGAGTAGGAGCTCAGGGCTGCAGATTGCACAAATCCATGCAGAAACACTCTTTTCAGCCTGGATTTAGATTGATAATTTAGCCTGAATTTCTGTGGAAAAAAACCCACTTTTTTTCCAAAGCACAATTAATATAGAATGTTTTCTGCTGTTGGCAAAGGATTTTACTTAAGAACTCCAGGAATACAGTAAAGGATATTTTGGTCAGCTCTGCTGTGATTTCATAACTGAGAAATATCTCAAACATGAAAAGAAGGGTTGAAGCAGTAGCTGAAATATACATTTTGCAGGTACTTCCTTTCTCTTCCTTAACTAAAAATAAAACCATATTAGAGAATGATATTCTGGATATCATTCTTTTCCTGAGTGCCTGATTAAGAAGGCAGATAAATCCACACCAGCAGGTTGTGTCTGGTATGAACTAGATTAGTTTAGCTCCTGTTCTCCGTTCCTTGCAATTTTTTGAAGCCTTCAAATTTCATATAGAAATTACTTCTTCCTGAGAGAATAAAGAGATTAATGGAAAGATCACTTTAAAAGGAGAGGTGGATTCTAGAGCATTTTGGTCTCATTTCTGTTTGATAATCAGTTACACATACATAGATAGGAACACTTTTGCCCTGAACTCTCCTAAGCAGCAGTTTGTCTGTGAGCATATTCAAGCATCACATGCCCCAGCATTTCAAATACAGAGCTCATTTTCTAATACAAGGCTCACATTTGCTACAATTTAATTGCAGGGGGATATGTGTCTACCCTGAGAACAACACAAACTACTTTTCCTTGCCTTCATTATATTAAAATGAGAAAAACCTAGAAACAGAGAAAAACAGACACTGAGATATCTCAAACACAGCGATGACATTTGCCTCATTAGGTCTGGGAAAACTATCTGCTGGGCATGAAAAGGTTTGGAAGGAAGGGAGATGCCAGAAGTAACATGGGCAACACACAAAGAAAAAAGATGACTTAATTGACAAGCACATGAATAGATGCCTTTAATAGCTACATGCAACATCAAGCAGCTGTATGCAGCTTGGCATTTCCTGGACTAATCTACTAATTGACCAAAGGATAGGAAAAAAAAAATAAAAATCACTGGTCTTTAGTTTGGAGGTTTGTGCAATATAGCAATTCTTTAGGTATACCTACAACACCAATAAATGTTTGTGGAGAGAGAGGAAGAAACAGAACACCAGTGCATAGCAGAAATAGCATGGTGAGGAAAATGTTAAAGTTTTGTTCACACTTACATCAGTTAAGTACTAAAAAGACTGAGAGCAGGATGAGTGTGGGACAAAACACAGATTTTGAGACAACAGGAAGTTCTCTCAACAGTTCCACTGTCACTGGGAGTTGGCATGATTTGCATAGCACTCAAAAGTGTTTTAGGGGAAGGTAATGAAACAGAAGAATAGGCAGAAGCTCTTCTTTTTTCATACATTATTGCAAAATATCACATAGCCAATATCACATGTAAGATATCACAAACAGAAAGAATATCCAATGAGATGAATTAATGATGGTTAGAAGTAGATAACTCCCCATTACTGTAAGTGTAATTTTACATCACCATTATATAATTTTTTAAAGTTTCTTTTTTCCTCAATCACTTTCAAGCCTGTCATTTAAAAGTGTGCAAGCCTTTTTACAGAAATATATTCAGTCCCACTCATGCCCTGCTTAAGTTGCCCATTTGCACAGCATGCTGTTTCAAACGTGATTTATTAGTAAAATACATGCTTTAATGGCTTGCCTTGTTTCTTAATTTATAAGCCTGAGTTAATGGAGGTTTTCTCTCTGTTAAAGTTTTCCGAATCTTATTGCCTTGTATGAGCAAAACAGTGGCCATTAATCAGTGAAGCTCACCTAGTTGCACCAAGAGCTCCCACTTGTCCCAGAATTTGGGCAGGCAGTAGCTTTTTAGGACCTGCTGCAGAACTGCACCCAAAATTGAGCGGGGACTCCTGTCACCCTCATCCCCTCCCATACAAATATGGTAATGGGGCAGCACAGGGCAGAGGGACACACAAGTCTGAGAGGCTCAGATGAGGATAAGAGGAAGCAGATCCTGTTTTCCATGCTCCAGAGGGGTCATTCTCTCCCTATGTAATTCTAATTTAAACCATGCTTATTTATCTTGAATTCAGGGTTGTGGAAGCAGAGGGAAAAACTCCACCCCTCATCCCACTCACCTCATACACTGGGACAATCTTAATGTTAAACCTGCTTTTGCTGCACTGTCAGAACAGCTGTCTGAACCATATCAGCATTTTGCATGCATTGTAAACTCAGGGAAAAGAAAAATAAGTTAATTGAAATTGTGCTGCAGTTTGTGCCAGTCATGTTCGTGTCACCCTGAAAGAATTCCCACCCCTGACACACACTTCTTCAAGTATTTACAGTTCATCTGGAAGACTCAAGATTTTCATTATATAGAAAGTGTCAGTTTTTTACAAATGCATGGAAATCAAAAATTTCCTACTTTTTTTTGTTTACTGGGATAGGTTTGAAAACCCAGGAAGATGATTATGAAGTAGAATTTAGATTCAGTTAATTAAACTGTTTGTCATCTTGTGTAGAAAGGTAGAACCAGGTGACATTACTGAGTACAGCAGCAAGAAAAATATTTTTTGCTTAACAATTTGCAATTCAATTATTTTCCACTTAGCCAAATTAAAACTTCATTTCCATCACTTCACTGGTGTTACAGTGGTTACTGATGAAGCACTAACAGAAGGTCCATTGCACGACCTGCAGAACACTGCAGCAGCCCTTCTGACAACTGGGGAACTGCACCTCAGGCATCTAATCCATGGTACAGAAAAGACAAACAGTGAAATACAGCCAAATGAACCCCTCCAAAACATACTGTCATAAACCACAAGACTGCCCAGGTGACTGGGATAACTGGAAACCACCTCAAACTGCCATAGGTTTTCCTAGCAGTTATTATATTATCAGATATTAACCTCTCATCAATGGATTATCAAACTCTACCAGCTTTCCTCTTTTCTCCACTCCCAAGAGCCAAACAAATCCTCTAGCAGGCTTTGCTATTGAAAATTTCCCATTCCTTAAAATGAACAAACCAATGATGACAACAAACCTATAATTAAATTCACAAGGTGATACTAAAAAGCTTTTGCTGAAAGAATGAGATCTAAGAAGTTGTTCATACCAAAACTTCTCAGTAAACTATGAATTATTCTACAGTTTTGGTTAGTAGAACTTGCCAAACTTCTCTTTAACGTTCCTCCTAATCATATTGGAACATGAAAATACCAAAATATAAAAATAACCTATACTAGCATCAAGTTTTCATGATGGTTCCCAGAAAAATGTCCAGAAAAATAAAATTTAAAAAATTAAAACCGAAAGTCAAGTGATTGATTCAGAGGATAAAAGATTTACAATTCCAAAATGGACTAATGGTTGTCATCAGCATTTGTAGTCTTCCAATAATCAATAGGAAAAGATTCACTGCTGGAACCACGAAAGACTACAATATTTTAATGACTGCGGAATAATTACCACATGTAAGTGTATAACCAAACTTTGCTGATTTACAAATTGGAGAGCAGCAGAGGAAGATGAATGGTGGGCTCCCTTCTGCTTATTAGAGGCTTTTTTTGTGTCAACTCATCAAAGGCAAAGAAACTAAAATCCAGTAGATGTGGGTCTCCAGGGAGGACAGCGAGCCAGGGATTCTCTGATGAAAGTTTTTTCCCATAAAAATTGGATTGCCTGAAGGAATGTATGAACCAGTTTAGATGAGAAGACCCTTTTCTGGTTCAAAGAGGGAAAGGGGGGGAAAAAAAAGCCCATTTCCTCTTACCTCTAAATAAGTAAAATCTGTAAAAATTAGAGCACTTAAGTGGAACGCAGAACACCTTACCCAACTTCATTGCAGAAATGTCTCCTAGCCACTAATCTGCAAAAAAGCTTGGTTTTTTTGTGGGTATTTTTTTGGTGTTTTTGTTGTTGTTGTTGTTGGGTTTTTTTTGTTTTTTGTTTTGTTTTGGTGGGGTTTTTTGTGTTTTGTTTTTTGGTTTTTTGTTTTTTGGGTTTGTTTTTTTTTTTTGTAAAACAGAATTAAAGTGAAGAGAAGAAAGTAGGAGACATCTATGAAAACCAGCTGAGTGCTGGACACTGTGCTCACCTTAGATGTGAAAAATTAAGTCTCCAGTACACAGAGTCCATCCTTTAAAGTTCAAGCAGGTACCCTGCTAGCTTGGGTAATGACTACCATGATAAATATGAGAACTGGTCACTTGCTTTTAATGGAAAAGTTTGAGGTTTCCTGAGTGCATAATAACAATGAGAGCAACAAAGTCTTGAAAAACACCAACAGAAAGGAGCACCTAAAGGTTCACTTTCCCACCATCATTGATATGCACATCCAGTGTGAGTCGTACTAGAGAGAGCACAGTCCTACAAAACACACTTCAAATTCATATTAGAGTGGCAATTTGGCTACAAGCTTCAAGGATGATCTTATGTCAGTTCTGGTTTCAGACAAAACTACTTTTGCTGTCATTTGACTTTGTAAGAAGGCAGAGAAGAAAGGGACTGAGGCACAAGGTAAGTACCTGTTGTTCAGAGCAACCTTCCACACACACTCCACTGGTTTTCCCTGCTGAATCCATGGTCCATTAAGAAAAATAAGAAGAAAATCCCCTTATTTCACTACTCTCAGATGCCAGTTTGCTTTTCTTTTACTCAGTCCAGAATACCAACACATGGAGATGCTTTGAAACATTGCTGCTGTGGTTTCATTTTTAGACTGGGCTAAACCACTGAATGCTTCCACACTAAATAGAGTAAATAGAGACCAGCATCAGAGTAGTGAGAGGAGATGCTCTAAATTTCAAACAGGCTCAGCTGAAGTAAGACCATCATCCTTAACTAGTCTAATTAGAGTATAGGATTTAATTTGGAAAGTACATTTTTAATAAACATATGTTGAGGTGCATTGCATTCTTCTTGAAAAGGCTTCAAAAGTACGATTACGCTTTACAGATCTGTGAAAAAGAACAGATACCCCTCCTCTTTGAAATGGTGTTGTGTAAAGTTTTTTTCTTCTCTGGACTAGCTCAAACAACAAGATTAAAAGCATTTCTGCAATAATCCAGGATGTACACGATGTTGTCATTTCTACAGCCAGTATCACGTTAAACCTCACCCGGAAAAATAATTAGCTTGGGTTCTGTGTTTGTGCGTGCTGTGTTGGTTGTGGGGCCTTTTAAAATGCCCTTCAATATGGATCAACAGATCTGAAGAACTTAAGATGCTCATGATATTAGAGTAGCCACTTTGAATCATGCCTAATATAAAGAGCTAAGCTTCAAATAGCTTGCAAATGTTAAGAGTTTTCAATGCCTGTAAAAAGACAGAATGACTGATGATGATTCAGAATTAATTGCAACTTGGTGTCACGACATGCCCTAAGTAATGCACTAATAACAATGGAGTAAATCTTTTCTTTTGTTGTACCTTATACATGGGATTTACTGTTGTGCATACAAAAATCTTTAGAAAAAATAATCTGTCTGAGCAGTTTTTAATTTAACAGGCAAATATAGTGTTTTGTATAAATATTCTTCTCTTTTGACTCTACTCCCAAGAGCTCAACACTAACACACCAAAGACTAACACACCAAAAGTTCCCTTTATTAGAGTGCTTGCTGACATGAACTAAATTGTCAAATTAATGACAAAATCCTTAGGAAACCAAAATCACTACATGGGAGCAATCCCTGTACAAAGGAGCTCTAGCTGAAGACCAAAGCAGCTCACACTACTTAATAAACTATTAATGTTACAATTTTTTAAATACATCAGTGTAATGGTACATTATACACATCTCCTGGCAAGAATTCCATCAAGCTGAGTTTCTTGGATACTGGAACAGCATTTTGGTACAGTTTATCATCTTTAGATAGATAGATAAAGAGGAACATTTCAAGATCCAGAGTAATTAATTTAAAAAAGATGTTTAGGTTTCATCAGAGTAAAGTTGGAGCTGAAATATACATAATAAGCTTACTTACTTTAGTCATTGTACTTTATTAGGAATATTTTAAAATTCTCAATAATTGCTGAGTGTGGGGACCATTAATTTGGGAGAAAAAGCAAAGATTATATTTGTTCCATTCCAGAGTTTCTTGATTTTCCTCAGGAGTCAGTGTGAACAATACATTCAACAACAGGCTGAATATTGAGAGAGTGACGGAGGATGCAATAACATTCACATAAATGTTAGAATTTTACTTTTGACTTTTACTATTTTTTTTTCAATTATAACCCTTTAAAACAAGGAAAACCCAAACCACAACAAACAGAACCCTCCCCCCCAGAAAAACCCTAAACCTTTTCCTCCCCTCTTTCTGTCTTACTCTGAAATGATCTGACTCATTAATATCTCCAGCTCTAGGTAAAATCCTTGTCAAACACTGAAGGGAGTCGTGAAACTACTCATTGTAAAATGTCCTTTTCACACTTTAAATTCTTTTGGCATTTACAGGCGTATAAAGTGTTCTTCATTACCCACTGTACAATACCGGGAAGCTACCCAGATGATAATTTTGATAAAATGTACCAGGTTAAAGTGAAGATGAAGATTTTGAAAGAGGAGTTTGGTTCTGCAGTTCTCAGGGTAAAGCAGATGCACGAGTAGCAGGACTGAGGGAACCCTTTGATCTCACCTACCTTTCATGTATAATTGACAGTTGTAATTTGGTCTGGGGGATAGACAGGAAGGCAGCTGAGACATTCTGTGGGATGCCTGTGTACAGAGAAGCAACACATGCCTGACACAAGCTGAAAGGAGAGCACAAAGCCAGAGGAATCAGCGTTGCCATTGCTGGGCAGGAGTGCTGCACACAAAAGGGCAGCCCATGCTGCTGCAGCTGTCCTTTGGTCACCTCTGGGTCACTCCTTTCGCCCAGACAAGGGAAAAGAAATGTATTGTGTTCAGAAACACCCAGGAGCAAGGGAACAGAGACAGGTTTCTTTACAGAGAACACTGTATCCTGAGAAACATCAGCTGAATACCCCAATATTTTTTCCTTTGGTCGTGGGTTTTTCAAAGGGCAGAGGAGAAAAGAGAAAGAAGTTTTCATCTAACAGATCCCACAGATGTTTTTCCAAGGCAGTATTTCTGCTTTGATTCATTCCTGGCTGCTTGTGACCAGCAGTGAGAGCACCCCTGGGCGTGCAAGCCAAGAGCTGGAGCAGGAGGGGTGCAAGGTGGTGGTAAGAGAAGGAACTTCTGCCTTCACCCCCTCAGGCCTTTGTGGTTGTGGTTGCACTAGCCCATTTCTGCCTCACCCACCCCTCCAACAAACCTTGGAAACACCAGGAAACACAATGCAATGACAGTGGCATGGGAGGAAAAGCTTTGGGTTCAAGTGAGATGGAATTACAGAATCATTAAGTTTGGAAAAGACCTCTAAGATCATAAAGTCCAACCCTTAACCCAAAACTGTCAAGCTCACCACCAAACCATGCCCTTAAGTGCCACACCAACATGTCTTTTATATGCCTCCAAGGATGGGAATTCATGGACTTCCCTGGGCAGCCTCTTCCACTGCTTGACCAACTTTCCTGTAAAGAATTTTCCCTAATAGCCCATCTAACTATCCCCTGACACAGCCTGAGGCTTTCCTCTCATCCTGTCACTTGTTACCTGGGAGAAGGAGCTACACCTGCCTTTCAGGGAGCTGTAAAAAGTGATAAAGTCCCCCCTGAGCCCCATTTTCACCAGGCTAAACACCCCCAGCTCCCTCAGCTGCTCCTCATAATTTACAAAGTACAGCTTTTTATTCATTCTCTGACAAAACTTAAAAAAAAAAAAAANTCTGACAAAAATTAAAAAAAAAAAAAATGTAGAGGTGTTGACACTGGTCATTTAAGAGACGAGTTAAGACACTGTCCCTTTGACATTTTGGTTACAGGAGTTAAAACTCAACTCTCACATGCTTTTGAATATAAAGTCATTTAAGTAGAAACAGAGGAAAGAGTTAAAAATTTACTTATGTGCAGGCAACTTAACACGGTAATTAAGGTTTAGAGTGAGCACAGACAAAACATTCCCACAATGGGATCACTTCAGTACATCAAAGATAGCACAAATCAAAACTTCTCAACACAGATGGGTCCAATTTGCTGCTTTTTTCAATTTGCATAGATTTTTTTTTTTTTGTCTCACAACAAAAGTCTTTAATGCAAGAGTTATTTCTAGCATGATTAATTTCTGTTAATCTGCACTGTTGATCTCTACTGTTTTTCAAGTATCACCTTGGGAGAACAGATATTATTATTACAGGTAGAAGAAAAAAACCAAACTTTCATTTCCTGTTAAATACTGTGAAAAAGCACTTGGTAACAAAAAGATGCTTAAATCCTGAACTTATTTGAAAGGAAACAGGAAAACTCTGAGGTATATAAGGGTAGAAAAAGTCTGTCCTTTAAATCAGCATCCTGTGTGCATAATCCTGGGGGAACACAAAGCATGAAGTCCTGGATGCCTCCAGATTTTCTCGACATTTCTACAACAAAAGTTTTTTCTCCTAATTTTAGAGACTTCAGTGATTTTTTTTTTTTTCATAGACTTAATTTTATGATAATATTTCCACACTGTTTTAATTGCTGCTAATTCTCTCTTCTGTTGGGATGTATCGCCTCAGGCAAACACCAACAAGCCTAAGGTCTGTGGAAAGATATTAAAACTGTTTTGTGTGAGCACAATTCTCCTTGTGGGAGATGCACTCTGTGCACAATCAGCACCAGTAGCAAACCAGAAGACTCCTGCTCCTCACATAGAATGCTGGTTTATCCTCATTGGGAAAGATTTATCCTCCTTCTTTGCCCAGGCTGTACTCTGGGGAAAGACACTTGAGGTCAGAACAGAATTTCACTCTTGTTGCAGTGTTCTAGATAGCACTGCAATAGGAAATGCAGTGAGGTACATGCTTTGGGGAAACAAACAAACAAACAACCCTCCAAAACATTTTAAAATTAAAACTATGTTGAAAAAAGGCTATTAAAATAATAATAATAAAAATAAGGTTTTAAAGCTGAGCAAAGAGAAGAAGATGCATTAAAAACCTCAGAGACAGGTAAGAGTTGAACACTCTCTCCTCTCTGTGCTGCCAAAACAGACAGGTGCCAATGACACTGAGTGATATCACATTACAGGCTCAGTTCACTGACCACTGGTGTGGCACCAGCCCAGGCAGTATTCTGTGAGGTGCTGTAAGCAGATTCATGAAACTTTATCCTCAGGACAGTCAGGTGCCAGGATATGTGCAGCACAGGGATTTCTTCTGGCTCCAAATCAGTTCTAAACCTCAAAATCCACAACATATACAATAAATCTGTAAGACAGATGGCCATAAATCCCTAATGAACCACTGCCAATGTAAATATTGTAAAAAGGATAAACAGCAACTAATTACACCACTGGCAAGCAGGTTGGGTTTTTCCTCCTCTTCATTCTGCTCTTCACCAATTTTCCAGTCTCTCTCAAGCACACAGTGTGCATACCATGGCTGAATGGTGGCTCCCTTCTCCCCCACTTCATGGTGCTTACTCTATTACACCTTTACTTCTCTTTTTTTTCTTTTTTTTTAAAAAAAACCAAAACACAACATAGTTGATTTGAGCATTTGTGGAAGGCACAATTTTACATAAATTTTACATATAGAAGTAGAAAAAAAAAATTAAAAGTTGGTAGGGGTAGGACAAAAAAACCAACCAAACAAACAAACAAAAACCAACCAAAAATAAGCATTTTACTAAGGTTAAAAGATCAGAAGAAGAAAAGTTCAGTGGTTATAAGCAGAGGTAGGTGGGGTCTTTAAAAACCTTCAGCTCTTTTTCAGGTTGTTCTCATGCTCAAGACAGCATTTATGTGTTACCTTTCGCTTGAGCTACCCTGTCTTATTCAGTCCTGGCTCAGAGTTACAGGTTAACTCACACTTTTTCATCACTCTGTTATTCCTTAACCAGCTGACTAGCCAAGTAGGAAATAAAACTTTTGAATGACAGCTTTTTCCACCTCTTTTTAGGCTAGAGGGACCTTAAGATTATCATGAAATCAGTAATAGATGTATTTCTCAAATAAAAAAGAAACTATATTAAAATTAACAAAGAAACACCAAAAAACCCCAAAGTCCCCACTCCTCTCAGGTTCATATCTTTGATGGTTGGGTTTTTCATTTCTCTCTCACTCTTGCACAAACAGGTTAAACTTTTATCTGTGAACCAGAAAAGCTCCCTTGTAATCTCAAGAAACCAGAGATACTACCTTGCCCAGTATGCAGGTAATTTCCCAATTCTCAATCAGGTGACAAGTCCACAACTCCAATGTACTAAAATACCCTTCAGCATCATCTGGCAGCACATTCAGATTGCAGTATTTGTTGGTACTGAATTTTTTCCTTTTCCCATAAAGTTTATAACCATTATTTCCTTTCCTTTAAAATCTGCAATTTATTTTAATGCACACACCTATCATAGCAAGCTTCCTTTATTTCTATAGATGTCTTTAAAAAGCTGTTTTGAAAAGATGTTTTGAAAAAGAAAAAATAAACCCAATACTGTATTGATAGAAAGGATGATTTTTTTTTCTGCTTTTAAAATATATTTTAACCCACCCTACAGCTATTGTGAAGTATTATAAGATAGCTGCCACCTTGTAAATGCAATATTAAGTATCTTGTTCATGTGTAGTGGACATAAAACTTAGTTTCATATAGCACTATGTAGTGCCTTCAGTGATTTCATATAAATGTGAATATTGGTTTAGTATCGTTGCCATGTGTGATTGAGTAATACTGGCATTCCTACACTTTTGAGTGAAAATTCCAATTCACTTGATTAAACCAAGAGAGAATTGTGTTTTGAGGACTAAGTACGGCTGTAAGGTCTTAATTTGCAGTAGATTTAAATAGATGTAGACAGTACTCACATTCTTTAACTTTTCCTCTGGAGTTTTCAGCAGTCTTGACCAAGAAACATCAGAAAAAAATGTATGAAAAATAATAAAACAAGTGGAAGCTTAGTGATCTTGCTGAGCCCACAGTCCCTTGCTTAGACTTTTGCTTGGCTGAAGGTTGTTTCTAAATAGCCAGGGAATTAATGACTTCATTGAGTTGTTAGATAAATTTTCACCATAGCTAAACTGATTCTTGAAGCATTCAGACAGATCATTCAAGGCTCAAAGCACAAATATGTGTACATAACTCTAGAATTGCCCTCTCTGCTTTTATGAGAAAGCAAAGAGAATAAGGGAGTGGGTTTTTCCTCAGGGGATTGCTCTGTTCCAGACCTGGCAGTCATAAAAGTGTGTTACAAATAAAGCAGAAAAAAGACGTCCAGACTGTTGCACCTCTTTTGGGGGTGCAGCACTTGTTTTTTGGAGTTTGGAAAGGAGGAGGCAGACAGGTCTGAAGTCAGCATGCAAAAATCTCTTTATTCTAATTTTCTGACTCCATTTATATACACTGTACAAAGGTGGCCAATTATTGGCCAAAGCAGAACATCCCATCACTTGGATTGGTGTTCACACCAATCACTCAAATATTCTATCAGAACTAAAGAATGTAAACATTTCTTATTTACAAGAAAGAGCTTGGGAACTCAACTCAGAGTTCCAAAACATCAGAAGGCTTTTTGCTTTAATATCAAGAGCAAGTCTGAGACATGTAAAATCAGAACCACATCCAGACCTCACCAATACCGTTCACTTTGGATCAGTGCCATTGTATCCAAGTGAAGTTACTGAATCCCCTAGCTCACGGTGCCTTGTGACGCCTCAAGACTTTTCAGTTTCCCTATTCTATAAAACAACACAGATCAAAGACCCAAAGAGTACTGAAAACACTAAACCCAATCAGCATAAACTTAAAAATCACCAGATTTATTTCTAATTCATTTAGTCATTATAGATTTGATGCACTTTCTTGTGCCAGAATGCAAGAACACGGAAAAAGTAGACTGGATATTAGGGGAAAATTCTTCACCAAAGTGTTTGTCAGGAATCAGAATAGGCTGCCCAGGGAAATGGTGGAGTCACCATCCCTGAGGTATTTGAAAGATGTGTGGATGTCTTACTTAGGGACATGGTTCAGTGGTGAACATGACAGGACTGGGTTAACAGTTGGACTCAATCTTCAAGTTTGGAAAAGATCTCTATGATTCTAAACCACAGTTACTAGAAGAAAAAAAAAAAAATCCCAAGGTATTGTGGTTTGACTGTTAAAAAATTAAAGGTTAAAGAAACATGATTTCTCTGCTGTGGAGAGAGTATCACTGAAAGATAAGCAAGCAGAAAAGAATGGAAAAGAAACAGTGACATGCAGAATATTGGTCTCACTGGAAAGTGATTTACTTCTCATTGCTGTAATGATATCAAGTTCTGTTTCAGGTGCATTAAATATACAAGGCTGTTAGTGATAGTCATCAAGAGTGACACTACTTATTAATCTTGATAGATTTCAACTTTTGGAAGTGATGGTTAAACTTCTTCACAGAGGATAGTAGGAGATCACTGAAAACTTCACCCCAGGAATTCTTTCAGTCCAACAAGTTTTGCACCTTTTTTTTTTTTNTTTTTTTCCCTTTTTTTTTTTTTTTTTTTTTTTTTTTTAACACCAGGAAAAAGCAGAGAGTAACTTTATCTGCCATTTTAAGTAGCAAAACGTCTCCCAGCAGAGCAATGCTTTCATCATCTGGCAGTCATGTCCTTAATGAACACACAGTCAATATTGCCACAATTCTCCAGTGAACACCTTTATGGTTTGTTAGATCTGGTAGCTATTAGTCCTGCTGTCCTCTAGCTATATTTCTCTCTGATCTCCCAAGTTAAGCATGTGTAGGTTGGGTGCGAGTTTTAAAGAAACTCTTCCTAATTGCCTCCAGTTGCTTCTGGGCTTGGCCTTAGTGATTCAGACTCTCTTTAAAAAGGTGTCTTCAGTAGACGATAAATTCGCCATTTTCACCTTGGGATAACAAAGATGTAAGATAAATCAAGGAAAGGTAGAAAGAGCACATTGTGATGGAAAGAGCCACCTAAGAAAAAAGGCTTCTATCATACCTTCAGATAAATTAGATGAGGTCAGCTTTGTACCTTGCTCCCCCACTGGGAGGGATTTTTGTTTCCCAATTTTTCTAGATGTAAAACTAAAGCATCTTCTCTTCTTTGTACACTTACTTTGCCTTAGGAAAGATAACATATGCTATTCATCTTAAAATTAAGGGAAAGGTTATGGGGCAGAGTTTTTTCTTTTTTTAAATGAGTAAGGACTATAAGCTAATAGGGAAGCAATGCCTTCCTGAAACACAGAGAATTTTTTGATGTTGAAGATATCCTTAATATTCAAGCCATCCTTTGAATAAAGACACCTTAAATCTGACAAGATGATACCTCAGCAATTCTCCCAAATATCCACAGTGCTAAGTCCGGAACACAGAAACAATCCCCCGACAAACTGCCCCCCAAACTTTTTATGGTTAAAAACTGGCAAGACTGAATGTTATTCCACTTATTCCATCTAAACCTCCATAACGTTAATTAATATTAACTAACTTCTAATAAGTCAGTAGCTATTATTTTATACCCTAGATTTGACCATAAGTAATTAATTTCTTCTTGCACAAGTAAGAAAACCACACTTCAGCAGCTACTCCCTCTTTCACAAACTCACCCTTATAACTTATAGCATAAAGTTGGATAAAACTGAGAGGAGAAAGATCACACACCTGCAGGTTTAAAAGACAAAAAAATCCCAAACAAACAAAATCCAAAAAACAACACAAAAGATACCCTTCCTCGACTTTCGCCATTAAAAGCTTATTTCATTCCACATTATCACTGTGAATCTAAATTTGGCAGGAAAAAGCCTAACACCTACATTATATTTCTTTGCATTTTGTTCTGCTATGCCTTGCTTATCGTGATTTGTAGTACCTGTTAAAAACACAAACATTTGAGGTTGTTTGTAATTAAAAACAACACTGCTGACAGGAATAGTCACTTCCTAATTAAGATGTGCTTTAAAAAGTAATTAAGCTATAAACTGTCTTTTCACATGTTAAATGGACATCCTAACTTTAATCACTTGCAATTAAATCAATCAATCAGAAAGTATTTTTGGAAACCACAATCACAGATACAATCAATTTAATTGCTGAATCTCCCTAAGAAGTTGCAGCAATCCCACAGGCACAGATGAGTAGGAACAATACAAGAATTAAACAATCCATTTATAAACCTGTTCTGAAACCGTGTAGAGTTTGGTCAGCATATGAAATACAGCCCAAAACAAAATCACCTGGGAGTACTGTGCTGGAAATTCCCAAAACTTACTTGGCTGGATTCCTCCAATCACTGAGATCAGAATGCAAAGCGAACCATTGGCAAAATCTTTGCTCTCCTTCTGGTGAGAGGAGAGCTGCATGGGAAAAGAAGAATGAGACCTCATTTATTTCTTAACTTTGAGGTTTTTCTTTTTTAACAGAGTGCATTTATTGTCTGTAGTGTCAGAAATGGGATAAAAGGGAGATGTGCTTCATCCAAGTGAGAACAGGCTGAAAGAGTGGGGTTCAGCCTGGAGAAGAAAAGCTTCTGGAGGAACCCTTCTTTAGTATTTTAACTGGGTCTACAGGAAAGAAAAACTTTTTAGCAGGGCCTTTAGAGATATGACAAGGGCTAATGGTTTTAAACTGAAGAAAAATTGATTTAAGGTTAGATACAAGGAAGAAGGTTTTTTTTACAAAGAGGGTGATGAAACACTGGTACAGGTCACCCAGAGGAGTATTTCCATTGCTGGAAAAATTCAAGGTCAAGTTGGATGGACCTCTGAGCAACCTGATAGAGTTGATCTATTCCCTGCTCATTGCAGGCATGTTGGACTAGATGGCCTTCACAGGTCCCTTCCAACCCAAACCACTCCATGATTGTATGAAGTTTGTTTAGATTAACCTCAAGTCATCTCAGTATTTCATTATTCAGATTTAATGACTTGGTCAGGTATATGAGGTTTTTTCACATAAGAAAATTCATAAAACCTATTTCTGCAATGAAAAATGATACTTAGCTAGCATGTACCTTGCTGTCTGTTTAAATAAATTTGTCTTTTTCTTGAGATAGACAGATTCAATGAAGATAAATGCAAATGAAAGCATCTGGTACTAACATCAAAGCAGGCTTCTCAGGACTCACAGACAAATTTCATGCATGCCAAAAATAACCACAGCTTGCAGCTAACAGGTAGTGAGTCCCCATGCAACCACCAAGTCAATTTTTCTCCAGGATAACTTAGCACAGGTTTATGAACCAAGAACACAGCCCATTGTTCCACGACTTGCACTTGACAAACTCTGTAACTGATTCAGCTGCTCACTCTCTAAAACTGCTACTACCAGACTGTCTCAAGAGTTACACACCACCCCTAGGCTACAGATAAAAGACGATGTGGAGAGAGACAGAAACAATTTACAGGTATTTCACAGTTGTTTCAGGCTTTCCATAGGCTCACACTGAAAGCCAGTTGCATTTTGCCAGTATTCCAGGAGCTCTGGTAATGAAACAAATGGCAAACGCTTACTTGGAAAAATTTCTTCAGTGCACACTCTTGAAAAAATAATATATTGTTTGCTGCAACTGTCACCTTTTCTGTGCCAATGATGAATCCATCTGGCTGCAGTTAAGAATTTCCTACATAAAATTGTTCAGAGTGCATTACAGAAATGTTATGCAGCAAGTCATAAGTAGAGGAAACAACAGTCCTAAAAGTTTTCTACCTTCAGCAAATTTAATGTTTGAGTTCTTTAGCAAGAAAATAAGTATCAGCCATAACACTTGCCTAACTAAACCAAGTGATTTATGTAGTGTTTAAGAAAAATTGTTTGCTGGAAGCCTATTCAGGGGAATATATTTTATGGATCAAGAGTGAATCGGTTGGCATTCTTAGCATACAAGCAAAAATAGAAGATTGGATATGATGAAATGAGTATGGCTTTCAGGCACTGGACAATCCCTTTAGTGTAGTGGTGTGGATTTCCACTTCATTTCCACAAACAATGGCTCATTTCAGTTCAGGTTTCTTCCCCAAGGCCTGACCTAGGATGTCATCAAATATGACACACAACAAACGCAAAACAGAGAGACACGGTGATGCAAAGGTTAAAGTCACTTACAGCTTGTTTAATATGTAAATCTGGAAAACTGAGAAAAACTTGTTTCTTGAGGCTTTTTTTTTTTAATTTTATGAAGGGATTTTGTTTTGTATGTATAAAACACAACCATAAAGTGCAAGTAAATGAAATACAGGATTTTCCAAACTAGTTAACGTTTCAATACACGTGAAAATATTGAGTACCAAATGCATATAAAATAAGGGCATGTTCAAATTGAAACACAGGAATTTGGGGTGGTAATAAACTTTAATTAATTATAATTAATAATACTTTAACAGGTATGTTATATTACATATTCCCAAAGAGAATTAAGTCTATGAAGAATGAGAAACGTTGAAATGCTTCAGAGCATTAGAAAAGGCACAAATACAATCAGCATGCAACAGCTGTCTTTTGGCTCCAAAAGCTAAATTTGGTTGCATCCCATCCAACATATTTGCTGAATACAAAGTTAGTAGCCTATTCTCTAAAAAAATAATTTAAAAATGATAGAATTTTCCTTCCACCTGCTTCAGGCTTTGAAGAAAAGAGGGAAACAAAGGAATCAGTTTTGAGCTGTATGCCATATAAACTCTTACTCTGCTTAAGCTTCCAAAATATATACCTAGTGAGTCTGTAAATTGATCACATTTGCTGGTTTCTTACTTCTTAGTCCACAAAATGAGTAGTTTAGCTATCTGCTCAAGCAAGTTTACTTGTTATCTCAATTATAAAATTGAAAAATGTTTTAATAGAAATTTAAAATAGTTCTAAAGAGATGGTTTATGGAACTAGCAACCCAAGTATATGCAGAGTGTTATTTAAATAAGTTATGTATCTACTAACAGAAGCAGAGCTCAATGTAATACTAGAGTGAATCCCTAAGTTCAACTTTTTCTCTTTAAAAAAAAGTGTCAAGGCAGGAGGGCTGGCTTTTGGAATAGCTGAAGACATAATAGGAGAGGGGCTGAGGAGTAAATTTGGCTTCTGGATAAACAAATGTATTATTTAGCTCAGTTAAGTACAGAGTAATTTAGTTATACCTTGGAGATGACAGCTAGTGGTGGGAATTCAGTACAGCCTATGTAATTTTGTGAAAAGACCAGAAACAAACACATTTCAGCATTTCTACATAGTCCAGCTGAAAGGTCAGTGACTACCAAAGCCATTGGTCCACAGGTGATGTGCTGGTTACTATTCACTTTCTCACACATTAGATACCTCTATTATTGTGGAGATACTTAAACTGAGTTTTATGGCTGCACTTGATGTTGCAGGTAATGTTACATAATTGTATTTAATATAGTCATAAACCACAGGGAATTCAATTTATGCTTTCTAGCTTCTTAAAAATGTTTAAACAATTTTCCGTTTTTATTGCATTCCTACGGAACATTATGGAAAAAAGGCTCAGTGACTGTTTTTCACAGACCCAGAGCAGATTTATTCCTCCCTATGGTCCAGCTTCCTGAGACAAAATATACTCACCCTCACTGCCTGCTTCACTTTTCCACCAAAGCTGCAGCAGAACTGTGTGTTTTTCTACTCCTCAGCCACCCAAATTCAGACACAAGTGCCTTATCCCAATTCAGTTTGTTCCAAAATAGCTCCACAGACAAAGAGATGAAGTATTGACAAGGGACATGGACAGTGAGGACACTGGATTATTGAGTGAACTGCCCTGGAGTGCTGGCACCAGTGCTGGCAGCCCAGTGGCACAGAGACCGACACCCCTATGCTGGAGAGAAACCATCAAGCTGGGCCATTAAAACAATTAAAGGTTGTTGCATCTGATAGAGAGGAGGCAGAGAGAAATAGGACTGTTTCCTCTGTGGAGGAGCAAGCTCTGGGGAGACCTTATCACTAAATCAGTGAACAAATACTTGACAGAGCTGAGCAAAGACACCAGAGATTATCTTTTCAGCAGGGCCCAGTGACGGAGCAGGGGGCAACAAATGAATTTAAGAAATATAACTCTATAAAAAGTTAAACTCAAACATTTTTCAGTTATTTTTTATTATGATGTTTGTTTGCTTGTTTTTTTTAAGACTGTTGAGGTAGTCAAATGCTGGACAATACCACCCAAAGAGGGTGCAGAGTCTCAATCTGTTGAGAGATCCAAATACAACAAGACACAGCTCTGCATAACCAGAAAGAACTAGAGCAGGCTATTGACACATCATCTACAATTACAAACATTAAAACTGAGGGCTCTTTATTTATTTTTAATGGCTTTAGGCTTCATATTCTTAAAATGGCTTTTGGAGTTTGATTATGCCACATTTCCTTCTTTTCCTTGCTTGCATTCAAAATTTTTTTTTATTTTTTGCTTAAGCATCTCAAAGCCACTAAGCAGTAGGTATTTGTAGGATGTTAGTAGCATTTCCAGTTTGCCTCAGCCAAGATCATAACCCAGTTATCTGTAGTCATCACTCACCATGGAAGCCAACTTGGCAGTTCTTCAGGGTTTCTATTGAAAAAGGACGCTAAAATAAATGAAATGGGATGCTGGGGGAAGAGAAAAAGAACACTCTGCAATTTTAACAGAGATAAAACCAACTTATTTACTCTTCATTGTTGAAGTGCAGCTGTAACTTCATCTTAGTAGCAGCTATAGTTATCTTATTTTTGAAGAGGTAAAGACAGAGGTAGACTTTTTATCACATTATTTCTCCTTCTCTTGTATAAATCTGAAATTCATTGGTCCTCTTGAAAACCAAAATTACTTTGTAGAAGGAAGAATTGCAAGAAGGGGAGAAACTCTGGATTATTTTCAAGGGAATATTTCTGCATGAGATTTCAAAAAAATTCAAATTCTTTAGTCCTGATTTATTGGGGAAAATAGAATTTGCCTTTATTATTTCAATAATTTTAATAGTAGGAAAAGTTACCTTTTGATTATCATGTTGACACGACCTGCCTGATGAGTCAGAGCAAGCATTTTTTTATCCAAACTTATTTCATAGCAGTTGCCAGGAGCTCACCTGGGGCAAATACTAATGTCTGACTTTTGGACACTGTTTTAGCATCAGAGCTGTTTGACCAAGAAGAAAAAGAGCTTTGCTTAAGTGTTGCAGGCTTCCTAGAACACACTTTGGTTTCTCTTGTGCTCAATGTCACGCTGACCTTGGGAAAGCACAAAAATTCATGGAAGCACAGTTCTTGTATATTTACTGTGAGAGAATGTGCTCCCTTTTCTTTCTTGATTGGGTTCTGCCCTATTACACCCACCTAAGCCCAGAAGCAGCTAATTGACAGTGGCAACAGACAGGAATTAAAGCCCTTCTAGCAGATTTTAAGGCATGACAAATCATGTTTTATAAGGCAGCCCTGGGACATATTCCCAATCTTTTCAATGATTCCATTTCCAACCAGCAACTATTTTGTTTTTTGATAAACCTGTCCTCCACAGGTGGACATTTCAGCTCCAGGACATGCAGGGCAATGGGCTGTGCCTCTAACAAGCAGATCACTGCAGAATCTCAAGAGTAGGCTCAAACCATATGCCACAACACTCTGGGGACCCACCTGAGACCAGTGTCTGGCCTCCAGAGCCACAGTCAAACACAGCAGACAAGATTTCAAAGAAAAACTCAGGAATCTGGTAAAGAAACACAATTTAAAAGTATTTTAAACACACTTAAAGTTAATAGAATTAACTAAATAATTAATAATAAATATTAATATTTATTGTTATTTATATGTGGAATGCTAGATATTGTAAGAGGAGGTAGTGGAATAACTTTCCTCTGCATTTCTTAAAATCAAAGCTAGAGGTATAATTTTATTTTGTTTTAAAGAGGTGTTCCATTTCTTAGCCAAAAAGAGCTGTTTGGAATGCTCCAATGCTTTGGAGCTGCCCCAAATGTAGCAGAGATTGCTACAACACAGCAATATTTTGCTTGTATTGTTGTAATGCTGTTTGCATTTTACTGCATATCATAGACAGGTAATCCATGCATCAGTGAAAAGAGGCAAGCCCAGGGATCAAACCTAAAGCAAACCAGCTGGCAAATTTAGTCTAGATTAGAATAAGGTAAACTACTCTGGGCTATTATTACATCCATTACAATGGTATTTGATACTTACATACAGAAATCCAAAACACCTGGACATAGTATGCCTTTCCGTTTATTAAGTAATAAACATTTTAACCTTTTTTTGTCCTAAAACCAGCTGAAAGTGGTTTCAGCAGCCTTGCAGAAGGATTTTATGGGGAGTTGAGTGGCAGCAGAGACATTTTAGTGGAAGATGAGTTACATTAGCAATACTGAGGTTCTGCTCTGTGGCATGCCTAGGACTATTGCTCAGACCAGGTAGTCTCAGTGAATCTTATCTGAATCTTAATTTTTCACCATTTCATTTTGGTCTCCTTCTCCTTCCCTCCCTTCCTGTTGCCCAGCCTTCCTGACCAATGCTCTCATCTTTTCCTGGCCAATCATTTTCCTGTCATGCAACTCTTCTTCCAGAACTTGCCTTCATTCACCTATTTCTTCCCTGATGCTTAGTCACAAACTCCTAGAAACCACCCAGAAACGCAGATGAAAGAGAAAAAGCTCAAAACAACAAAACGTCCTCATTCTAGCTGGAATACAGTTAATTTTCTTCTTTCTAGCTGGTGCAGTGCTGTGCTTTGGATTGGGTATGAGAATGTTGGTAACACACTGATGTTTCAGCAGCGCTTGAGTTAAACCAGGGACATTTCAGCATCCCATGCCCTGCCAGGGAGGAGGTGCACAAGAAGCTGGGAGGAAGCATGGCCAGGACAGCTGACCCAAACAAGCCAAAGGGATATGCTGCAATATGGAATGACATGCCCAGGATAAAAGCTGGGGGGAGCTGGCTGGCTGGGAGGGGCTGATCACTGCTTGGGGATAGGCTGGGCATTGATCACTGCGTGGTGAGCAATTATGCTTTGAGAAAAATGAGCTAAATGCTTGTTTCTCTTGGGGTTTTATTCCTCCTGCTCTCTCCCTTTCACTACCAACATTGTCATTTAGTTATCATTATTATATTTTAGTTTGTTTCAGCTATTGGATTGTTTATGTCTCAACTCACCAGGTTTAGTTTTTGTCCCCCTGTTATTTTCTTCCCCGGGGGTGAGGGGTGTGAGCAAGCAGCTGTTTGGTGCTGAGTTGCCAGCTTGAGTTAAACCACATGCAACATACAAAAAACAATACACAAACCATAAACAGTATTGTTTACAGCATAAACAATACAAAAACCCACACACCCTCCAAAACAATAAAAATCCTTAAAAAAAGACACACTCCATTTCAGGGATGTATGCTTCACCAGAGGATAGCAGCCCTAAGGTTTCAGCAGTGCTTGTGAATCCCCCAATTAAAAAAAAAAAAGGCATGGGAGCTCCAAGAAGAGCAAAACCTGTGAGCCAATCTCTCACAGATTTCCTAACAGCTTCAGCTCCTGAAATAATGCAAGAGCCCTGCCGAGCTTTCAGCCAGATGGAAGCATATGTATTTTGGTTTTGTTTTTAGGAAGGTTTTCTGCCTGTTATTAACAAGGGCTACAAAAGTTGGGAGAAATCCTTTCTGCCATAGCAGCATGCACTGAAAGGGTTGCAGTTTGGTTCAGTTCAAAATTGCAACTGAAATACTCTTGTGTTGAAGAAGCATCAGGTAGTTTTAGCACCAAACACTGCCTCTTCCATTTTATCTTCAAGGCTGAGGACCATAGTTGATATTTGAGAACATAACTGAATCAGAAGTCTTTAAAGGAAAGTTTTAAGCGTATTGATTGATCAGCCTTGCCTTAAAAAAAAAAAAAAAAAAAAAAAAAAAAANAAAAAAAAGAAAAAAAAAAAAAAAAAAAAAAAAAAAAAAAAAAAGAGGAGAGAATAAGAGTACAGAAGAGGACCCTGGGGGTGTAGCTAGCATAGGATGTGCTCATACCTCCCTCCTTTACAGATTTCTCGATGGAGGTTTCTCTGAAGAAAGGGAAGAGAATTTTTCTGCAGCAGCAACTTTGCAGGGTTTGAGAATTCCCCCACTTACAGCAAACAAGATTCTCATCTCTGAAACAGAAAATGGAGGGGCACCACATCTCTGCAGCTACATAATCAACAGTTCACTTGGAGAGTTCCTCAGGTGAGAAAAGTCAAAATCAACCCAACAGAAAGACTGCATCCTTTCTGGAGCTCAGGGATGTCATCCATAAGATTGCTTCCATAACTTAGACACATTTAGCCATTTTACTCCACATGTCCATTCCCTGAAGGAACAAACTTAAAGTTTACTGATTCTAACTGCTGTAAATTAATTTAAAAGCTTACATCTACCATACTTTGTTGGCTGCAATAATTACATGTGAAAGATTACATGACTTGAAAGCTGGAAGTGTAGAAAATGTATTTCTTGAGTTAGTCATCTAAGAGCAGCAATGGATTATTTTGGCCATAGAGTTAATTTTAAATTAGAAATAAAGATTTTAGTAGAATCAAATAAAACGCAATAAAACTGCTGCTGGCAGTTCATGTTAAAATTAAGCTACCCACTTGAGCATTCTCACTCAAAAATCATCTTGTACTGAATAAACTCATATGACCTGAATATGTTGTCTCTGCCAGTATCCAATAAGTGTTGAAAGGCAATAACCTGGAATTACCCAAGGAGCTGTAGAAAACAGTTATAATTGAGAAAACACCTTGAATGACATTTAAGACAAGTCCAATATGTAAAGCATGCGGGAAATACCTATCAATGAAGAGGAGGAAACACTGAAAAGGAATGTTATGTCCATTTATATTCAAGATACAGCCCTTGAGAATAGCTTGGAACCTCCTGGAAAAAACCAAACAAACCTACTTATCTTCCTTTCTCAAGTAAAAAGTGTAATTTTTTCACTCACTTAAAACCTTAGACCAAGATAAAATTGCAGATGTTGCTTTACATGTTTGGGACATTTTTACCAAGAAAAGAAAAAACTTCCTTAATTAACCTTCAGTGTATATATACATGGACATAGTAAAAATGAGTTTTTCCACCATTTAAAGGTGACAATTCTTGCTTTTTAACTCCTCACTAGTTTAAGGACACTCCTTTCTCCAAAAACAGGAAATTAGGGATAAAGGAAACATCTGATGTTTAAACTTCTTTGGGATTCTCAAAATTATTAAAGCACATTTCCCTGCTTTCACCAGAATAGGGACAATAATGACACCACCATCAAATAACATACTGCATCACTTGGCACATGAACAGAAGTTTGGTAAGGGGTTTTTTGGCATCACAATACTTATTAGTGGGATAAGCTAGAGTACACCTTGGAAATAGCTATTTCCATGTTAGTGACATAAATTATTTTCCAGGAAAGAACAAAGAGAGAAAGGTATTTCAGGCTGTAGGGAAGTTGCAAAGTTGGCTGGAAGCTGCCTTTTCTTGTGTCTCCATTTTTAAGACTCCTACTAAAACCTGGCACTGTGTAATTAACCACTTGGCTGCAGCCAGAAAATGATAAGAAAAAAGAAAAGGTGAGCATAGGAAAATTCCATCCAGGTTCCTGAGAGAAAGGAGGTAGTTGGGGGATAGAGGCAGGAAAAAACTTACCAAGGCTGAAAGCAGGCCTGGCTGTGAGCCAGAACAGAACAGTTTGGACTGCACATTAGCAATAAATGGTACAAAAATCCTCTGAATTGTCGTTTTAGGGGAAGAGGAAGAGGAAGGAAGTGGAAAAGACTAATCCACAGAAATCTGCAGTGTTTCACTTTGGGACAGGAGGACACAAATTGCTCTTAAATTGAGCAACACATGATTTAAAAGTATCACAACAGATTTTGGTTATAACTCTTATTAAGTGTTTCCACTAGGAAATGTATTTAGTCCAAGATTCTTGAGAAATAGTTGACATCTTAATTGCCTTTTTTGAAGTGGATTTTGGTCTTCAGGTGGTCCAGCCAGCAGTTCCCTTACATCTCTCCCTTTCCCATTCAGATAGTTGTTTAGTTTTGATTCCTCCCATATCTCCCTCTTTTCAGGTCACTTATGGCACACAGGTTACATGCTTATATCTTGATTTAAAAGCTGCCCATGCACTATGTTTGAGAGGTTTTACACATTTACCATCACTTGTCAGCAGTATAAACCCTTGCTCTTCTTTACTCAAGCAATGCTAATTAATGTTCAGCAGTACTAGAGCAATACAAACTGCAAACAGAAACACCTCTTGGAAAAACTCACATCAAAACCAAACAGAAATAAACCTTACACAGGAAGCACAGAGACTGTCACAATAGCTGTATGGACACATGTCTGGAAAATTGTTTCTCGTGGAGGTCTACATAAAAAGAAATAAAGCTTTCTCAAACACTTGCAACAGATGGTCAAGGGAAGAAATAAATTGCTCAGGCTCCCTGTAGGGTCAATAATGCTGCCCTGGCTCACTGATATAAATCTCAGTAAATAAGAAAATTTTACATACTAAAATTTACTAAATGTGTAAATTTTACATATTTACAGAAGTGCACAAATTATTGAGAAAGAGTGTGTGCATACATATATATATATGTAAAATTTTATTAAAACCTCACATGACAACATCTCGGAACCCAGGGCATCTCTTTGGCTGCCCTGGAAGCTCAGGAGACCCTGACCAAACAGCCTGGGAACTGAACAAGAAGGATTGACCCCAGTACAGGGTGGTTACAGCCCTGTCCAGGGGGGTGACAGGGGGGTTTCAGTTCCGTCCGTAGGGGTCACACACCATGGCACAAGGCAGAGATGAATTACAAATCTCAGGAGTGTGAAATACAGTAGTTTAGCTTATCACTGAGTCAGAAATGTGTAGTTTTAGGTTTTCATGATAGAAGTAGATGGAGACAAGATGGAGATTTTGGGGCGGTTCCTAAGGCTTTTCTTCTTCTTCTTCACCTCCATTTTCTGCTGTGATGTTGGCACAATGTGGCTTGGGGAGATTGGACCAAGTGGAGATGGTGTGTTTGATGTGGATGGTGGACATTGGTAGGGAATGGTAAACAATATGTTCGTAATAATATGTGTATAAGGGAACAAGCTTTCGGGGGACGGGGGGTTCCTGATGGCTGGTGTTCAGAGCAGTCCTTGCTGAGGACAGAGCGAACTATGAGATAAGAAGAAAGAATAAACACCATGATAGACCTTGGAAAAAACTGAACCTTGAAGCCTCTGTCTCTTTCTTGCATCTGCCCTGAAGCATCCAGGAGGGCAAAAAGACTCTGACCACCTGAATATCGGAAATCGTAATCCGATAACAACACATCTCAGATGATAAAGTTGAATGCAAAGTTAGAAACAAAATTCAAGTTTTGTTTAAAGAAAAGTGATCTTCAGACATCATGAATGTAGAGCCACACCCCAATGTGTGCAATACCCACTACAGTCAGTTTTGAATTTTTCACGTTCCCCCAGTGAGCACAGCCTGGCATCCTCTGCATCACCACCTGCATGAGGCCAGGCTCACCTTCCACAGAGAAGAGCAGATATTCTGAACTCTGGAGAAAGGTGTGTAAGGTACCACCCACAGCTCCAGGGTATATTTATAACCTGTTGGCTTTCAAAGATCTGTGTTTTTATGTCTTCCCAGAGCTGTAAAGTAATTTCCTCCCTAAACAGAAATCCAAGCCAGAATTTATTTTTAGACAAATTACACAAAGCCATTGCTACTCTTGACACCTTAATGAAGGGGTAGAAGTAACCTGTCCTCTTGGCATACAACTAAGCTCCATTATGTTCAGAGATGCTGTAATTTCAGTTGAAGCAATATCCTAGAATTTCTCTTTTCATTTTGGGCACAGGAGATGTTGGCTGCATATTTTTTACTCACAGGCTTCTTGTTGTTGTTTCTGACTAGGGATTTCTCACAGTAAGACAATATAAACTTTGGAGTGGTTTCTTTGCATGTTTACTTCCAGTGAAATGAAATGCATTTTACTAGAAATGTACCACAGTCTGGGTTTTCTTGGGCTTACTGGATTTAGTCTTAAGTGACAAAGCTCAAAACACCACATCAACTGCTTTCCCCAAGCACGAGGAGATCCCAGAGAAAACAGTTTCAAAGCATGAGCAGGTTTAGGCTTTTTTCTGTTACTTTTTGTAATTGAAACTTATTTGTCCATGTACCTGATGTCTATTCATAGCTGCCCTCTTTCAAAGCTTGAATTAACGTTGAAGCCTGAAAAGAATGATTTCTAAGAGGAAAATTCCATTGTTTTTCAACAATCTGACATTTACTTGCAATGTCTAAATCTTAACCCTTAATGAGTAATAATGAGTGCTGGAGAAGGCACAAGGAGAATTTTTGATGTAAGATCAGAGGCAACTCAGAAACTCAAGGACACTTGATAAGTCAGAATTTACCTAATAAATGAGCTGCATTTTTTGAAGTATTTTGATTATGTTATGCTTTGCTTTAGTTTAGACTTTCATGACAGTTGAAAGCAAAGTTATCTTTATCACAGAAACATTTAAAATGAAATTGGTTTGAAAAACAACTATGTATGATATTAAATTGTAAACCCTTCTAAAGTTTCTCAAGAACAGAAGGTCAGACACATAGCTCATGTAAATCAGTGTTGCCTTTTCGATGTTAATGGCATTGTACTAGTCTCAAGCCAGGATTCAGTCTGTAGTGCCCTTAACTTCAAGTTTAAAAATACTTTCTTACAAGATCTGCCTTTCTGTTATCCAGATCTGTCACAAATTCAGCAGGGAAGACACAGATACTAAAACAAGATCAAAGAAAGCAGACCTGTAAATCCAAAAAGAAAACTTGTCCTTTAAACCTTCCTCTTAATCCTTCCACATTTATTATTCCTTCATTTTCATAATTTCTACCAATCTCTTTTCCCCAAATGTGAATGGAATACTCAGCTATCAAATTTATACTATTATTTCATCACAGTTTACGGATTTTTTTTTTCTTTTTACTTTTTAAAAAAGTTACTCCCAGACTCCAGTCACATTGTGAGTCATGCAAAAGTTTTCTGGAAACTTGAAATTAGATGTGATATAGACACTTTGTTAGTGTGAAGGGCCACAGACATGCAGACCATTTACTTTGAAAGAATTTCTATGATCAAGAGAGTTGCTGGAAAAAGAGGGGCTGTAAATTTATTTGGCATTTGATCTAGTACATGATATATGAATTGGTGGATAAAGTTGTTCCAAGACTTGCTAAAAAGCTTGGTATCTAGAAGCTGTACATATTTTGACCTAGCACAGTTAAACAGGCTTCCATGCTTTAGTTATTGTAAAAAGCATATAAACATCTCAACAGGAACCCCATTCCAGTGGAATTGTCTCAGATTTTAATGACAGCAGCTAAATGAAGACTCAAATGGTTATGTCATTTAATTACAGGAAAAGGAGACAGAATAGGAGCACTTAATGGAAAAAACAAAACAAAACAAACAAGGAACCAAATCTCAAAGCTCTTGACTATTTTTTCTTATCAAAGGTTTTGAAAAAATGAACTCAATGATCTTGTTAAGCAGTGCTTTGCTATACATTTAATAAAAAGACTTCACAAAACCTACCTGCTGTATATCAGCCCTACTCCTAATGCAAAGTTCAGCAGAAGAGAAGAGGATTTCTGATTACTTTGTGTCACCCAAGGCACATTTTCTCTGGACTCAGCAGACCCACAGATTTTGTATACAGTAGATATAAGGAAAGTGAGGAAAAGGAGAAAGAAGGACAAAGAAAGCAGTCTACATTGACCAAATTAAATGAAAGTGTCCTGTCCAAACCTGAATACACTGCTATGTAAAAAGTATGAACAGACAAGAAGGATTTCTTGAGAGATGGATGGCATCCTGTTCACTGCTTCCACTCAGGTTTACATTTTAAGCTGACATTTGTCAAGGCAACTCTCATGCTCAGCCTGCAGCCCCCTGCTCTTCCCTGCAGATCCACCTCACTAGCTATTCAGACTTCCATCTGATCAGTAGAAACTCAGCTGGAACTACCTCACACTTAAATTGTAGTCAGTTCACATAATATTCCTTTCAGGACACTTCTGCAGCTATTCTGTCTGTACCTGCCATTTGTCCTACAACAGCAGTGCCTGGTACTTTAGCAGAATAGAAAAATCACTGAGCTTACACCTTATTAATGAAAGATATTGAATAGAACTGAGTTTAAGAAAGGCCCATGAAAATCACACCCTATGCATCTTTGAATTTGACAGATAAATGCTCTCAGACTGTGCTTCTCCCAATTACTTCTGAACTTACCTATCCATAGTTTCCCTAACAGGCTTGTGAGAGTATCACAAAGTTCTCTAAACTTTACAGCTTCTCTTTGATCTGCAGGGCTCATTACCCCAACACAGGAAGAAATTAGATGGACCAGGCATTGTTCAATCTCAGAAACTCCACGTTACCTTCTTAGTGCCTAAATTATATGAATATTTCAGCGGAAACTGAAGGTGGCCTGACTGCAACTCCAAGACCTTTGATCAAACACATAAAGTACTAATTTTAAAGAAAATAAAACCCAGAAAACACACAAACATGAAAAAATTCTTCACTTCTTTTTATTTTCTATTCCACTTGCTAGGGTTTGTTTGTTTTTGTGGTTAATCATGGAGTGGTTTATCATCAACAAGGAAAGATCTTCCTTGTAAACATTTACAACCCACACCTTGCACTCATCCCCTACAATTCTAGAATTCTTGATCAGTCCCTGTTCTTCAGGGTAAGTTCAAAAACTCTCAAGAGATCCCAAATTTGAACTAACCCACAGGGCCACCACACAACTGGATCATACTGTTTATCAAGATTATAATGGTAAATAACATCTTGTAGTGTCTGTAGAAAATCATTACTTCCTCCCTCAACACAAAGAGCATTGCTGCTGCCTTAGTCCAAGGAGGATTAGGCCAAGAAAAAGCCTTGGCATCATGATATTTCCCAGGGTACAATGCATTGGATGTTAAATGTCAGTCTTCAGGATGAAAACTCATGGTTCTGAAACAAGCTGGCATTTATTAGTTCTTCCTTTCCTCCAAGGATCTAATCCGATTTTACTCAAACTTGATAATTTGTTTAAAAATACCTTCAATCTAGTGAGTTATATATTTGAGCTAGATGTACAACATAATAAATTCCAGCCAAAATGAAACAACCCACGAAATTTCTCCTCCTTTAAAATTTTGCAAAAATAACCCTTTAGGATCTTAAAAATAACATACAAACTGGCTACAAGTGAACAGCTTAATGCAAAGGCTAAATTAAAGTTTTAATAGCAGAAATAAGGTAGAAAGAGGAAGGGGTAGGTTAAGAAATAAGCATTTCATTTTCTTCATGCCTAGGTAAGAAATTTGGCTACTGAAGTCATTCATCATCCATATTTCCAACACCATGAGAGCTTAGGGCAGCTGCTCTTCAGCTCAATTGTTTGAGAATCTCTAAGAAATAGCCATCTCAGCCAAAGTAGTGACCCAAATAATTTTGATGCTTCTGCTTCCAGAAGATGTCAGAACTGTAGGAGCCTGATTTTTTACCTCCTCACTAGTATCAATTTTAGTGCTGGGAGGAGCAAAGTGGGCGGTGTACTTCATAATCCTCTTAATACAAAATGGATCTCAATGTTGCCACTGGTGATATATAGCCAAATTCTCTTCTGAAAAGAAACAAAGAGCAAGAATTGTCCCAGCTGCTATATCATTGTTATCATATTGCTACTGACACATAAGTGACAGAACACATCTGTGAATTAAAAGTTGCAAATATCATCTATGTGTGTAATAACCTTTAACAGTTTTAACAACCACTAAGCAGTTTATGAACTTTCAGGACAGCAAAGGCCAGAAGTTTCTTGGTGCAAGTACAAAATCTATTTGTCTAAAATAAGTGACAATTAAAGATAAGAGCATTTTTCGTATGGAACTCCTATTAAGAAGAAAAAAACCCCAAATCATTGTTTTCTCACAGGCTCAAACTGTTTGTTATTCAATTCAGACTCAACTCTCTCCTCACAGGCTGCAAGCCATCAAAGGTAAAATAAATACATTTTTTAAACCTGAGGAATTTAAAGATTGATCAGATTATGAATATGGATGACTGTGTTTATTAGATTGAGAAAAATAAGCACTTAGTGCTAGGTATACTGCATGATAACTATGCAGATATTTTAGACACAGCTAAAGTTTCAGTTATATTATTCAAGATAGAAAAGAAGCACCACTTCTTTCCTCAGGTGCTTTGTACCTCCTAGCTAATAACTAGATATATTCACTTTTTTATGTTCTTTGAAGAATAAAGACATCTGACCTTGTACTGTATCTGCCTGTTCAGCTGACACCCCACAAAACTAAAATAGTAGAAGCCATAAATTTTAAGGTCATGATTTTCAAAGCACACCAAAATGTATATGAATGAGAGTACTTCCAAGACACATTGAAATAATGTGTTTGAATTTTCTCAATGAATAGATAGGTTTCTTCTTTTGTACCAAAATAGTTAATTAGCAATTAAAACAGCTTTACAGTAAGGAAGCTTACAGAAGTGCAATGTGTGTCCATCATAAATACTGTTACTAGGAAAATTCATACTAAAAGCTTTCAGATATAGTGTTCCCTTCTTTTCATCCAAGCACGCTCAGAAGCCAGATTCTGCTGACAGTTACCAAAACCATGAACTTGATGCACACTGTACCCTGATTTTCCCTCCTACCTTTGTAGCCACGTGGGAGGAGGTAAGATAAATATTGTACTTTACATCAATTCAAAAGCACATTTAGCTGTGATGTTCCCTTTCCTTTAGCAAAAGATAAAAAATTCTAATCTTTACACACACTTGGATTCTTTTGCAGAGTGGCCTTGCTTAGCATTTTTTCCCCTCTCCAATTCTAGTCCAAGAACAAAAAGAAAGGCTTTAAACTCCAAAGAGACATTTGTTAAATGTATTTCTGACAATGTTTTTCTGGAAGCACAGCTGAAGCTGTGAGGTGGATGCTGAAGGGCCTCTCATGTTGAAAGCACAGACACAATGCAAAGGACTACAGTAACAGATCATACTGTGGGTTATGTGGTCTACATAAAATTACAGATTTGGAAATCACCCCTTTTGTAAGAGGGTGTGTCGGAACTCAGGGCATCTCTTTGGCTGCCCTGGAAGCTCAGGATACCCTGGCTGGACAGTCTGGGAACTGAGCAAAGGAAGTTTGAGTTTTATCCAAGAGCACTGTAATACCCTGCACCCGTCCAGGGGGGTGAACAGGGGGGTTTGCCTCCATCCATGGGGGTCACAGAGCCTGGCACAAAGCAGAGATGAATTATAAATCTCAAGAGTGTGAAACACAATAGTTTAGCTTATCACTGAGTGAGAAATATGTAGTTTTAGGTTTTTATAATGGAAGTAGATGGAGAGAAGATGGAGATTTTGGGGCAGTCCCTAAGGTTCTTCTTCTTCACCTCCATCTTCTGCTGTGACATTAGCACAATATAGTTTAGAGAGATTGGGTTGGAGTAGAGATGACCTGTTAGTATAGATAGTAAGTACTGGCATATAAATGTAAACTAAGATATGTAAGAAGGGGTACAAAGGAGCTGAGACTGCCCAGGGGCAGGCAGTCCTGCCATGGCTGAGGTGCAAGACAGATCTCGCTGGGCACAGAGCAAACTGTGAGATAAGAAATAATAAACAACATGATAGACCTTGGAAAAACAGAAGCTTGAAGTCTCTGTCTCTTTCTTGTGTCTGGCTCAAAGATTCCAGGAGGGCAAAAAGGACTCAAACCACCTGAATGTCAGAAAATCATAATCTCACAAGGGTGAGGACACAGTTCGGTCCTGTTCCTCAGCAAACATCCTCAGTCACTACCCCAGATCTGTCCCTGTTGGCCTTCACTCAGCCTGCTCCTCATCTCCCTTATCTTTCAAGGGAAAGTTTGATCGCATTCACACCTCCATGATTATCCTTGGATAATCAAAAGGATCAGAGGTTGCAAGGCTGACAATATGCAACTATCTTACAGAACATGAGGCTGAGGGAAAGTAAATGGACCATCAAGCATACAGAGCTGTGTTCTACCTGCTCTCCAGCAGGTACAAAAAACACTCACACAGAGCTTTTTCTTGATGCTAAAACAGATCCCTTGAGTGTGCCACAAAATGTTTGCTCTTGGAGTGCAGAGAAAGCCATACTTCACAGAGGGAGTTGAAACAATAAGAATGATCTTGAGCATAAACAGCAGAATCTAGAAAGCACACACAGCATAAGGCAGGATGAAGTGCCAGGTTATACTCTTCCAGACTGTAATGTTTGCTCTCTGTTAGTACAGGTACCTTGCAAGTCTTCCTGGCTAAAGCACCAAAACATGCTGGCTATGCTGTGAAACTCAATGTAGTTTTAATTTGGGTTTGATTTATAAAAGTTATTTGTATAGACAAAGAAATTTTACCTGAGCTAGCTTCTTATTTTTGCCCTTAATAAAACTATTATAGTGTTTTTTACATAGTATGGACTAACCCATTCATTTTTTGTGGGAGAATTTTAGTTATATCTGGCAAGATTACAATGGCAAATATTCATTGGATTTATGTTGCATCTTCTCAAGCAAGTAGTACTCCTGAGGGTTTAGAGGGAGTACATTCCAGGCTGTGCTAAAACTTAATTCCAGGCTACATCCTTACCTATGTGTCTGCATTAAACTGGCTATAATGGGGAATTCAGAGTTGTGTATATCAAGCTGCCTAAATGGGTTTGAAATGAGCTTCCTACTTCAAAGTGAGCTTAATGATTACAAAAAGTTCTAAAGACATTCAACTATCATCCATATAAACTGCTGTTTTCTTCAGTGCTGCTCCATACTTGAATGCCTCCAGGTTCTAATCTCACACACTGTAGGGACAGATGCACATCAGACAGTGAATTTGTAACCTAAGATTTATATATATGCACATAGTATAAATGCAAAAAAAATGTTCCATCCAAAGTACACACACTTTTAGGGGACACAAAGAAAACAAACCAAAACAAAAAAATCCCAAACCTGATTACATGATGTAAACTAAGCAGTATCAAGCTATTACTGATTTAAACATTAATTCTACTTGAAAAATTAGCCATTGTTGTTGCTGTTAGATTTGTATTCTAGTTCACAAAGTACCCTTGAAATTCCAGTTTGTTATTCCTTATCTCCCAGTTTATCTTTAGCATTAAATCAGCATAACAACTGACTGTGATTTCACTACAAATTTCATGATTTAACTCCTACTTCTTTTGCTTGATTTTCAGTAATCAACTATAAACATTGCTTTAGCAAATCACCACATCAGATGCTCAAAATTTCTATAATTTTTTCTTGAATTTCCATCAAGTTCTTCTCCAAAGAATCATTATTTTAGACCAGGCAGCTCTCCCTCATAAACATAAGCTACTTCCTGTATTCCTAAACATTAAGCTTAGCATTTGGCAGCATTTAAAGAGATTTTCCAATAAGCTCATCTAAGAAATCCCACCTAATTATTTTAGATTATCATTGCAGTACATCACCTCAGCTCCCTTTGCAAATGCTTGCAGCAATTATCCCACTGAATGAAAATCCTGAATAGCACCAGCACTAAAATTTACTGGAAACACCTACAGTCAGATAAGAACAATTCCTCATTGTGCCTTTTTACACTAGAAGTCATACTTGATCAAGTTCAGTGAGCTGCAACAGCCAGCCCACACTGAGAATCTCCTTTGCTGCTCTTAGGAGCTGTGGTGACAAAGTGTTTTACGTAATTCAAATAAAAAAACATTTCAAAGCTGAGTTCAAACATGCATCCACCAAATTTACCTGAAGCCTTCCACTCAGTCACACTCCCACACAGCACTAAAGGCTGCTTTCTCAATAAGGCCACCAACCCTTCACATCACTCTCCTTCTAACAATTCCATCACCTTGGGATTTTAACTCCCAATCAGAGCAAAATGCCTCAAGGCCTCCGTCATAGATCAGTTCCATTTACTTTTTCATTTTCCCTGTACTTCACTTTAGAGAGAGCCTGCTAAAAACAATAAAACCATCCCACATCATAAAATCCCTTATCTCGTTGCCTCTTTCTTCTTTAACAATATTCTTTCTGCTTTTTTTTCCCCTGACAGGAAAACCCTCTGGAATTGCCAGGTGCTCCCTACCATCATCAGTGCACCACTGCTGAAAGCAGATGTGGTTAAACAGAAATCTGACTGGTAGCCTAAAGTGGTTTATGATAACAGAATTAGCAATGGGTATCCATGGACTTGTTTGTTTCTGCAATAAGATATGTTTTGAATAAGTTGATGTGCATTAGTACATTGGTGAATGCAGTTATTTTTAATAAAATTTTGATTTAATTTTTTTAAAAAAAGAACATCCAAGGCTAATTTCTCATAAAATTATCTAGATGGATGTGAGTTCCACTATCTCCTTTTATGCCTTCGTACCTCACATCCCATCAGCAGCAGTTTTATAAGCACCAAAACACCAATGCCAACTTCCCAGAGCTCTCAAAGTCATCCAGGTAATCTCTTTCAGAAACTTTCACATTATTGCAGACTTACATCACTCTTTGCTGAAACCTCACCTCAAATCCCCAGCCCACTGTTCCTTCATTTGTTCCCCAAGCAAAAATGAGGATCATCCAGGTGGACAATCACTCCTTAGCTCACCTGAACCCCTCCGTCACACACATACACACGCACAAAAAAAAAAAAAAAAAAAAAAAAAAAAAAAAAAAAAAAAAAAAAAAGGAAAAGAAAAAGAAAAAAAAAAGAAAAAAGATTTCTCAGCAATCAGGAATAAAAACAAGTTCATTAAATTACCTTTTCATTAGTAATCTCCCCTACTTATGTTTCTTTCTGTAGTTTGTAAATTTATTATTGTCACATATTTTAGGGGATTTGTTTAACTGAACAAGATATATTTTCATGAAGGCAATGACACATGGCTCAGACAAACCTGAAAAAAAACATTCTTGGGCATTCAATATACACAGTATGCTTACACATTCAGGAAGTATTCTTACAGGTAGCAACACATGATTTATTCTCAATTAGAGCTTTTTGTTTAGGGTTATATTCCACTCTTTCTAATTAAGACTTTTTGCTAATTAGCTCATTAGATGTTACTTGTTGTTTAATTAAATATATATGTAGGTTAACATGCAATAAAAAGGAAAACTTTCATCACATAAGTGTTGCTCACATTCCTCGTAAATGTTTTGGTTTCTATAAAACTATCAATTAAAAAAGTTTATTTTATTTCCTAATCTACCTCTGGTTTATGTATTGGAAGGGCCAACTGGTTTATTTATTGAAGAGGTCAAGGAAGGTCAATAGAACTTAAAAAACCCCATGAACAAACCTGCTTCTATAAACATTTTACGATGAAGGAATTACTCTCTTGTTACATTTCATTTGGAAAAAAAAGTTGTGAAGGAGCTGAGGGAGGCAATGAGAGAGCTCCTGAGTGGCTCTTTCAGTTTTTATTTTACTCTAATTTCTTTCTACAAAAGTCTGAAGGACTTCTGCTTTGATTGGAACTGCCTTCCTTTGCTCACTTCTGTACAGAAAATTAGGAAATCAATGATGAAACTCAAGTATTTTGAAGCAGCACTTTCAGAACAGGGTCATGAAACTGCATTATATGCCTTTTAAACAGTATGAGATTACACCACTATTCTTTCACAAATGAACACAAAAGGCAAGTGAACAAACAAGCAAATAGACATAAGAAAATAAAATCAAGAATAAAAGTGTGTTTTCATGTAATTTAATCTGAACTATCGCCTTTTCTCCAAAGGGAACATCATCAACATGTGAAAATTCAAAGTAGCTATGCTGTTGCTAAAGGAATAAAATAAGGGCAATTTCTAAGATAATGAAATTACATAAGTTATACAACAAGACACAAGCAATCTATTTGATCACAAAACACATGTTCTTAGAGAATCTTTCAAAATTTGCTAATTTGGAATGAAGTATTTAAGCTCCAACAGTTACATAGGTATTCTCACATATTACTGGGCCACACCTTTCTCAAATATAAGGTTTAACCACTTTCTGTAAGCAGGGACAGGAATAAGCAGTAGGACAATGATAAGTTCACATCACTTTGGCAAACAAATGCAGAAGGAATGTTTGACAGTGGAGGTAAAACTGACACCAAAAAAGGCTTCAAGCATCAGCAGCTAAAGTCTAAAAGTCTCTCATCCCGTTTCTCTGTAGCCTCCCATGGNTAGCCTCCTATGCGCAGTTCCACACAGCTCTGGCTCTTTCTCTCCCTCTTCTCTCCTCCTTCTGCAGTTCCAGCTGCTCCTTCCTGTCCCAGCACAGCCACCTAACCCTGTCTGTCCCTTGTAGGACATCCAACCCTTTCTGCCCCTCACACCACATCCTGTCCACCATCCCTCCTCACAGCACAGCCAGCAGCCCCCAAATGTCCCCATCCAGCCCAGTCACTCTTTGTCTCCCCACAGCTGTGAGGGCAAGGCTGCTCCCACTCTTTGGTAACCACACAGCTGAAATATACCAGGGGCAAGATTGCCTTCAGCACCATCTCTATCTGTCCTCCCACAGCTGCACCATTCCTGAACTCATCTATTGCACTTCTACTCTGGCACTGAAGTGGAGTTATGTAATTCTCTAGTTACTTAATGTCCACTTCTGTATTTTAAATATGTTATTTCTTATCGGGCTGAGTCCTCACGCACCAATTTGCTCTGAAGAAGCAGAAATTGCATTTGGAAAATAGGATTTTCTTTCCTTTCTTTCTGTTCTTGGCACTCACTATCTTCATTCAACGTGTAACATCATTTTGACACAATGCAGTAGGCAATACTGCAAAATGGAAGGCAATAAAAGCTGCCCAGCATACACATATACGAGGGGAAATTCTATCGTCACAAAAATACTGTTCAATTTCCATTGGCTGCAGTTCAATTTCAAACTATTCACCCAGCTTCAGAAAGTCCCCTCAGATCCCAGCTCCAGAGGTGGCTGCTTGCTTGTGAGCATCACACACATTATTTCTTTGCTGACCATGATCAAGTAGCATTTTTGCTCAAAATTAATACTTTGGCTGAAAAAAGGGGTTTCTATTTTATTGCCAAAAATCTCTGTGCCAGTGTAACACACTAGGAAGGCTTGCATGAGCAAATGCCCCACCAGGGCACAGCAAGGCTTTGATGCAACCAGATTGCTTTGAAAGGGACCTAAAGCACCAAGGAAACATTCTTTGGAGGAACAGTTTACTACTTCAAACAGCTGTACAATCTACATGGAAAATATAAGGGAGAGTGTAAGATATTTTCCTATTTTCCAATCTTATATTGTCAGCTCTTCCCCTCTGTATAATTTACTCCCAACAGTACCAGCAGGTAACAGCCACTGTACCATTAAATTTATTGTGGAAAATCATTGTGATAAAATGCAAAACTCCTTCTTTGTCCTAATGTCTTTTCTGTTACTGAGTCAAATTCTGAACGCCCACGTGCATAAAATAAAACACAATTTCAGAAAAAACACTTTCTCTTGCTTTCTGAATTTTGGCATTTCTTTATTCTACGATAAATGGAACAGGTTTAACATACAGACATTTATGTAATTTGACAAAAAATTGAGAAATCAAATCAATTTGCTGTAATCTTCATCCTCCCATAAACAGCAGCAAAGTGTAATTCACCTGAAGAGATAGGATGAGATGGTTTTACAAGCACAAGTAAAGGGAATGGAAGAGGAGAGCAGAAGTGAAACTGTAGCATGCTTAGGGACAAACTATTAGTAGGTGAGAATTTGAAACAGAAAATAATCCCAGCTTTTTCTGTTGAAAAACGCTGTAATTAAATAAAATAATGTCCCTAGTATTGTTTTTGTACTGCAGAAAGAATTTTCCAGGAACCAGCCAGAAGAGTGGTAACAAATTCATCATGTAATGAATTTTGCTTTGTGGTGAGGAATACAGGAAAATGAACAATGATTAAGCACCAACTTAAAGTAGTATATTCGTCATTCTGCATGAATTACAAAGCTAGAGAGACACTGTGTAGCATTTGCTGTCTGTGTTTTGATTCATTGTGTTGTTGGCTCTCTTAGAACTATTGATGATGATGCCTGCTAACTTTTGAAATTGGAAGAGCTAGTTAGGGTATTTTCAACTACAAGCATCTTTAAAGTTGATTTCTGGAAGGTTCAGTATGTTCAGCATAACTTTGGATCACAAAGACTGAATGCTTCTATCAGCATCATATAACAGCAACAATCTTAACATTATTTATGTATATGGCTAGATTTTTATTTTCATAGCTAAAGTCAGCGCCTGCAATGTCACTGGCAATAATGCATTACCATTTTTTATCTATGGAAATGGGAGGAAAATCACATTGACTTAATAGGAAATATTATGGTAATCCCTATATATCAGTTAAGATAACTGCATTTCAGCGGGGCATAAATTGCCACAAGCTGTTTCTGTATTCAGGCAACTGTGAGACTTAAAAGCAAATGCAGATATGTTTCCCTTTTCCTTGAGTTCATCAGCACAGTTTTACTGTGATTCAACCAGTGAAGAGGAAAAAGACAGGTGTGGGTCACAGGGAGTACAGAGTACAGAGAGAGAGACCATAGCCAAGGACCATAAGTGATCTTGCCCAAATTGTGTGATAATGGTGGCTGCTAGGCATCACTGCATTGGTCAGGCAGGATTATCAAAGGGGAAAAAACTAATCGAGGATCATAAACTCATAGGAACAAAGATTTGATGGGGCAGTTGTCTTTGTCATGAACTTTAATAAATCAAAAGTGTAAAATCTACACTCAGCATATATTGAGATATGTATATCCACTGGCCCAACTATGATAACTTCAAGGCTAGAAATACTCTATTTTAATGAGAAAGAATGGTAGAAGAGGAAGACTGTAAGTCAAAGTTTCTGACAATGGCTTTCCTACACAAAGAGGGGGAGCACTGCATTGCTCCATGGAAGCACTGGGACCCTTTAGCCTTCACTGCAGGTTAAGGTCTCATTGGGTTGCACATTGCAAGTTTCTGAACAAAAAGATGTTTTTGCCCAGAAAATAAAGTCAAAGGCAGCCACATCAGTTTGAAAAAAGATGGCAAAAGCTCAAGGAAGTGATGGATATAGCCCAAAACTCCTGGCAGAGGCTTTGGAATCAACATAGTGAAAGCTGAGGCAAGAGAGCAGCAGTGGCTGAAGAGTGCCCATGCCAGGGATGCAAGGATCCTTGTACCATATTCCTGAGAAATTTGGGGTACCAGAGCATCCATGCAGCCTCATCAGGGTGCCACAATTCTTCATCTTATGATTCTACTCCTCTCATATGTTTTCCCCTCTGTGTGACAAACCATCTTATTTTGTACACACTATTCTGGAGGAAGGAGCTGATCATCCAAACTCTCAGACTCCACTGAACATAGCAGAACACATGTGGGATGGGGCAGGAAATGGAGATTACCATGGAAACCCATCATTCTGCTTTTCATCTATGTCTAAATTTTGATACCAGATTAAAATAGCCTGGTCTAACTCTTATTGTTGGCAATGACTGAGAGGGTTTAGCCACGGTGTCCTCACTCCTTATCCTTTTGAATATTTGCTTTGCCTTTTTATAACTGGCAAACACTTCCACTCATAAATAAAAGATAAAATTATATTTAAAACCCCAATTTTAAGTCTAAAACTGTAAAAAACTGAGTCAATTGTGAGAGCAATTGTAGGATTTTTTGTTATTGGGCTTTTTTGGTGGGAGTTGATTTGTTTTGTTTGGGTTTCCTTTTGCTAAGTAGCAAGCTGATATACAAGAGAATTAAAAAGGCTTCAGGGTATTTTATTTATCAGCCATTGCTTGTTTCATTTAACATTGCAGCCTAACCAGTGCAACACATGAAGAAAGAATCACAGATATCAGAGTTTTTCCGCACTAATCTCCCTTTTGTCAAAGAGTGGGGACCATCTTTATGTCCCTGATGAAAGCCAACTTAGATTTCTTACAGAAGAAAAAAAGATAGGAAGAAGAGGGAGAGGTATCAAAGACTATTTTGAAAGCTATCACTAAATATGCAATTTTTTTTTTTTTGAATATCATAAAATTGATGTAAGGAAAACATTCTTCAAATAGGAGTGATGTTTTACACTTCAACATATCAACATATGAAGCCATGTCAGACTACATATGACAAGTAGTATGTAAGAATAAATCTACAAAAATATCAAAATCAAAAAAACAGACAAAAATGTTTTGATAACCTGGGTGAAGTCAATTTACAAACAACTTCCTCCAGTTGCAGGGGTTTTTCTATTGTTTCTGTGAGTTCACTTCTAAGTGTCTTTTCCTTCTCACTGGCCAGCCTTTGTTCTTTCACCTTGTCTTTCTAGTGGGCTTGAAAAGAGCCATTTGTTTAGTGAGGTTCACATTTCAAGTACTGTCAAGCACGAGTGAATAATACTTGGCTGATTTCACAGGTTTCTGCTTGACAGCAGTGAGGTTCAGGTCATTTCTTGACTCCAGATGATTGTGCCCAAAGAACAATGTGAAATGTCTCATACACAACACACACCTTTTCTGGACTGCAAGAAAACAGATGACAATAATAGCAAACTGAAATACACAGAAAAAAAGAAACAATAGTTTATTAAAAAAAAAAAGCCATAGAAATTAAGTCAGACATTATAAACAAATTATGCACAGTGTTGGATTAACTTGTTCCTTCTTCCAGGAAGTCACTGCAATACCTGAGACAAAAATGTGGTCAAAAGCAGGATTCACAAAGCAAAGGCTTCTTTACAAAGCAAACCAAGAGACTTGATTTGCAGGCCCCTCTTTATGCTGAGGTTTATGCCTCATCTAAAGAGTGACACTGAGATTCAGATAAGAACATACAATGTATTTTAACATCATTCATAAAAATTAAAACAAGAAACAAAATTGATTCAGATACCAGCCTTAAGGCCGTGGATCTGTGTGAAGCCATGTATAACACAAGCTTTAAGGCAGCTCTGTGTAGTTTTATGAGTGACTTCCTTCATATGCATTCTGAAGGAGCACACTGCTCTTTGATGCAGAGCAGTAGATTTCTGTAAATGCCACTGGGTAACATGTCAGCTCTGCAGTTCTGATTGCTCCAGACACAGTGTGGACTGACAGTGCTGGCCAGTATTCCAAAATACTCTGCAAGGGCTGTGCTGAGTGAAACACAGCTATTTTCCTGAGTGCATAAGAAATGTTGCCACTGCTGCTGCTTTTCTGCTGAGTTGAGCCCCCTCTCTATTCCACAAGCAACTGGTAGTCTGCAAAGCACCTGCAGCTGGACAGGAGGCACAAGTGGCACCCACTCTGCCTCATCTCCAGCTGAGGGAAGCAGAACAGATTGCTGGGAAGGGAGACAAGGGTGAAGAGCAAACCTGCACAGAGCAATGAACAGTTTTCTTGGACTAAATGCACACATCTATCCAGCAGATCAGGATTCCAGCTTCATATTGGCCCTCTAGATACAACTGCAATAATAGACAGAATTTAAAACTACATGAAAGAGCATTCACAAGTCAAAATAAATAAAATCAGTCATGTCTTATTTCCTGGTATGGTTTACAAGAAGTAAGTAATGGAATTACAAGAGGATTATTCTGTGATTGGAAATGAGGGGGAGAATGCATGAGACCCATGGCTCACATGAAGAGGAATAGGAAGGGAAATGTTGTCTCTAGCCTTAATTATCATCCCAGGCTTTCTACTGTGAAAGGAATACAGGTGACTAGACCACCACAGGTCTTCCTTTCAAAGGGGTACCCCCTATGTAACCTGGCCTCCAAATAAATTAGTCTAATTTAGCTGCAGCTATCACTTTCTTCTCCACACCTTGTTTCTCCAAAATGTGTTTCTCTCTGAGCTGGAGTGTGAGATTTTCCATATTTGTATCCCAGGCCTCAGCTTCCCATTACCTCTTCTCAGAAGATTTGCTCATCAATGGTAACCTTTCCAAAAACTTTTTACAAAACTCTATTTTCTCCTTGTGGCAAAACAAACTTATTCTTTCTGTGAAAAACTGAAGTTCACTGACCTGCACTAGTCCCAGGTATATTTGTTGAAGCTCTCATCCCTGTAACTACTGACTCTCCTTAGAGTCCATCAAATTTATGTATTATGTATTAATATATGTGGGGCAAGGAGCTTCTGTCAGCAAGTCTGTGTCCTGTGATCCCAGGATTCTTGGGATATTTATTATTAGCAGCTCTAAAGGGAGCATCAATATAGAGAACATTGATATGCCTTAGTCCCACAGTCTGAGATGGAAACATCCCCTATAAAATATTCAACCCCTTTTCTCCAATAATTTCATTAAACATAGTAAGACACAACATCCTGTTCTGTGGGTAGGGAACTGACAGGGGAAGATGTAAAGCAATTTGACCTTCCAAATTGTGTGAAACATCACCACAGCAATGGCTGTAGCTGATGGCAGACCACTGGCATTGCCACTGGGATCATTCTGAGGTCTTTACCAACGTGACCACAGCATCTCCTCTTTTCACCCCCATGCAGTGGATGGGGAGATTATGGAGAAGGGTAAAAGCAAACCATAGGTCTGACACTGGGTGAATGTTTCCAAAAAGAACTGGCAGCAGCAATTCTTTTGGGATAGGTAGCTGCAAGAGTGGTTACAGGAGTGTGAGTACAGCTGGTGTTTTCTAGACAGTTCTATTACATATCCAGTCTCCAGCCTTTTACCTCAGGATAAACATGACTTTTCAAGCTTATTAGATAAAACATCAAACTTCACCAAGATTTAAAAAGTTTCATATTTTCTTTTTTTTATTTTCATTCCTTGAGATACGATGGGGGAAAAAAAAAATGCACACAAGCCTGAGATTTTAATCTCCAAGTGGTTATCTTGATAAGTAATAAATCTAACCTTTCCAAGCAGACGTATGAAGTTAAGGGGACTAATTGATCATGTTGGCACAAAGGTGTTGTTCATTCTGCAAAGGCCAAGTTAATCCACATTGATGTGATTCAAATTAACCTTAATCAGCTACTAGGCTGACTGTGATTTCATTACTGGATATGCTACAATTAGACATCTCCTGTCTTTAAATGCCCCTCAGCTGTATTGCAGCTTTTTTTTTATTTTATTTTAATAATAAACACCCATTTACACATCAAATACTATTAGTGTAATTGGCTTTAAAATTGACTTTTTTGTGTAGTCACTTTTTGGTTCTGTTTATTTTGAAAAGGTCAAGTAATACAGATTGATGTGATCTAAATTAACCTCAAACAGTTACTTCTCCTCTCAGAATGATATGTTGTCATGGTAGGGAAGGATCAGACAGTTGCCTTCTCTTTCCTTTATTTTCCCCCTTCCAGATCCATAAATCATATATATTTCATTCCTGAAGGCAGGTGCAAAACACTTAGAACCTTATAAATCATCTTCATAATAGAATTCAAAAGCAGTTGACTATTCATCAGAAAACTTTAATTCTTTATCCCCATTGAGGCAGTTGCAGGTATGCCACACTGTACTAAAAAAATTTAAATTTTCAAAAATTAGTTTTACTTTTTTGCAACTAAAACCCAATCCAAAGCCCACTTTTTAAATTTTCTGCCCTTGTATTCCATACCTCAAGTAGACAGTGTGAACACAGTAGTCAACTGTAAATTCATGGGCAGTGTGTTTGATTGTGGCACTGAACACGAGAAGCAAGCTCCCACACTTTATTTCATTTCTTGGGGAAAACAATTGCAATTTCCCTACTTCTCTTCTCTTCCAATTCTCTCTGGCTAAGAGTATTGCCTCTTAACACTGCCCTGATCAAATGGAAAAGTACAGCAAGTGAAACACTCAAGGAGGGCCATAAGAAATACAAAATAAAAATGATAAATTTTCTTCTGAAGGAGTGAATTAGATGGAGAAGGTGAGGGCAGAAATGACAACATAAAACCAGCTCTTTACCCTGTCCACCACTTACACTCTCTAAGGAGACTGAGCTCCCCCAAAGGCAGGAGTTAATGAGGAGACACCTTGACAACCCCCATCAGTGCTGCAGGAAGGATGCTCTCACCTTCCAAGGGTTCACTTTGGGCACCCCTGGCACATCTGCTCCCTTTGCCACCCCTGGGTTCCCTCTGAGTCCCTCTGCTCCAGAAAGGATCCAGGGTGAAACACTTGTGGAGGCAAGGAGGGACAGCAAGCCCAGCAAATTGTCCTCCTGTCTTAGGTAGCAGCGTGTCTCCCACAGCTCTGAGCCCTAACTGGGACACAGATCCATGGAAATCCAGCTTGTCGCAGGGAATAACTGTCACATCATTTATTGATCAGAATAAATGTTTAATTTTGCATTTCGTTGAAGGCTGCACTGTAATCAATAATTAATTTGCCAGTTGTGGTTATTTTACATGTCCAGTCACCTTTTTACATGCAAAATAACCAGAACAAGCATATTATTTGGTCATTCCACTCTGAACCTGAATCTGAAGAATGGCCTGTGCTGAGACCCCCCCTTCTTTTTTACTTTATTCTAGTTAAATGCTCAAATTTGAAATTCAGCTCGTTAAAGTAGGCAAGGACTGTGCTTGGTGCCCCTCCCCCCAAAAAATAAAAGGGACATTTTTTCATCCTGCCAAATCTTCTAAAGGACAGCAGAAGGATAGTGAAGAGAAAGAGCTACATATGCACAAGAGCAAGTGGTTCTGATGGTAAAGATGACTCCTTAAAAAGTATAAAATGCTTATTGGATCTCTACCAGTATGGAAAATCCTAACTCCCTGAATAATGCAGCAGCTTAAATAAAGAATTTAAAGGAGCTGAAGTTACTCTGGGAGATTTCCCTAAATCTTCCAGCTTTTGGGGCTGCAAAGGACAGCAGAGGCAGCTGTATCTTTGTAATGTTCACACAGCAAGTGGATTGCTCCCTTAATAAATCCTGAAGGAAAAAAAAAAGAAAGCACATAATAATTCTTCGCAAAATTTCAAGGTAACTAGTGCTGAACATAATTTCTATACACAGGGAGGCTCTCCTTTTTCTGCCTCCTATCTGCCACTGCATTTTCTCAAGTGTGCAAAATCTGTTGGGATCTATTGATCTTTTTCCCCTTGTTGCTCAGTATGAAACAGAAAGAGTGTGAGACAGGTAATTGCTGATCCCATCCACTCTACATCTAGGGAGAAACCTATTTTTCTTGGGATAGTGGTAATCTTGAGTCTTGCCATATAAGCAATATTTGAGATGCATTAAAGCCACCTAACCATAAAGAAGTTGAATGCTTCAGGAACAAAATATGTATGAGAAACTTTACTTAATATTGACATAATATTTTTAACATAAACACGGAGACTAATTATGAAATCAACCCTAGTCAAAGTCAATTATACTGTGGGTTAGTAAGTACAATCACAACTGCTATTTATAGTGACAGAAATGCCATAAGTATATATGAAAGACTATATACAGATGGTAGAAAAGATTATGCTTGGCATAACTCAGAGAGACAAATTAAAATGAATGTCTGTAAACAAACCAGAGAAAGTAATATTACACTGCTAAAAATGAGACTGATCTACTCTTTTACTTAAAGCCAAACTGTATCTGACATGACAGGAGCAGCTTTACTTATGTATGTGCAAGTCAGGTTGGATTTCTGGATGTAACTGCAGCACAACTGCCATGTTTTTGAAATTTGGATGACAACAGCCTAAAATACTGTTGGTTTCTTGGCATATATGCCTTTGGTCCTTCCGGGAAATATGAAATATTAGTACTCATACAGAGTAAATTGATTCAAAGTGGTTTTAATAAAGTTTAGTATGTGTTTGGCAAAGAGCAAACCTTTTCCTTTGCTCCACGAGAATAACCAGAAATATGCAGACTCACACCAAACAGATAAATGGCTTTGTATACATCAGGATGCTATCAAGTCTGAATTTTCCATTTAGAAATTTTATTATGCCTACTTACATTTTTGTCCCCCATTATGTACTGAGATTAATTTAACACCATCAATTTATAAGCAGCATGATGTGTGGAGTCAGTTATCATGCTAACATTGACTTCTGCTGTCTGTCATCCTAGATTGTCATTTACAGACATTTACTTTTACAAGAGCATAAAATGATCCCAAAGTAGTCTGTTACTGAAAAGCAATACAATATACTATGGCTCTCATTACTCTGGTTCCCTAAATAAGTTACAGTAAAACTTAAATGGGCGTGTTATGGATTGCTGTCAGTGATTTGCTGCCATTAAATTTTTGTTTATGATTGTGTATCTACATTTATCTGTCAGTCCTAAAGTGTTTTCTTAGCTGTCCTCTGACAGTTGTTTCACCCAACCACCTTGTTCAGCAGCACTTCAAAAAAAGTACAAGGAAGGTTTCAGTTTCACTTCAAAATTTCCAATATAGCATGTGAGGTGAAAGAAAACCCTGAAGGCAGCCAAGGTACCTTGTGAACACCAGAGCTATGCTGGAGATGAACCTTGGTGTTTCTTTTTGAAGGCAAGCTGCCTGCTAAGAGCTCTTGGCCATCAGTGTTCAAACTCTGCGGGAAGCTCTTAAGCTGGAAAAATTGATAGAATGGTAAGTGAAGGGGCATTGATGGCATGTATTCAGTGTAATAAACATGTTGTCAGCTGCTATAAGACTGGAAAGAGTTAGTATCATTAGAAAAGTATTTTTGAATCAACTATGCCAGAGAAAGTGGCAGTCGAATGTCATGAAGAAAATGGTAAAAAATATTTGATTCCCTCATGTTAATATCTAATAGTCCTCAAAAAATGGGGAACATTCTAGAAATTTATGGTCACTAATCTTAAAAATTCTGAAAGAATTGAAAGAAGGAACAACACACCAGTCAATCTGATCTTTATTTGATTACAAGTGTAAGTACTGTCCATTATCTGGGCTTCAAAGAGCATAGGGAGTGTCTTTGATGGGTTTATGGATTTGAGCAGTAAATGGTGCAGTATACTGGGGTTTTTCAGAGGTGTTTGCTTTAGTGTTTACAAAGTGGTTTACAGAAAAGGTTAGACCTATTTGTAACTAATATTCATCAAGGATTAAACAGGAAGTTCACAGAACTAGATTTAAAGGAGCAGCTGATATCATTACCAACATGGGTATGGAATGCCTGAGGTCACTTTTTGCAACATCACTACTGAATAAACTTCTCAGCAAACATTATTTCCTACTGTGATCTTTAGGGTATAAAATCCTTCTTATTAAAGCCTGAGAAAAATATTGATAGGCTATGAGCCTTCCAGAAAAGAAGGATAAGACAACTAGTGGTTCCTTATGATCCCAACTTGCATGAAATTTAGAAGCAACTATTTTGTCTGAATAAGGTCTCTGCATCTGACATTTGGAAAGATTTTTTTTTTTTTTTGCCAAAAAACATTAGACATCTGCCACTGCTTCCCTGGTATTAGAAAGGTCATTAAACCATAGGCAGCAGGAACTGCTGAACTTCAGAAATCTTTGGCACTCACTAATACGAATCTGAAAAAAATATCTAAGAACCTGCCAAACATGGTCTTTTCAGAACAACAGGCTGGAAATATGAGACAACCATAGCCTCAAAAGGGGATCATGTGAAGTGGGCAGGTTTGTTTTTTGATCTTACTTCCATAACCAATAATCATAACTTTGTCAAGGGGCTGACTGAACTGGTTGTGTTCAGTCAACTGTCGGTCATTACCAATGGCAGGAGGACTTATTACACATTTTGTTCACCCATGAGTCAAGATAAATCCAATGTCACTTTTAACCTCAGGAAAGGGATTGAAATAACCTCACACCCTCCAAGTCATACTATATATAAACCCTTGGAAGGGTCTTGATGACATTTATCTTCCCTGTCTCATGCCCTTGGGCACACTGTCCAGTTGAAAATCTAGCCCTGTTGTAAAAGAAGCACTCAGGTCTTGGGTCATGATTTTTTTTTAATTTAAAAAAAAAATAGACATATGTCATGCATTTTATGTGTCCATATAAATATTTGTACATATGTATTTACAAAACAATAAATCTGAGAGAGCTCTAATAGAAAGACTACAGCAAATTTGTTCCATTGTAGCCATCCAATTTCCTGAGATCAAAGTATCATCATACAGCTGAATTCTACTTTATAAATAGAATGAGAAGCGAAGAAAATACCAAGTTTTTGATAATATATGTGATTGAATTGATGTCTGGATTCCCAGTTGTTAAATATTTCCAGGAGATATCTCTACATGTCTAAAAATGGCTGTTGAAGTGTTATTTTTACAGTTCAGTAAAAACTGCCTAAAGGTGCTGCTCAAATTCTGAGTCTGACCATGTCATGGTGTAACCCCAGAAAACAACCAGGCAGTCTCTCTCTCAATCCTCCTCCTACAGAATCCTGGAGAGACAATGGGAAGGGTAAAGGCAAGAAAACACATCAGTTGAGATAAATACAGTTTAATAGGGAAAGGAAAAGCCACCACACAAGCAAAGCAAAACAAGGCATTAATGCGGTGCTTCCCATGGGCAAGCAAGTGTTCAGCCATCACCAGAGCAGGGCCCCATCACAGTGATTTTGGGAGACAAAACCATCACTCCAAATGTCCCCCTTTCCTCCTTCTTTGCCCAATTTATATACTGATATACAATGATGTCATATAACCTGGAATTTCCCTTTGGTCAGTTGGGGTCACCTGTCCTGGCTCTGTCCCCTCCCACCCTTCCAGGCACCCCCAGCTTCCTTCTCCAGCATGGCTGGTAAGAAAAGCAAGAAAGGCCTTGGCTCTGTGTGATCCCTGCTCAGCAATAACAAAAACAGCTCTGTGTTATCAACCCTGTGCTCAGCACAAACCCAAAACACAGCCCTAGACCAGCCACTGAGAAAGAAATCAACTCTTGCCCAGCCAAAACCAGAACAAGCCCACTATTAACTTGTTCATTTGCTCAATAAGACACTCATATACTTGGAGGATATGAGGAATATTAGATATACAGTAGTTCTCTAGCTGCATCCTTGACAAAACTTTCTTTCTGATGGAGTACTCTCCTTTTCCCTTCTTGATTCCCTTCCTTAAAAATCTGGATGCCTACTGCTTGAATTGCCCTGTTTAGGAATGGTGTTCTCCACTTCAGCACTCCTGCCAAAACCAGGTGCCACTTTCCCTCCCTCCCTTTCCCAGCTGGAGACAGGAAAGGCAAAGAGCCCAGACTGAGACAAGAACAAATTAATGGAAAAATCATTGAGAAGAGAGAATGAACAGTAACAGCAGCAATA